>CM040120.1:433246866-433739191 GCA_022559845.1 Amorphophallus konjac | reverse complement strand
GAGCTTCGTTAGTTTATTCATGGATTTATTAAGATTTTGAATGGTTTTGAGACTTTATTAAGTCAATTGTTCGTGGAATCGGTGCCGCGTCATTTAAAGGCCGAGTCACGGGCTCGCGTGAGGCGATTGTTCCGAGCTTAACTCGTTCGAGCCGAAATTTCGGCAGCATCTCCCCATCCCAAAGGATGGTCGGGGAGACGCAGGGAGTACTCACGTGGCGGAGTAAACCCCTAAAGAGCCGGGAGACCCCGAGGGCTAGCCTGCTAGGGGTACCGAGTCCGTGGGTAATGATGAGTGAGTGAGGTGACTCGATACGGGAGCGAAAACCCCGAGGGCTAGCCTACGAGGGGCATGCGACCCGAATCACCACACTACTCGAATCGAGACGACCGAGTAGAGAAGAGAACCCCGAGGGCTAGCCTACGAGGGGCACACGCGTCTCACGGCCACCACAAAGTCCCTTAGAGACTGTGGATTTGAGATGTCGGGACTAACCCGTTTATTATTCACTCATTAGTCCATGGGAGATTCATCACTGCTGGACGGTCCCCAGTGGACAGAGTGCTGTCAAAACGGAACAGTGGGGGATGTTCCCCCTCCCCGGGTTACCGATCCGCCCTAGTGAAACAGTAGAACGGGGCTGTGAGATCGTTCGCATAACCAACAGGCCGGAACTAATGCCTGTAGATATACGTGCGTTCATGCATATGCATGTTCATAAAGCAGCGAAATATTCGTCAAGAAATATTCAGAAAGTAATGACTGGAGTGTAGGGGCACCCATATTTCCCTCTGTTCATGGTCAAGAACAGAAAGGGTATTGCGAGGGCGGCCCAGACAGGTTGAAGGAACCCATATGTCGACCCACCTTACACTGTGAATATTCCTAGCATTCGATCGGAAGAGAAAACCCCCGGGGAGGGGAATCAATGTAGCCCTTGCCATAGCAGGGCATAAAGCGTCGGGAAGACGAAACAGGAAGGAAATCATTCACACATGAAACCCACGGTGCTCTGCATTCATCCTCCACGGCGCCGGCATCATCGCACGGCACCGTTTCACCGGCTGTAAGAAGAAAAGGGGGAGCTAACAGGGAAGAAAGAGAAGCGTGGCATTTGGCCAGAGACTCACATTCCATTCCTATTCATTCATATGAAAAATACAGACAGACAAGTAGAGAATATACATTCCGGCGCCGGCGTTGTCGCTCGGCCGCCGTTTCCATTAACAGAAGAATCCTATTACGATGAGAAGAGGGAAAGAAATCATCGTGAGGGAGGGAAGGTGAGGCTCATATCATCGCCCCTCCCCTCCTTCACTTACATTCTGCCAGGAGGAAGAAACTCAAAACGGAGCAGAGGGGTTCGCCGGATGAAACACGGACAAACCCACCTCGATAGATAAGAACGGGCGTTCTTCTTCTCCGATTCCGGGAGACTCCGGTGGAGCGGGATGAGGGCCGCCGAGAGCTCGGGCAGAGAACTCGTCCGATCGAAACACTCCTGGACCTCCCCCCTTTCTTTCTAATTCCCTTTTCTTTTCTTTTTGATTCCGCTCCCTCCTTGATCGGATCCCCCTTGATCTCCTCTCTTCTCTTCTTCTCTCGACAGGCTATATATAGCCTTGGGGTTAAAACGGCGCCCCAGGAAGAAGCGCGCCGGGTTGACGGCGTCGGGGAAAGCCCCCATTTAGTCTTTGCGCGCCGGATTGACGGCGCCAGGGAACACCCCTATTGGCCTTTGCGCGCCGGATTGACGGCGCCGGGGAACACCCCCTTTGGTTCTTGGCGCGCCGGTTTGACGGCGTCGTTTTAACCTGTTCACTTAGCGTGTAGTCCGGTGGGCCCGGAGATGATTCCGGAAGCTCCCGTTGACTGTTCCTCTCACCCTGGCCATCGAAGGGCCTTGATGGGGTGTTCACGAAGCTCTTGATAGGATGAATGGCCTTAAACAAGACTTCGTGTGTGTCCGGTCCGAGCGCACGGGTGTCCTACTGACACAGTCTTCGGCACTGTGATTTATGCTTCTGGCTGAGACGGACTCGTGCTCGAAGCTTCCTTATAGGATGACGTTACATCCCGGACAATTCCACCTTGAATTGGTGATCAATCGGCCACTAACGGGCCCACTATGGCGAGAAGCCGAACCCGTGCCGGGTAATCGGGGTCTTCTGCTGACAGAACCCTTGGCCCCCTTGTTACGGATGGCCGAGGACATTCTTCCTCCTTAGGAGAGTAATTGGGCAGACCGTCGTCCTTGGTCGGGCGACGGATGTGGGGTAGCGGCACGACGAGGTCGATGCCGGGTCATTGGGCAGGCTTGATCGCGCTGCCGGTTGGTTGCGGGTTCACTTCGGCTCTCCTGAGGTAAAGTCCCCGACGTTCCCTTTGAGGTGGCTCGGGGCTTTGTCAGCTTGAGGGGTCCCCTTGATAAGTTGATCTTTATCGGCTTCCGTGCTTTAGTGGGCCGTATCATTCATCTTTGCGGCTTGGTTGCCGAAGGATCATGTTTTGAGTGCCAACAGGCGGGTGCCGCAGGCGCCCGCCGCGTGGCGGGCCCTCGCGCCCGCCATGCGGCGCCGCAAGGCAGCGCCCGCCACGCGCCACTATCTCGTGCGGGCGCCCGCCGCCCGCGTGCTCCGGCGTGCGCCACGCGGGCGGGCGCAGTGCGCCGAGGTGCGCCAAAATATATATATATTTTTTACAAAAAAGATTTGCTGCATTGATGCCCAGCATCTAGCAATAACAGAGATGCCCAGCATCCCTTTCTTCAAATAATAATTGAAAATTTTAATTACCCCTAAAGCATGGTTCAATACGGCGATAAAACACCGACCAGAGCGCGAACCTGGCTCTAATACCACCGTAAGGTTTCGCACAGCACCTACGGGCAACGCGGCGGATAACAAAATTTTATTTTGCCCGATCCCGGTGCTATGGAATCCTAGATCTGTGCTCTAATCAGTGTTTTAATCACCCCAACCCCTAACTACGGGTTGCATATTTCACCTTGCGCGGAACGACGCTGTCCGCTAAGCCCGATGCAGAATACCGAGTCGCATAGCTGCACGGCCTCTAGAGATGATCCACACGGATCCTTGCGCAGCGACGGTACCCCCCGGCACGGACCTTTTCCGACCCTTTCACCTTATGGAGAGAGAGAGCAAGAGGGAGGAAAGGGGGGAGGAGCTAATCCTCCTCTCTTAACCCTTAATGCTTGGTTAAGCCAAGAGAGTTCGAATGAGCTCACGTATGTTGCCATATATATTGAGTTTTGGCCATTTCTAAAAGGGCTCCAAAAGATCGAAACTATATATATATATCCTTTCTTCTATTATACATATATATTAAGCTCCATTTATGCTCATTTCCAAAAGGAACTAAAAAGAAAATAATACATACATTTGTATAATAATAATCCGTCACCCAAGAATCCATTGTGTGTGATCCTCTAGGCCCATAGTCACTCTAGTTTAAGGCCCATTAACTTCTAATTCCTAATTAGAAGTAAATTAAACGTATTATTCGCTTCTACTAGAGCCGAATAATAGTTTAATTCATTCTGAACCTTCGATCACATTGGGTCAAGTAAATTCACGTGATCCTAGAGGACGTCGGGTTTAAACCTGCATGTCTGGTACCTGTAAGTCCACAGTTACCGCATCGATATAATCTCTCCCTCCTTCTATGAGTCTGGTACGATCGATGGTATGGTTTCTGTCAAACCCCATGATCGTGCCATTTGACCATGACCTCCTTAAAGTGTATGACGTCCGATCTAAACGAACTCACACGACCCTGGCCAGGGATTTAATGGAGCGTCAATGTCATGACCCATTAACTATCTGATATATACCCGACAGTGAGCGATCCCCTCTTGACCATTGATTATCTTCACACGTATCCTGGAGTGGTTAATGACTCGGCAACTCATGACTTATGGTTAAAGTCACTTAGCCAAGTAATTAAATCATTCCAATCCTCGTGTAAGATCCGATCAATGTCTCAGGTCAAAGGACCAACGATGCTACTGAGACAGTTGGATCTTTAGTTGACATTAGGTATAATCAACAACCTGAAGATCCAATAGCGGATCAATTTAGTGTACATCCTCCAAGGACATACACCTACACATATGTGTTGGTGCCCCGCACCAATGACCATGAGACTGGTCACTGACACATCATGTGTACTGGTTTAATAGGTAATCAAAGTCCCCGAGTGATTACCCTCCAACCATGAAAAGTTTAAGGTATGTGTTCATGTAAAGTCAGTCTCATAATCGAGATCACATCTCGAGTTGACTTTACAACCACATATCCTAGGGACAACGTAAAGTGACACAATCGCATATTTACGCTCAAATACCACTTTATTAATAATGAACAAGATCGTACATATATCGGGTCTACCCGACCCTAAATTGGCCTGTAGCACACCAACACTAACAGGTAATTCCCCCTAAGCCCAGACTCGGCTATACGCGGGGGCCCTCCGGTAACCAACCTACTCACCGTCTCTCTCGGGTCAGCCGCTCCACCACTCCCGGGTGGGTCAGCACCGCGTGCCGTAAGAAGGCTACGACTAGTGGATGTGTCACCGGAGGTGAGACTCGACTCACGGAAACCACCGACTAACACACTAACACAGACTCTTGGTAACCAAATGGTAGGTACGGATGCCAGGGACACGCACGAGGTCCGACCGTCTCTCAAGTCACGCGGCACCCCTACCAAGGTAACTAATTCTCCGGGGACCCCCGGGCCCCCCTGTGGCTCTCACTGGGTGCCCACGGCAACCCTCGGGCCACACGCCACAACCGGATCCGAGACTCGCTCCATCGGAGGTACAATTATCAAAAGGAAACGCAGCTCGGGGAGGGGGATTAACGAGCTAGGGACCCAGGGCACGAAACTGTCGCGCTATGGTCCCCTAGCGCGACCCCTGAAGAACGCGCTAGCAGAAGCTAGTGCGTTCTCCAAGAAGGCGCTAGCCTAAGCTAGCGCGTTCCTCAAGAACGCGTTAGGAAAGGCTAGCGCGTTCTCCAAGAACGCGCTACCTGTCCCAGGCGCGACATGAACCGCCATACTGTTCGTCTTCTCATACGAACGTGCTCGGGCGACACAGCGCGTTCAAACAGAACGCGCCCCTGGTACCTAGCGCGACAACGGGCCGAGCTCGGTTTGCGAAATACGTCCAGAAATCTGAAAACCACGCCCATTCACCCCCCCTGGTGAAAGGAAAACAAAGGGGAATCATCCCCCAGACGTCCTAGCATGCATCTAGAGCCCCAAAACGATCAAAAACCCCAAAAATCAATGGATCGGCGCTCAAACCCCAAGCATGGAAATAACCCTCCCGGCATGAATCTAGCCCCTCTCGGCTTCTCCACGGCCTAGAAATCATGGGGAACGCTGTAAAGAGGGCAAGGATCCGTCCCCCTATCTCAATGAAGCTCGAAATCTGTCGGGAAGTCGCCGATCTTCAAATCTATCTCGAACACGAACTCCACCCACGCGCCACAAAGAGGGCACCGCCGCGATCCTCTCACTACCGCCGTCGTCACCGCGCCGTCGCCATCGTCCGCCACCCGTCGCCGGAGGAGGAAGGGACGTCACGAGGTCCAACGGGCAAGAAGGGGGAGGAGGTGACCGTTGCGCTCACGGGGAGGAAAGAAGAAAGAAGAAAAGGAGAAGAAAAAGGAAAAAGAAAAGGGCTATAAATAGAGAATCCAAAAAATGCCAAAAATATCGAAAATAGAAAAATACATATTCTCGATCTTTGGGATGCACCGATCACGACGGTACCATTCTCGCCTAGGTGAACGACCCGGTTCACCCGCAACGAGGTTCCGAAAGAATTGCCGAAACACACACCGGCAATCGAAAAACACGCGTGGGAAAGCTGCGGACGCACTCCGGGCCTCTGAAACAACTCTGGATCGCATCGATCCGAACACAAAAGATGTCCGAAATGAAATTTCGGACACAACGGAGCCAGACGCTCCGAGAAATCAGATCTGAGACCCAAAAAGAAGGATCCGAAAAACTCAGGACATCACAGCCCTCCCCCCTTAAATGAATTTCATCCTCGAAATTAAGGACAGGGCACAGGGACAGGGGAGAAGACTCACCCGAACAAATAAGGATACAGCTACCGCATCTCATCCTCACGCTCCCACGACGCCTCACCACCAGAGTGACGCTGCCAAACCACCTTAACCAGAGGAATAACCTTGCTCCGCAGGCGCTGCTCACGCCGATCCTCAATACGGACAGGGTACTCTGGAAGGGACAAGTCTGGGGTCACCTCAGGCCAAACGGCATCCTCCAGAACATGGGAATCATCAGGCATATACCTCCGAAGAATAGACACGTGAAACACATCATGCACAGAAGATAGCTCCGGGGGTAATTGCAACCGATATGCAACCTCACCGATACGCTCGACAATGAGGAAAGGACCAATGTAGCGGGGACTCAGCTTCTCACGTCTGCCGAAGCGCATCACACCCTTCATGGGAGAAACTCGCAAAAACACCCGATCACCTACAGTAAAACTGAGGGGTTGCCTCCTCCGATCGGCATAGCTCTTCTGCCGGCTCTGCGCAGCCAACATCTTCTGCCGGATCAGATGCACCACCTCAGTGCACTGCTGCACCAAATCCGGTTCTGTCAGGACACGCTCTCCCATCTCGAACCAATCAAGCAGAGTCCGACAAGGTCGCCTGTACAATGCCTCGTACGGTGCCATACCAATGCTCGAATGATAGCCATTGTTGTAGGCAAACTCCACTAACGATAAGTGGTGGATCCAACTCCCTTGCCACTCCAGGTAACACGACCTCAACATGTCCTCCAAAGTCTGGATGGTCCTCTCAGACTGACCCTCCGACTGAGGATGATACGTTGAGTTAAATGTCAAATCGGTGCCTAGAGCCTTCTGGAAGCTCCTCCAGAATCCAGAAGTGAAGCGGGGATCACGATCAGACACAATGGAGATGAGAACTCCATGCAACGGAACGATCTGCTCCACATACAAACGAGCCAAACGATGCACGCTCCAATTGACCTTGACCAGCAGCAACCGCGCCGTCTTCGTCAGTCTATCCACCAGCACCCAGATACTATCCTGCCCACTGGATGTCCTCGGCAACCCCACCACGAAATCAGTGGTCACGTGGTCCCACTTCCACGTAGGAATATCCAAGGGCTGAAGTGTACCCCCCGGTCGCTAGTGCTCAGCCTTCACCTGTTGACAGATAAGGCACATGGCCACGAACTCCGCAACATCTCTCTTCATACCCGGCCACCAAAATTGCCTCTTCAGGTTCTGGTACATCTTCGCCGATCCGGGGTGCACGGCATACCGGCTCCCATGAGCCTCTCGCAACACCGCGCGTCTCGTCTGCTCCTCGGCTGGGACGTACAACCTACCTCGAAACCTCACGGCTCCATCCTCACCAAACTCCACCTCGGCCAATGATAAAATCTGGGGTAGCTCGGGGTCCGCATGCTGAGCCTCAGTCACCTGAAGATTAATAGCTGGCGTGATAGTCAAACTCGCAAGAATAGACGAACCCTGATCCCAAGGGATCTTGAGCCTAAAAGTCATGGCCGGAACCTCCTCCCATAACCTCCACTTCCTCAACAACATCTGACTGACCATCACCTTCCTGCTCAAGACATCAGCCACGACATTCATCTTGCCAGGCTGATACAATAGAGTAAAATCATAATCCTTCATATACTCCATCCACCTCCTCTGCCTGAGGTTAAGATTCTTCTGGGTAAACACGTACCTCAAACTCTGATGGTCAGTGAACATCTCAAACTTCTCACCATACAGATAGTGCCTCCAGATCTTCAGAGCGAAAATCACCGCCGCCAACTCAAGATCATGAGTAGGGTAGTTCTCCTCATGTGGCTTCAACTGCCGAGATGCATACGCCACAACTCCACCGTGCTGCATCAGCATAGCACCCAAACCTACCCTGGAAGCGTCTGTACACACCACAAAGTCTCCCGATCCCGAAGGTAACACCAACACCGGAGCAGTCGTGAGCAATCTCTTCAGCTCCATGAAGCTCTGCTCACACTCCTCTGTCCAGACGAACGGCACATCCTTCCGTGTAAGTCTGGTCATCGGGGCCGTAATACGAGAAAAATATTGGATGAACCTCCGATAATAGCCTGCGAGCCCCAAAAAGCTCCGAATCTCCTTGACAGAACTCGGCCTCGGCCACTGCACCACAGCCTCGACCTTAGCCGGGTCCACGGAAACACCATCACCAGAAATCACGTGCCCCAAAAAGTGCACCTCACGGAGCCAAAACTCACACTTGCTGAGCTTGACATACATCTGGTGATCACGAAGGGTCTGCAACACCACTCTCAAATGATGCACATGCTCCTCGGCAGACCGCGAATACACAAGGATATCGTCCACAAACACGACCACGAACTGGTCTAGATATGGACGGAACACCCTATGCATCAAATCCATAAATGCCGCGGGGGCATTGGTGAGCCCAAAAAGCATCACCAAGAACTCATAATGCCCATACCTCGAGCAAAACGTCGTCTTCTCCACATCGGGCTCTCGAATCCGTAGCTGGTGATAACCCGATCTCAAATCAATCTGTGAAAACACCCGGGTCGACTGAAGCTGATCAAACAAGTCTTCAATCCGAGGCAACGGATACTTGTTCTTAACAGTCGCCTGGTTCAACTGCCGGTAGTCGATGCACAGCCTCAAACTACCATCCTTCTTCTTCACAAATAACATCGGCGCACCCCAAGGGGAGAAGCTAGGACGAATGTACCCCTTGGCCAGCAACTCCTGCAACTGCGCCCTCAGCTCTCTTAACTCAACCGGCGCCATACGGTAAGGGGCCTTCGACATAGGCGCCGTACCAGGTACCACCTCAATCACGAAGTCAATCTCTCGCTGCGGTGGCAACCCTGGCAACTCCTCAGAAAAAATATCAGAAAACTCGCACACAACCAGGATGTCCTCCACGTCCGGACACTGCCGATCGACCAAAACCACAGAAGCGAGAAAACCTTGACAACCCGTGTCAAGCAGTTTACGAGCCCTAATAGCCGAAATAAGAAAAAGGGAGGAGGAAGACTGGATACCTTGAAAATAAAAGGTGGGTCCACGAAGCTGCCGGAAGTAGACCCTCTTCGAGCCGCAATCCACCAAGGCATGATGGGCCTCGAGCCAATCCATGCCCAAAATCACATCAAAGTCCTGAAGCGGCAACGCATAAAGCCTGGCCGGTAAGTTCCGCCCATCCACCCACACGGGCACCTTCTCGAAGAAGTACGGGGTGAGCATGAAGTCACCGGCAGGCAACTCCACTGCCAGATCACAGGACAGCTCAGTCGCCGACTCCTCGGCACTCTGAGTAAACTCCTCCGAAATAAACGAATGAGATGCATCGAAATCGAACAAAACTCAAGCCGCGCAACCAAGAATCGGAATAGTACCTTCCACCAACTGGGACGCCTCAGCCTCTACTCTGGTAATGTGGGTAACTCTGTCTCGGGCTCTCTGCCTCCCTGTGGTAGCTGACCGAGTCAACTGAGGATATTGACCCTACTGCTGGTACTGCTGCGGCTGCGACGACATCTGCTGGGGCTGAAACTACTGCTGCTACTGAAACTCGTGCGGCTGACGTGGTCTCTGCGACAGTCACGCGCCATGTGCCCTGGCTGGTCACACCTAAAGTAAATCACGGATGCCGTGCACTGCCTGCCTGGATGAGAATCACCGCACCGAGGATACCCGCCCTGAGAATCACTCACTGAACCCTGACGCTGGAATTGGGTAGGCTGCTGAACACTACCCCACTGACTGCTGCGCCTGATCTCCGCAACCACGGCGCCTCCTGCCAAAACTAGCCTCCTTGAGCAACTTCTTGAGCTTCGATCCCAGAGATGATGAATCTGCTGCCGACGCCCCGGACGGGGACGTCCCTGAACCACCTGCTGAAATCTGGACAGAACTCTGCTGCTGCACGGACGCTGGCTGACCAAAACTTGTCTGCATCTGGCCCGCACTACCCTGACCTCGAACCTTCTACATGTCTCTCTCCAATGCCGATGCTGCTCTGCAAGCCGCATCCACGTTGGTCAACCCTAACGCAAGCAAAGGATGCCTCAACTCTAACCTCAGACCCCCAATAAACTGATCGATCCGTACCATCTCATCCGCCACAATATGCAGTGCATAACGGCCCAACTCAATGAACCTGGACCTGTACTGCACCACGGTCATGTCACCCTGGACCAGGTCCAAAAACTCACGCAGCTTCTGTGACCTGAGAAAAGACGGACAAAAAGTACGCTCGAAAGCCGGGACGAACTCCTGCCACAAGATCTGTCGAAGGGGACGGGACTGAAACACTGCTCCCCACTCTAACGTCCACCAAGTTCGGGCTGGCCCCTGCAATCGATACGTAGCCAACACCACCTTCTCTTCCACATGACACTCCATCGAACTGAACACTCGCTCCATGTCATCTAACCACTCTCTGGCCACCTCTGAATCTGGCTGCCCGCTGAAAGTGGACAGCTGATACTGCAAGAAATCTCTCAGCGCGCGGTTACCCCGAGAGGATGAGCCCTCACCAGTATCACCGCCCTGCTACTGCTGCGGCGGCTGCTGATACTGATGCTGCTGAATAACATACTGGTACATGCCCCAGAAGAACTCCTCTGGTCCGGGAACTCTCGCCCCCTCAGCTGCATCTGCTGGGAGCTCTGCTCTGCTCTGCCCTTCTTGGCCCCCACCCGACTCTCCCTGCTGGGAATGAGTCGCTCTCCCGGGCGCCATAACACCTGCTAACAAAATAATCAACGACATTAACAAAAACACGCAGAGCCCGACGCTAGTCGCCAACTGTACAGGACATTCATGGACCTTTAGACCGTTGTAATTATTTCAAGTTCTGATGTACCTCCACAACCTACGCTCTGATACCAACTGTGATGACCCGAGATTCGAGACGCGTCGGTTCCTTTTTGGTACTCGGATCCTGGGTCGTCACAGTGTGTGAGAGAGAGAGAGAGAGGTGGTGTAGGCCTGCACCCTTCCTCTTAGCCTTTCCCATCTGAATACACACACACACACACACACACACACACACACACACACACACACACACACACACACACACACACACACACACACACACACACACACACACACACACACACACACACACACACACACACACACACACACACACTGGCAGGAGGAGAGGGGGTTCTCCGGAGTGTTGGATGCGGGTGTGGGGGTTGGGGGGAGAAGGGGGCGACGCTGCACACACACACACACACATTGGCAGGAGGAGAGGGGGTTCGCCGGAGTGTTGGATGCGGGTGTGGGGGTTGGGGGGAGAAGGGGGCGGCGCTGGAGAGCAGGGGAGAAGGGGAATGCCACAGGGTTTGATAGGGTGGGGGTAGGGGGGCAGCGAGAGGCGGTGACCAAGGTAGCCCTCAAGAGGATCGTTGGCACTGTATGCAAGTGTATCAGGATGATTGCTCGTTCTCCGAGCAAGACTGATTGGAGGACCTCTGGGAGGCCTTCTAGTGCAGCTTGCTACTGGCCCTCGAGCGACGATGCCCCCATCTCGCACGTCGACGACGTTCTCGCCCCTATCCACCAACGACGCCCTCGACTGTGTCTGTCGACGACGCGTCCCCCACCTTGTCCTTGACCCTCTCCCTCCCGATCTCTCCCTCTCTTCTTACCCTCACCTGTCGGCCACACCCCCTCTCTCTGTTCTCTCTCTCATCTCACTGAGATTGTAGGGTTATTTTTATAATTTTACATACAAAATCTCAAAAACAATTCACTTTTTTATCAAATAACGCATCTATCTATCAAATTAATTTACTTAAGGCTCACTTTGATAACAGAATAAGTCCGGTTAAAATGATTTATCTGCGGTCGAGGGAGTTATTCTAATTTGATTTATTTTGATTTAATTAATATCGAAGAGAGATTAGTGTGAATTTTCTCATTCTTATAAAAGAAATAGAATGACTTAACCCGAGTCGGATAGAAATGGAGGCAAGCACATCACCTCGAGTAAATCACATGTCCATATTCTAATCAGTTATCAAAGTCAGACCTTACTAAACTCGAGTTAACTCAATTATAAGCAAAATAAATTGAGATAAAGATATACTTCAAGTTAACTCACCCATCCAGGAAAGCGACGCCCGTGACGGTGGAGCTGCCCTTTCCCTCTTCCTGTTACTCCCGTCCAAACCTAGGAAGTAATTTTGATAGGTCTTTGGCTACTAAAGCCCGTAGGTTCCAACTTTACGGTGTGCAAATGTCGTGGTGGAGTCAAAACCAGTAATGCCCAAGTTCTCGCATACGACAGGCACGGGACAAAAAGAAGATGGAGCAAAGCAGCGCTAGCGAGATTCATGGGCAAAGGCCGCGTACGTGTCAGGGTGAGTGCACTAATGAAACGCCGAATTCCAGGAGGCCGTACGGTCGGCGCGCCCACCCCCCCCCCCCGGCCGCCCAGGTCCCCCGGCCTGGGGTGGTCTATTATTACCACGTCGTCGTTTCCGCTCCTCCTCAAATCTCCTCATCACACGCGCAAGTCCCGGCGGGAAACTTCGGCGGGAAAAAAGGAGAAAGACCACTCGCCCCCCCCCCCCCCCCACACACGATAGACTGCTCAACGCGCCAGGCCACGCTGCCGAGTCGGCCGAGTCACCACAGTGTCACCGTTTCTCCCCATTGCATGCCGCTGCAGATGCTGCCGGCTGTCTCCATCTCCGGTGGTGGCGCCCGTAGGCGTCTGCTGCGGGCAGCGGAGGGGTACCTCTGAACCATCTCCGGCGGCAACCACTACTGGAGCAGCAACGGAGGCAGAGAGACCGAGGGGAACAAGACTCGCGTAGGATGTGTGCTATTGCTACTGCTAGTCTTGCGTCCGCTTTCCCTCCTTTCTTCGACTGCATGGGGGCATGAAAAGGAGAGGCTGGGTGCCTCTCTTCACCCTAGGAGATCGGTGGCTGGTCTTCACCTGGGGCTCCACCCATCCTCGTTGTGTGTGTGTGTGTGATGGCCGGATATCCATGAACGCCCTGGACGCCCGACTGTACGTCGACCCTCCGGTCAAGGTACCTTCCTGAGAGGGCCAACAGGGGAAGGAATGGCATAGGGGAGAACCGGGGAAGAGTGGGCTTCATCCAGTTATCGCAGATGGATTTTGCTTTGCCGGTGGAGATCAACCTCCCAGTTGGCCGAGTTCTCTCGACAGTGGGCGCCGAGTTGGACTGGAGCAGCCCTGCAGAGCCACGAAGCAGAGCGCAGCAGCAGCCACTAGCCAGCCAGCAATGGCGAAAGACGATGAGGAAAAGAGAATCCTCCGCAGCTGGGGTTTGCATGCAATGGAGGGTTAACCCCCCCCCCCCCCCACCTCTCTCTCTTTCTCTCTCACATACATCTTTATTTTAAAATTTTACTTTCCCCATCTCCGAACCAATTAATCCACGGCCGGGGGTTGGGTTGTGTCATGTGTGCAGCAACGCCGGCGGCCGTCCCTGCTGGACCCGTGCTCGGCCGTGCCGTACGTCTGGGCTCGCGCTGGTGGCCCGGACCCGGCCGCATGTTTATACATACGCCGCTCAAGGGCCCCACCGACGGACTTGCCCCGCGGGTCCCGCGGGACACCGCGCCCCTCCGATATTACCATTTTTGCCCGCCATCCTACGGTCGGACAACGCGCCTTCTCCGAAGCGGCCGCTCAGATCTTCCCGAGCACTTTGAACCCCCCAACCAGCCGTACAACCCACCGAGATGAACGGCCCCGATCGCCACCCTTTTCCCGCCCTCGCCACCCCTTCCTGTTCCCCTTTTTCCTGCGTTATAAATCAGCAGCAGCTAACATACCCGGCAGTCTCTCTCTCTCTCTCTCTCTCTCTCTAGCCTCTGGCGCCGCCGAAGGAGCTCTCCTTGCTCTTCTCTCCCCTCAGGTTCTTCACCAAGAAATGGTAATCTGGATGCTCTCCTCCTCCCATCATCGCAACAAAATTTATACTTGTACCCATCTCCCTTCTCTTCCGTAATTCTAGAGTTTCATCAATTCCTCTGAGACTTCTCTTTATCTCTCTTCTGTTCCAACTAGGTGAATTCGAGGAGGGTGAAGCCCCACTGGCTGGGCCTGCTCCTGAAGACGCGGTTCTTCGGGCTCTGCGACGACCACAAGGAGCTGAGGAAGAGGGAGATTAACATCTACTGCATCGAGTGCAGCGAGGCCATGTGCCCCCACTGCCTCTCGTCGTCCCCTCGCGCCCGGCACGGCGGCCACCACCTCCTCCAGATCCGGCGCTACGTCTACCAGGACGTCATCCGCGTCCACGACATGCAGAAGTTCGTGGACTGCTCCAAGGTCCAGGTACTGGCCTCCTGTGTTAGATTGAGCAATTCTGCTCTCTGCTCCTCTCTCAATCCGATCACAGTTTTGTTTCCAACCATGATCGATCTTTATATCTAGTACTCTTCTTCCCGGATTTGGAATCAAATCCAAATGCAGTCTTTTATCGTGAACGGCGCCAAAGTGGTGCTGCTGAACCCCAAGAGGCAGTCTAAACCAGTAATGGCGGGGAACACTACCGGAGGAGCTCTCTGCGGGATCTGCCAGAGGACCGTCCCGGAGCCCAATCGGTATTGCTCCATAGCCTGCAAGGTAAACCTTTAAAACATTTCTCTCTTTCAGCAATTTCTTACGGAAACAGTCGCTCTATTCTTAGCAATTCCTCGCTCTACTACTCCAAGTTCGTGTCTTTTTTATAGCAATTTGTCGTACTTACCAATCATTAAGTTTTTCCTCACATTTTAATCGGATTCCCCCCCCCCCCCGGAGTGCAGGCATCAGAGGAATCCGAGCCGTTCCTATCGTCTCTGAACTCTGATCTGGAGGACCCTTCCTCGCAAGAAGACGACTCGTCGTCCGCCGTGTCATCATCTCCTCAGCCGTCTGATTCGTGTAGCCTGGTGTTCTCGGGAAGGAAGAGCACCAATCGAAGGAAAGGGATACCCCGAAGGGCCCAATTCTTCTGATAAATATTCTGTCTTTTCTTTATTTTTTTTTGGGTTTGTTCTGATGATACCACCGGCATTTTGCATCCCTCTTTCATGCTGTGGTTTACAGGCCGTCATGATTAATTATTGTTGTTATTATGGTAATTATGATTATTCTTATAAGTTACACCATGCATCATGATGATTAATTATTGTTCTTAATTGTGGCCATCACGGCGCTTCGGCTGCGCACAGCCCGGCGCCCTCCCTTTTCCCTATCCCCGAATTATTGCTAATTAACTCCTGGGTCAACATAAAACGCGGCAATCCTTGTTCACCAGCTGTCCTCCTCTAAAACCAGATGAACAGTAAAACGTGACATTTAACCATAAATTATTATGAAATATGATGTTTTGTTAGGTTTTTTGATGTCAAATCAAATATTATTTTAAATAAATCTGCTGGGCCTTCCCGGTCCTTGAGTGGTCGATGATTTGATGGACCTGAACAATATATAACGACGGAAGCTTGAACTGTTCTCCCCGTGAGTCCATATGACCACTACTCAAATGTGATGGGTATGTTAGAAACAGTTATTAGATTTGATGGGGGTATGTGAAATTAACACCGCCAATGTTGACGATGGAAATGACATCTTGGGAGCTCGTTTGGCTGAGATTGTTGGGGTGAATTTGTTTTAGAAATATTTACATAGGACAAATGTTAGGATGTATTTAGAAAGGATCGAGAGTGGGAGGATTTTTTTAAAATTCTTTAGAGAGAGAAAATTGTCTTTAAATAATTTTTTAAAATTTTAAAATCTTTTTTTCCTTCCTTTCACTCTTTTTAAATTTTAAAATTTGCATAAATTTATGAGTGACGAGATATTGAGACATTTGAAAATAATTTTAAGAAGTTAAAAATTTTAATAATTAAAATCTCTTCTCACCATTCGTTCTGAACGTAGTCTTATAATGTTAAAAATCTTGAGGATTGAAATTCACCTTGAAATTTTACAGATTATTTAACTATCCTTCTCTTGTATCTTTCTTGTTTTATTTTAAAAAATTCACTTAACATAAAAATTAAGATAATTTTGAACTACTTATTTAGAATGAAATTGTCGAAGAGATTTTAATTATTAAAATTTATTAATAATCTTAACCAAATAGACCTCCCTTCCATCTAATTTGATTTTTCTATCACGGCGGCGTGCCTCTTACTCAGTTATTATTTATCAGATTTATTAGTGGCAGACAGCAGTGGGGAGGCCTCAAAAGCATGCCCTGCCTCTTGAGTGTATGGACAGAGAGAGAGAGAGAAAATAAATATTATATTATATTTTGATTTGACAGATTAGATAAAAATATTAAATCGAATATCTTCCAATAGGTTTGATGGATGAGCCGGTCTCATCCCCAGGCGGCGCCAGGTCCGATCGTCTCCCCCTAGACCAGCACACCAGGTGACGTTCTCCGTGACGCCGCAACCACACTGGTTTCCCCGAGGGGTATTTTGGGAAAATTAAGCGAATCCGAAGTTGGGGGGGGGGGTGGTGGCAACGGGCGTCACGTGGCGGCGGCTTCTCCTGTAGATAATTATGAATTGTGTCGGGGATGGGGTCAGCCGGTCGGGGCTGTTACGTGAGGACACGTCGGTTTCTCCCAGGCGGCGCAGGGGAGACGTTTCGGCTCGGTGGCGAAGTTCGGATTCGTATAAAATCCAAAGACAGGGCGTCGGCAGAGGGCGGGGACTGCGGCGGATTCTGTCGGCGGATGTTTGGTTGGGAAGAAGATATGGGAAGAAGACGGCTGTTATATCTATTTTTTTATTTTATTGGTACTTATATTCGTTAAGCTGACTCCTTTTAGTCCTCACTAGATATATTGTCTACTTAGCTTTTTATAAGTAAATTTATATTTTACTTTCAAATTAGCCTTATTTTATTGAGTTTTTGAGATCTTACATTTTATAATATCTTATATTTATAGATTAATATCTCAAGTTTAAATATTTCTCGTAACTCCTTGTAATCTAGAGTTATTTAATACAATGTCTCGTAATATTATGATAAAAAAAAAGCTCGCTATCATATTTACAGACAAATGTGTAATTGTGACGATTTATAAATAAATATCTAGATCATGGTTTGTCGACTCGGTGCGGGTCGCCCTGACCCACATGACCCGACCCAGGTCGAGACCGGGTCAACCGGACCGTGGGTCGCCATCGAGTCAGCCTATTATTTTAATATTATATTATATTATTATTATTATATATATATATATAGTGGCTTTTTAGAACGGGACGGATCGGGTCGGATCGAGACGGGACCGACTCGACCCGACCCAGGCCGAGATCGGGTCGGCCGGGCCGGCAAACCTTGATCTAGATTGAAGAGACTAATCAGTTAAGATAAAAATTAGGGATTTTTGTATATATACTATTGTACAGTTCAGTTTCGTCAAATATAACTTTCATTGGAGCATATTATTGTGATTTATGAATAGGGATTTTTACATATATACCCTTACAAAGTTCGGTTTTGTCAAATATATCCTTCATCGGAGCATAATATCATGAATATCCTTGAAATATGAGTAATATTGCGATTATGCCATCTCCGTAACTCCCACGTGTTTAACTCGAGTTAAGTGTGACTTAAAGAGTAAACATTTTGTATATATATCTCTGTAAAATTTAATTTTGTCAAATATACCATAGATCTAACGACCGTAGATGACATATTTTACGAAATATTCTCTTCCGTCGACGGCAGCAAACTAAAGGGGTATAACCGTAACATTTCTATCTAAACGAAGGATATTCATGATAATATGCTCAGATGAGAGGTATATTTGACAAAACCAAACTTTATGGGGGTATATATGTAAGAATCTTAAGAGTAAGATTTTTGTATATATATCCTTATAAAATTTAATTTTATCAAATATATCTTAGATCTAACGACCGTAAACGATATATTTTACGGAATATTCTTCTTCGTCAACGGTAATAAATTAAAGGGGTATAATCATAATATTTCTATCTAAATGAGAGATATTCTTTTTTTTGGAAGCAAAAAAAAGAATAATATTATGATTTATTCATGACAATATGTTCATACGAATGATATATTTGACAAAATCAAATTTACGGTGATATACCGGTTCAAATGGTGGTTTTATTTTTTTCCCTGTATCTTATGGAAAAGAACATTATATGATTTATATCTTTACCTTTCGCCTCATGTACATCTATCGGTAAGAATTTTCAGAATTTGCGGCCCAGAAAGGTAAATGATAAAAAGACACTGGATCGCAATGAAGTTTCTTCTCATACCTTCTGGATCACCTAATTCTTTTGGTTTTTCGTGCTTAAAGGACCTATAATCACCATTAATCTTATGTAGTGGTATTAAGTCTGAAGGTGCATTTCTTTCGTGCATGATTGAATTCTTTGGTGTGATCCATCCAAAAAAAAAAAAAAAGTCCATGTGACGTGACTTTCACTTAGACTGGGGGGTTCTTCAAATAAATGAGATTTGACGTTTACTAAAAAAAATAGAGAGAAAGGAAGCTTTCCATTTTTATCTTTCCACAAGTGAAAAAGTTGACTTTTGAGAAGTTAGATGTTACCCTAAGGGATGAAATGGGGTTAAAAAAATGGGGGTAAGTCATTCCAACATAATCTCAAAATCGGGGTTAATCCTGTTTCCCTTAACCCAGCTCATCTCCGTCTATTTTAACCATATCAAACGTAAAATGAGATTAGAGCGGGGATATCCCCGCTCTAACCCAATACCAAACGGCCCCTAAGGGCCTGTTTGATAATGCATGGAAGTTTTTCATTCTCCAAATAATTCAAAGACCGTATAAATATGCAGGAGAAGTGAGATTCACCATCATTTAAAATCCTCAAAAGTAACTATGAGATTGCTCCGAGAGATTATGAGAATTACATTTTTTTGTGTCCGATTCTCTCTCTTCTTTGAAATATCAATTTCACGGAAGTCAAGAACCCATGTGACCATTTGAGGGAGATTAAAACCTATTGGGAGATTATCGATGGAAAGCCACGTCCGGATGAATTGCCAAACACAGCCTAAGTCTTTTGGGGTGAAACTTTCGAGACCAGAAATCATCCCAATAAGAGAGAGAGGGAAAGCTGCAGAATAAGGACTTGATAGGGCTGACCACTAAGCTTTAGGTATGAACTTCCTTTAGACATTTAAAAGTCCAATTATTAAGAAACTACTATCATTGCTCCCTTTTTAGTCGATTACTCAATTATAATGTTGGTGTAATAAGAGTCAGTACGTGGTAGACATCAAATTCTAGATCAACGGATCCAGAAATTGGACAGGTTGAGATGAAAGCCGCAAGAATATTCAACCTCCCATAAGTTGTTTTTTTGTCTTCTCGAGTTTTTTTTCCTGATATTACAGAGGAATATGAGGCCCTTAATTATTTTTCTCCCTTTAGGGCCACAAGTAAAAAAAAAACTACTGGTTCTTCCCCTGTCACTGAAAATTTATAATAAAAAGAAGGTTTATTTGCATGAAAATTATTGTTAAATAAAAATTTACAAAAAAATTATTCCTGCAAATATATTAACAGACGTATCATTGTGTAAATCCGAATTGTGTAAAAATATCATATATGTTTATAGATATATCATTTATTTTTATCAAAAAATTGTAAAAAAATCACGTTTAAATAATATTTATACACTATTT
Organism: Amorphophallus konjac; assembly: GCA_022559845.1. Lineage (NCBI taxonomy): Eukaryota > Viridiplantae > Streptophyta > Magnoliopsida > Alismatales > Araceae > Amorphophallus > Amorphophallus konjac. The sequence continues at coordinate 433,719,396 of CM040120.1, read as the reverse complement.
AAATTAACTTAGTGATATGTCTGTTAATATATTTCTAAGAGTGATTTTTTGTAAATTCACTTCTAAACATGATTTTCATGTAAAAATCCCTAAAAAGAATTTATTCCTTCACTTGCTTGGTTGACAAAAGGGACTAAAATTATCTGTTCACCGATCTTATATCAAGGTTATTGCTAGTACGTTTTAACTGAAATTATAGAACTCTAAAAAAAAACTTGTATCCATACCCTTCTTAATTTGGATGTATGCATTTATCGTAACCCGAATTTTTTACAAGAATTTTATTTGAAAGTTACCGACCGTGGTGTGGAGACTTAAAAAGAGAGACCATAAGATCTCATATTTAAAATTACAAAGACGGACATGTGTTTATAAGTAAGACTTAAATATTTTCTTTCGAGGGCACTTGTGCTAGCAAAAATAAAAAACAAAACCCTAATCACCCCAAGATGCAGCGGGGACACGATAAATTTGGTACCTACCACAAAACCAATCAAATGTGCGCTAATAACTTCAAAGTTCCTACATAAACCTTGATGCCATAATCTAAGTTCTAACTGGGAGTCAGATTCACGCTTGAGCTGACCTTGAAAACTCCAACTGGAGTCATGATTTATGTAAAAACTAAAAATGAAAAGACCAAAATTTCAAGAAGCAACGAGGCATCAAATTTTTAGGGTTACTACTGGCCTGGCCCAGAGACGCAGCACCAGCATCTTCTGGTTCCTCGGCAAGCAAACACAAGGCAGATCTGGGGGGACCGTTTCCTTCACAGACGGCATGGGGATGGCTGGACGGCCCACCACCCAATCGATGTTGAGCAGACATGAGGCTCCACTTTCTAGTTTATCCAGTAGTACCCACACTCAGCCGGTGAGACGCGGTTTTGATGTGGCCCAGCTTAATTCTGCTATCATCATCTGTGACATTTTGGAGAATAACAACAACGATGGAGCTTCCCTCATGGCAGCTTCAAAGTCTGCAATGGCCCCACTCCTCACATTTGCTAGACAATATGGCATGTGTGGAGCTCGCGCATCACTCACAACCACACATTTAGACTTTGGTGTTGCTGAATGCTGGTTAAGAAGAAGTCTTCGGGAGATCAGAGCTCCACTCTTGGGGGCCAAATTTAGGGAAGAAGGAAAAAAATACTATTCTAAGTTCTTAACGGAGAAAGCTATCCTTGTGTTTTCCCCTTTTGCCCCCTTTAACTAGACCAGTAAACGGATCAGATACTGAGCGGATAGTGTGATATCCGAATTCGTATCCGATTAATAATCGAATTATCCGATTAATAATCAAATTATTTGTCGGATATTTTATTTCGATAATTATTAGATTAATACGAATTCGAATTCGATTCAAATTTTAAACAGATAATTGCTATACCTACTTAGAGGTGAGTCGTGTGAGCTGTGTGAGAGCGTCTTGTATGTTATTTTCTCAAAAAAAAAAAAAAAGAGTGGAAGTTGTTTTTATTTTGGGAGCTATTATCAAAAGATTAGACTTAATCCTTAAAACAAGAGATAACTTATCAAATGGGTGTAAGTGTATTTCTTATTTTTTAATTATATTTTGAGACAAAAAAGATAAACAAGAATAATCAAACAATATATTAAGATTTGAGTTAGTTATATATAGAATATATGTATCCCTAGATTTTTATCTAAGGGTTCATATTCGGTAAGATAATATCTAATACGGATATCTCAATATTCGAATTTGTATCTGATTAATAATCGGATATCCGATATCCAATTAAATTATCCGTCGGATATTTTATTCAGATAATTATCCGATCAAACGAATACGAATTCGATTCAAATTTTAAAGGTTTAAATTTTAAACGAATAATTGCCGAGCCTACCTTTAACCTAAGAGGACATGGAGAAATCCGTGTAATTACCTTTAAAATTAGAGAACGGTAAACAATCAAGAACCTAACAGGGGGGATACGGTGTGCCATAAAATGATGTAAAACAACGGAGAACATCATTTTTATGATGTCTTTTTTATGTTTTGAATATAGCAAATTATTTTATGGCTGTTCTTACTACATTTGGAGAATCACAATTTGCTTGCACATCCGGTGTGTGAAATTTTACCATGGGTGTGCAATGAGTATTACTCTTTGTTAGGTTTCAAGGTTAATCGGCCCATACGACACTCTTTTTAACCAATTCTGATTTTGTTCAAAACTATCGAAAATCAGAATCACATATTTTGAGAACAGGGATGTCAAAATCAGAAATTTTATTTTCTTAGCTTTTCAAAACTAGTGATTTCGGAGCCAACATTTTATGTTGTTTCGGCATGTCAAGTGATCCCGTCGTGATAAGACACCCCCTTACGCAAGGGTAAACTTGGAAAGTTCTTAAAAGGATATCAAACATGAGAGAAGGTCTTGTCACCACCCACGTGGTGACGTAGATATTAGTAAACACCAAAGTGCATGACACCATTCCCAACTTCGGCCTAAGAACACTCCGTCGGTGAACTATCATGCAATCAATTCAAAAAGCCCCGCTTTGTTTCATGCTAATCTCAAGGATAAGTCCACTTAACTCCAAATTTATCCCATTTTAGTTTTGATAAGAGCGAATTTAGTTAATCCGAGTTAACCTATCCCACCTCAATAGGTGGGATAACTTAACCCACTTGCTACCAAATTAAAATGGAATAAAAGTGAGTTTAGTCAACTCAGGGGCTAAGAGATAATATTCGGACACCAAGTATCCGTGTACACACATTCTTTTGATAAACACCCGCATCGTGCTTTCCACAATCTTTCTTCCTTTGGTGGGTCATGGGATCCCTTTTACAACCATTGTGGGCCAGAGAGGCAGCTCATCGATCTTAAATAAAGTTTCAACGGGTTAAGGTTTCTTGTGACTCGACACGCAACGGATCTCGCTATCTCCATGTCCTCTGTCTGAAAAAATGGAGCTCAGTATATTTCCCACAATGCGAAAACTAGAGGGAGGAAATACTGTCACAGCTGCAGCTGCAAATCTCACTAAAACGAAAGGAAGAGTGAACTCGCCACCTTATGATGCTTGGCTCAGACAGCTGTACAAGATTCCGAGACCAGGATTCAGAAATTAACGCCAGAATCCTTACAAATTACTTTGCTTATTTCATGAACTGCACTTGTGTGAGAACGCCACTGCACATTTCCTGCCTAATGCTCCCGCAGTGCACTGAAACCAGGAATATTATCTCTAATCCAAAGAAAAAGCTCCATTGCAGTACCTGTGTGGATCAAACCAAACACAGCAGAGAGTTGATTATGACATACTGAGCTACTGAGTAGCTTGATCGAGAACAATTCTTTATCTCTAACCACTTTTGAAACGAGAACATTATTATCATGAAGACCCTACACCTGTAATTCTACCTCCACATGAAAACAATGGAATGATGCCATCGTAGATACTGTGAAGCAGAAATACGAGCATTCTACATGTTACAGATGTTTGATATGGTTAAATTTATTCATAAATAAACACGGACACTCAAAAAATCTGTTGGACAGGCGGATTCACATCAATAGCTTCAGGTACACCTGTCACAATTTTTACTGCCCAATAACCAATTTGGTCCCAAGGAGTGTCATTGGTTGCGGAAAAAACCATACAACAGCATGGAGAAACTAATGGTGTACGTTTGAATTGCACTTGAACAAGGGAATTAGAACCATGCCATCATCTAGTCTACATACGAATTAGAAAATCAGAAAGCACTATATGTAGTTCGATTATTAGAGTGGATACAGGAGCTGTAAATATCAAACTACAGGTGTTTAGTAGCTGTAATTCAGGATTTCAAAAGATGCAGTGTCTCCAAAAATTATGATTAGGAAAAGATAGGCATTAGACCAGTTATCATATAGAATTTGTTGAAATAGAGATAATAAAAACATCAAGAGCATTAATTTAAAAAAAAATCCGAAGATGCCAATTGAGCCGCCACTGATCGGTGTGTGATAAGAATTTATCAAACTCATCTTCTTGGTATGTAAGAAAACCCAAGATTGTGATCTAATTATTCAGCTATAAATGGCAGATCATGGTTCTCCAATATGATAATGGAGATCCAAACAAAAGCTGGAAGTGAAGGCCAATACCATGTGTTAAACCTAATATCTAACCCATTCATAAGTTCGGTAGAGTAGGTTTTGGGCATACTCGGGTCTATAAGCCAGATAAAAACAAAGTGCTTCAGTTGCTTGTCAATTGGATAGGGATAGCACAGGCTGTCCTAGAAGATAGGAATTCCCGAGTAAAAAGAGAGGTTGCATAAAGAAATATACCTGCTGCTGAACTTCTCAACGGCATCAGATGCAAAAAGAAGTGTCTCATTGGCTTTCTCTAATACCATGTAAAGCTCCTTGCCTCTTGATATTTGAGCAATAATCCAAGCATTATTTTTTGCCCTTATGCATACCTCTACATCCTTTTCATGCTGAGGGTCATCCCTCTTTGCTCTGTTCTTCTCTAGGTCAATTTCTTCTCTTACCTTACTAAGGGCAAGGAAGGAGTCCTGAAATAAAAAGACATGTTGAAACTCATTAGTAAGCAAAAGGAGACAATTGAAATGGTAAAGATGCAAACCGGGACAAGAATGTGTTATCTGAGTAGAAAACATCACCACCAGAGAAAATAGGTGAAGCTTTAATCTAATTGCTCGTCAAGAATCTAAACATGGGTTCATGGCAAAAAATCTGTCATATTTCTGGCAGGAGATGGGAGCCTGGGAGCTGGATCCGTTTCGCAGGAGCACGGAAGGGATGTGGCACAGGTATGAGAATTAATATGCACCAGGTTTGTAGGTTGGAACAGGATAATCAACCATTCATAGCAACTACAGCCACTCTATTGACATATTCTGAGATCAACAACACTCACTCGGTGCAGCTACTAGCAGCCGTAGTGACTTTAGTCTTAGTTCAAATTCTCAAGTTATGAAGCAACTTCAGCAATTGAAAGTGACCCAATAAGATGTACACTAACAAATAATTTTGTGTGTAGTCTGCTCTTATGAGTAATTCTTCACAACCTTCAGAATATTTATATAGTATTCTACTCAGATTGGGTAGTTTTCCATGGGGATTACTTTACAGAAAATCCATCTCACATTTTAAACCTATCCTAACCCCAATAGATAGCAGCTGCACATGACCTGCACATCTGCTTCCTCACCCTTGCCTGTGCTCACTCCGCCCGGCCCGCCCCTGCCCTCACTTGCACATGCCACCACCTTGCTTCTGCTCACTGCCGCTGCCACCCTCAACTGCACTCACCATCATCGCCTGCACATCTCACCGTCATCATCCTCCTTCCCTGCACACTGTCACCCCTGTCAGTTGCACATGTTGACATTTACATGCACATGCCACCACCATGTTCTTACCCGCTCTCCCTTTCTTTCTCCTCCTCTTCCACTTTGCAGCATTTCTACTGAACTTTTTCTGGGCATTTTCAGTGCATTTCAAAAATGAATTGAATTCATTTTGCAAATGTCTTTCTTATGGAATGCCTTTCTCTTTCCCCACAACTATGGGTACCCTCCATGGTGTTGAAATACCCAATCTATTCCGTTAAAGAAATACTTTTTCCTTTTCGGACTTGGTAAGATCAGAATCATATGGCGATTTATATATTGAAACAACGAAGACACATAGTTAAGCCTACAGTTTGTTGACATATGGCATGGCTTTACACACTTAAAACAGTGCCTTGTTTTGCTGTGCTAAATGAGAACAACATAATCTCAGAAATTTCCTTCCAGAATCTAGTATATAAGATATTACACCCCAAGAATTTTGAGCCAAACTCATAATTTTGAAGTGAACATTTGAAAGTTAAAATTGGACCAATCCTAAAAATCAGGCTTTCATCCTTGAACTCCAGAGATATATTGTTCAACATTTTTGGTCTTGCTACAGAAGCAGGCGTCAGCATTAACTCAGTCCGGATAAATTTAGAGGCTAAATCCCATTGGCAGCTGGGCTTCCGAAGAAATTTAGATGAGGCAGAATTTAATGAGTTCTTGCAATTGTCCTCTGTTTTAGATAATATGCAATTAAAATAAAGGCAAGAGGGATAGTAGAGCATGGAGATGGAAAAAAATAAGGAATATTCTCAGTGAAATCAGTAGTTAAAATGATTGCGCAAGGTGGTCAGAAAGTGGCTTGGTATAAAAAGGTCTGGGATAGGAGACTGCCCATCAAAATAAGGGTCCTTATGTGGAAGATCGCACGGGACAGAATTTCAACCGCTGACAGAGTGTTCAGGTTTAGACCAGATATCAGACAACATTGTCTTTTGTGGGAGATACAGGAAAACCGTGGATCATCTTTTCATCAACTGTGGTACAATTCAAGCAGTGTGGAGTCATTTTCTCAACTCTGTAGGGGTTAAGTGGGTCAGAAAACAATACATCCTGGAGAGATCTTGATGGAGTGGGACAAGTACTACATAGATGAGGCTGACAAGGTTTTATGGTCTTTTTGCCTTCCATTTATGCTGTGGTCAATTTGGAAAGAGAGATAACACAACCTTCAGAGAGGATTTCAGACACCTGTCTTTAATTATTAAGAGCTGCATCAAATATACTCAATACTGGTATTTCACTGCTTTTGGTTCTACAATTGGCCAATCTAATATGCTGTATAACACGGGGGGATGGAAAAGATTTATCTTGATTGTCTCATACTGGTTTTTGTAGTCATTAGCGGGGGAGGGTTCTCTGGCCTTACCATCTTGGTAAATCTCCTTCTTTTCCTTTCTTGTCTGTATTTCCTTTCCGTCCTTTTGTTTCAATGAAATGTGGCCTTTTTAGGTCACCTTCCAAAAAAAAACACGTTAAACTCCAGAACTGGTGTTTTGTTGAACAATGGTGAATTGGCATCATATTGGCAGCTGCCACAAAAGCTATATGCTAAATTATTGGATCCCCAAGTCCTTGACTGATCTCAAATTAATAATTTCATGATTATGTTGATGCCATTAAGTTTTAAAAGAAACAAGTTGGGTTGTTTGGATTTCGAACCCTAAAAACTTTATATATTTGAAAAAGACTTTGTATCTTGGCTTATTATACATTAGTCCTTACAAACTCAGTGACAGTTACTTTTTAGTTCTTCCAATCATTAACCCGTGGGAATATTCCACGAATATGCTCAAAGTTTCTGTCAAATGCTATCAGATGTTACTGTAGGTCTGTCCAATGATACCAGATATCATTATCATTTGGAAAAGATCCTTTTTCCCCCCATAGAATAGAATGGGTGAGTGGGTGACCATTACAAAACTTTTTTAGACCCTAAAAAGTTCTTAAATTATTAAAAAAGTTTTGCACTGGTCATCCATTCTATTCTGGGGGGGGGGGTTGGCAAAAGGGTAATATCTGGCATCATTTGACAGAATTTTTTGAGCATATTTGCATAATATTCCTACGGCTAATGACTGAAGGGACTAAAAAGCAATTGTCACTAGGTTTGCAGGGACTAATGAATAATAAGCCAAGATACATAGACTTTTTCTTCAAATATATGCAGTTTTCAAGGATCGAAGTAGGAAGATAATGGTATTAATTACAGCACCATAAATCTTTTAAAGAAGCATTTTATCAACGAACTAACATGTTTTAAGCGAAAAACTGTTGGGTAAATTGTCCTATGTTATTAAAGGAGATTGAGGGGATCGCCTAGGTGACGAGGCGAGGCGCCGATAAGTCTCCTCACTCCAGCCAATGTCATATAGGCAATTGCCTCCAGGCCCGCCTTGGCCCGCCTCATGCACCCTGGCTAGCTTTGGCCTCCTTGGGCCGGGCAAACTTGGCCCGCTAGCCTGATAAAGGCCCGGTTAGCCACCCCACCCCCCCAATTCGAGCCCTAGCTGCTCCCGCCCCCCTCTCGCGTCTCCCCCTCTCATGTCTCCTCAGCCAATGACAAGCGGCAGACAGCGGACCAGTGGTACTCCTATTCTCTCTCTCTCTCTCCTCTCTCTCTCACACACACACACAAAGAGAGGGGACGAGTCCCCTCTCCCTATTCTCCCTCTCTCTTCCACACACACACAGTGAGTGACTGAGAGGAGGGCACCACACACACACACACACAAAGAGAGGGGACGAGCCCCCTCTCCCTATTCTTCCTCTCTTTCACACACACACAGTGAATGACTGAGAGGGGGGCGAGCTCTCTCTCTCTCTCTCTCTCAAAGACACACACAGAGACCACAGTTGGCAGTTTCGGCCGAAACCGATACGTTTCGGCCGAAACGTATCGGTTTCGGCTAGACCCGATACGAAAACCAGGGTGATCACTGTAGCTTCAACGAAACGGTATAAGTGTATCGGTTTCGGGCGAAACCGATACTGGTTTCGCCCAAAACCGGTGGATTTTGGCCCGAAACCGTCCAGTTTCGGGCGAAACTCCCGTGAATTTGAGTTCCCCCCCTCCACCCGATCGTTCTCAGCCGAAACCCGCAGCCTCAGCCGAAACCCTCTGCGGCTCTGCCTGCGTTGCTGCCTGCCGCTGCTGCTGCTGCTACGCGCGCGCGCCCGCAGGAGGTGGCCACTGCGAGCCTGCTGCTGCTGCTGTTGCGCCCGCAGGAGGGGGCTGTTGCGAGCTGCTGCTGCTGCGACTGCTGCTGGAGGTGGACAGGAAGCCAGCTGCACCTGCGGGACTAGGGTCCAGGGAGAGGGAGCTGCGTTGGCCGCTTGAAGGATCATTCATCAAGGAGGGTAAAATTTTGGCTGTCATAATTTAGGGTTTGATTGTTTTGTTTTAGGTTATTTTGACTGTCATAATTTAGGGTTTGATTATTTTGTTGTGTTATTGACGAATGGGTCAAAATTTTGGGGTGAGCAAGGAGGATAATAGCTAATGAAGCCCTAATTACTTCATAAAAATTAGGACTTTTGTCTAATTCAAGTTTCTTAGCCACAATTGAAGGTTAATTAAGTTTCATTGACGAATTTGGAGTGAGATCATGCTGGGATTATATTTTTATGAACGGTAATTAGGGCTTAATTAGTAATTAAGGCTTAATTAGTTCAAAAAAATTGGGGCTTTTGTCTAATTCGAGTTTCCTAACTACAATTGAAGGTTAATTAAGTTTCATTGATGAATTTGGGGTGGGATCATGCTGGGATGTCATTTTTATGAAGGGTGATTAAGGGTTATTTGGTAATTGAGTCCTAATTATCTCATAAAAATTGGGGCTTTCATCTAATTCGACTTTCTTAGCCACAATTGAAGCTCAATTAAGCTTCATTGACGAAATTGGGGTGGGATCATGCTGGGTTTTTTTTTTATGAAGGGTGATTAAGGGTTATTTGGTAATTAACCCCTAATTATTAGTCCATCAAAATTGGGGCTTTCGTCTAATTCGACTTTATTGCCCACAATTGAAGCTCAATTAAGCTTCATTCAATAATTTGGAGGTCTATCATGCTTGATTAGTCTTTTTTTCATCGTACTTACAAGAGATTATCTTTGACTATCTTAATGCAGCATCATGCCTAGACGTCAGCAAACACAGGAGCAGCAAGGGCAGGAGGATCCGGGGTGGGCCCACATGTCCTTAGTTGATGCTAAGAGAAGAAAGGTGAAATGCAATTACTGTGGTAGGGAGATATATGGCGGAATTACCAGAGGAAAGCAACATTTGGCAGGGGTAAGAGGAGAGGTGAGACAATGTGATAACTGTCCCCGAGAGGTGCGAGAAGAGATGCGCCAGTGCCTTCTGGGGAAAAGGGAGAGGGTGCAACAAAGGGCTGAGGATGAGGATGAAATTGCTGAGGAGATTTCTGGCAGAAGGGTTAGGAGGGATGATGATGAGGAAGGCACTGAGGATTCTGATCCAGAGCTGACTGAAGTAAGGGAGCGTGAAGAAGCCGCTCGAAGGAAAGGGAAGGGACCCATGGGTTCAGGGACCTATGAGAGTACAGCTGCACGACGTCCTGACGTTGGTGCTGCCCCACATACGCAGGGAACAGGTCCCATGGACAGCTATCTGCACAGAAGGCCCCAAGCTACACAACCTAAAATCAAGCAAGCATTGAGAGGGGTCAAAAAATCAGCAGAAGTTGCAGGGCATGCATTTAAATCTATCTGCAAATGATTTTTTCACGCAGGTGTCCCTGCACATGCAGCTTCAAGTGAATATTTCCAACCTATGATAGATGCCATAGCAGATGCTGGCCCTAGCTTGAAGGCCCCCTCACGTCGAGACATATACGGGCGTGGCCTTGAGGGAGAGGTTGAGGAGCTCCATGATTGGGTTGAAAGCTTCAAGCATATATGGGTGGAGAGAGGATGCACCATCATGTGTGATGGTTGGACTGGTACCACGAAGAAGTCCATGATAAACTTTTTGGTCTATTGCATCGAAGGTACAGTGTTTGTGAAATCAGTTGATGCATCAGATTATGAAAAGAATGCAAATTATTTGTTTCATTTGATGGATGGCATGGTAGAGCAAATTGGAGAGGAGAATGTTGTGCAAGTGGTGACTGATAATGAAGCCAGTTACAAGGCTGCAGGGAAGAAATTGATGCAGAAGCGCAGTCATTTATATTGGCTCCCATGTGCAGCACATTGTCTGGATCTGATGCTGGAAGACATAGGGAAGGAAAAGCATGTGAAGAAGACAATTGACAAGGCACAAAAAGTCACAGTATATCTATGGCCATCCTAGGATACTAAATATGTTCAGGGCGCATGCCAGTGGAGGGCGAGATATCATCCGTGCAGGCCCAATCAGATTTGCTTTCAATTTTATTTCTTTGGAGTCTTTGCACAGGTATAAGATTGATCTCAATTCTTGATACTGTATCCTTACTGATATGTAACAGTTGATGCAGTTTCAAATTTCATTTATCTGCACAGGTACAAGAATGAGCTGAAAGCTTTCATGTACCACAATGTCCTGTGGGAATACATCGACAAAGGCAATGTTGATGCACAGATGGATTATTTGGATGTCTGCCAGGTCGTGGACGACAACAAATGCTGGGACAGGGTGTCACGGTACTTGAAAGTAGTCACACCCCTCGTGAAGGTCCTAAGAATGGTGGATGGCGATGAAAAGAATGATATGGGCTATCTGTACGAGGCCATAGACCGTGCCAAATTGGAGTTGCAGCATTCCCTTCCCATACATTATGCAAAATGGTGGAAAATTATTGATCAGAGATGGGACAACACATTACGCCACGACTTGCATGCAGCTGGTGAGTGATTAATTGTACTGAAATTGGGGTAATACCTTTATGTTATTTTATATATAACATTTAGTTAATTATATACAAATGCAGGTTATTTCCTCAACTCTCGATTTATGTACGGTGCCGATGCACATGTTGATGGCGAGGTGCTTCAAGGGACTTTAAAAGTCATTGGTCGTTTATCGAGGAATCCAGAAAAGAGACTTCAGGCCGAAGTAGAGGTTCGCCGTTATTTGATTTTATCAATAACATGTATAGAATTTATTTAAGTAGTTATGTTAATGTATTACTTTATGTTTGTAGATGAACTATTATAGAATGAGGACTGTGACATATGCTGACTCCCAATTGCAATACGCTGTGGGAAGAGTGAGCCCAGGTATATTTTATTGATTGGATTTCTTAACCTTAATATATATTTCTACAACTTATATGCATTTTTTTATGGTTGGTGGAATAGCTGACTGGTAGATAATGGTGAACAACCGAGATGTGGGCAGCAATGCATTGGCTTTCATTGCAGTTAGGGTGCTCAGTCAAACAACATCGGCAAGCCAATGTGAAAGAAATTGGAGCACGTTCAGCCTTATACACTCGAAGGTTCGCAATCGGCTAAAGGCTGAACGGTTAGAGAAATTAGTGTACTGCCACTACAATGAGGTTGAGAATAAAGAATATGAGGTTGAGACAACAGCTGCGAGACAAACGCGTCACCGAGGATGCCGCCGCAAAAATTGATGTGGATGCCTTATTCGATGATGAGAATCCGTTGCAGTCTTGGGTGGAGACACGAGAGCAGGTTGATAAGCCTATTTTTGATGATGATAGATAGAAGATGGGCAGAGGGCATACTAGATGAAGATGAGCCAAGAGATCCCGAATTCAGAAGAAAATCAAAGAGGGCCAGAGATACTCATGCGCACATGTCTAGGGTTGTTGAGGACACTGAGGAGCAGCATGATTTTCAGCCAGCTAGACACTCAGACTCAGATAGCAGGCCAGTCACTCCTAGAATGGGCAAGGCACCTACATCCTTCAGAAGAAGTACATCAGTGCATGGGCAAACTGAGAGAACAAATGTTGCTGCTCGAGAGGACCCGGCAATTGAGCAGTTGAAGCAGATTTATTTGAGGCACACGCCAAGGGGAACAGGATTCATGTCAAGAGTGGAAGAAGAAGGCATACCGGCACAGGAAAAAACATCCCCAAAGGCCAAAAGGCGACTGGAGACTACAGGTTTCGTGATCCTTTGATTTTTTATTTTTAAAAGTAACTTAAATTCTTATTATCAGTTCGAATCAGAAAAGATTTTGGTAGGAGATAAATTCTATATTTTCGTATGTGCCAGGTGCTACAGGTGCTACTACTGGCGGTGGGGATGCTGGTGGTCCTTCCTCCTTCCACGCAGACATAGGCAGAGGATACAGTCAGGGTGAGAGAGGACATGAGTCACAGAGTCAATATGGGCATCCATCAGGTTATGGAGGTGGCCAACAGGAGGCAGCGATTTATGGGTCGTGGGGTTATGAACCATCATTCAACTTCCATCTGGCCAGTTCCTCTTCTCTTCCTCAAGATTCTTATGCTGATACTAGATTCGGCTCAAGCCAACCAAACACTCCAAGAGGGATCCAAAGAGGGATGCAGGACTTGACTACCTCATTGTTCGGTTATAGTGAATATAGACCATACATGCATCCTTATTATGGGTATGAACATGAAAAGTCAGACGATGAGGGAGAAGGTTCTAATTATTACCTATATTAGTGCCTCTTCCTTTAGGTAAAGATCATTTAATTTCCGTAATATTTACTGTGCCTAATTAGGTTTATCGTAATGCTTGAACCTACTTTATGCTTAGTATGTACTCAAGAATATTAGTTTAACATGTTCAATGCTTGAATTTCAATGTCTACTTCATGTTTATTGCACTTAATCTAACTTCTTTACAATCAAATGCATGTCTAATGAGTTTTATGATTTTTATGTGATTATTCATATTTTTTGAATAATTTCTGATTTTTTAGACTTATTTTGTTTTTTTTTTGAAGCTTTTCAATGGGTTTCGGCCGAAACCGAGTCCGAAACCGATACCGATACCGCCATCCTTGACAGAGACGGCCCAAGCCCCCTCTCTCTCACTGCTCTCTCTCTCTCACACACACACACCGCAATTTGGTTTGTTAAATTTTACATGAATTTAGTGAGTTATTACAATAATTTGACACATAGGAATGAATGGATTTAGGAAGTATATTTGTTTTATGTATGCATTTTTGTGATATTTACATGTACTTATATGTCTGAATTTTATATATTATTTTAATAAAACATCGCCTTTAATGCCTAGGTGATCGCCTAGGCATTTGAGGCTGAGGTGCTTGGTCACCTCAACTGCCTTGCGCCTTGGACTACATAGAAATTGTCCGACTCACTTCAAAACTCCAACAGCATTTTTCAATTTTTTTGGCAGTTCTACTCAGAATCCCGGTGAATTGAACTGGATCAGACTGGTTACAGTTCGGATTGGACAGTTTTCCAAACCATGCCTGAGACAGCTATGAGATGGTGTTGACACAGAGGTTGCTTGACTGGAGAAGTGGGTGAAAGTCTGAAGATTTTCTTGAAAGAAAAAGGTTGCACACTCACGTGTGATAGTTGGACTAGGATAACAAAGGAAGTCCATGATTAGTTGTTCCATTCTTTTTCACATTTTTATATATTTTAGTAATTATGCCATTTTAACACCTTTCAAAAAATTTCCTACTTTTCCAGTTTGGTCAATCCAACATTGGCTAATGAAACAATCAAAACTGATCTGAGTCAAGACTGGACATATGTCACCTAGATGCATTTCCATTGAATAGAATTGTTTTTCCTTTTATTTATATTCCATTTACTATAAACGTAGTACAATTCAATATGGTGAATGCTCGCTGGGCATTTATGCTGGAAAAGTTTTGAAATAACACCCTGGTGCCAAGTTTTTCAAGACATCAGTTTTACGGCATAACTAATAGTTGACAAATCCTGTGTAAGGCACCTTTTTGTCAGAAAGCATACACTATTTAGGCCCCTTAAAGAATTATCTATGTCTAGGAGCCTGTTAACTTGTTCCCCATGTTTTCTCACCAATTAAATAACAAATATTTGTGTCATATAGAGACATGCTTTTTTCACTTTCATTATCAGATTTTGGATGAAAAAATTGTTGCCCACCAAATAAATCATGTTGGTGATCACACTTCTGACATGACAAGCAGGAATTGTACCCAGGAACCTCCAGGCAAGACACCACACCACTATCACCCCCTGACCACTATGTCAATGTGCAGCTGGCCCAAGCCACATTTGCTCCCTCATTGATGAATATCACTAATTTATGGATCCATATGCCTTGGTATAAATGAAGGGCAGCAGTATAGCAAAGGGACAACTGTACAGCACTTATCCAGGGTTTCTGGGGCCTCCGTGCATTACCAGAATCCCCATTCAGGTTGACTTCTGAAAAAGGGGCCATTTCTCTCACATTCATGGGTGTTCATGGGTATAAATCAATGACGTTTATCAACTATTAGAAAGAACACCAGAATAAAGCAGAATTTCATGGAACATGAGCAAAACACAGTACTCCAGCAATGTGAGAAGCAAAGGATGAACTTGAATACTGAGAATAAAGAGGTCCATAATATATTAATATTATAATATTCATTACTGCAAAAATTAGATGCATGACATTCAAAAATTAACTCTTAACTCAAAACCCTTGGAAGATCGTGCAACGATGTCATAGAGCTACATACTTTTGTTAGAGTTGCAACTTTCCCAGTTGGTGATGCTCTGGATAAATTCTGAGCAGTGTCCAATAGTAGGTAACGATAGCCCTTAACGTGATAAGCATTTTCACCACCCCATCCTTTGGATAATCTCTCTTCAACCCTCATGATTTTCTGATAAGCCTGACAGATTAGGAAAAATCACACAAAGTTAGCTCCTTCCAGTACAATGTCGGAAATGCAGAAGAGTGTGGGACAAAATTTTGCAGCCATATCAAGGAAGCATAAAACTCAAGGTTGACTGCATTTTGCATGCAATTACCTGATTATCACTTCCTCAAAAAAAAACCACTTGCTAGTAAATTATAAGTTTATTTCTTAAAAGGTATGATAAGAAACCGACAAATAAATTAGCATCTAATCAGAAACCACTGATATATTATGAAATTATAAGATGCAGTAGCAACCAAGTATGTTAATATAGGAGTCGAAGAAATCAGACATACAGTACCAGAAAAGCTTCGTATGTACCAATAAAGAGTGAAGGAAATTCACCGGTTCTCTAGAGGAAGTAGAGCATACAAGATCTCAGTCAAGCAGACATGAGATCCAAGTGAATTTCCTTCAATGGGAGATCAGAAATAGTATCAAATTTTGTACAAATTCAAGAAAAACAGTGACCAGCGAAACAAAGAAAATGTTGAAAAAGCAAGCATTTCCACAGAGCACCTACATTTTCAAGAACTCGATGCTTCACCATAGCCAAGTCTCTTTCCCCATTGCTCAATGAACTGACGGGAATAAGAAGAATTATCGTCATGCTCTTATGTTGATATGCACAAAGATACATGCACTCCTGGGCCTGTCTTAGCCAGACAGCCGGGGCCGCAGTATTTGAGCTGCCTGTTTCTGTGCCCCAAATGTCAGTGACAACAAAGCCATCCTTGCCCTTAGACCACTTTTCACGCTGCAAAGCCCTAGGAATATTGTACTTCTGGCCTTGTCTTCCAGGTAGAGTATCATAAGATGAATGCTGATCTTCCGGTGCAGCCATAGTGGTTGACAAGGGAGAGCCAGTTGTGACACCAGAGGCAGTTCCTTTCCGCAAGTAAGACCAAGAATTTGTGCCAGAGGATAAAGCATGTGGCGTCAATCTCATAACAGCATATGTGAACAGGTTTACTGTGTCATCCTGACAAATAAAAATCATAGATCCTTTCGTGAAATATGGACAAGAGTTTACTTGTAACTCTATATTCAGGTTAGTATAATCCTCCCATACTTGTTGAAACGTACAAACAGATGGAAAAAGATAGTGAATAGGACTTCGACCGTACTGGAGAAAGTGTTGTAGACACGAGCAGGTCCTGAAATAAGACGAGAGAGTAGCACATGGAGCTGGTTCCAACACAAGATTCCAGAACTGTAGCAAGTGACTATGGAACAGCAAAAACAAGTTCACCAAAGTCAATTAACAGCAAATAGAAGACACAAGATATCTCATCAAGAGGCTATCTATCACAAAAAGGTACACTATGGCCAATACAGCAACCAAAATAGAATATAAAAAGGGAAAATTAGCTATATACCCCTGAAAAAAGTCCGAATTACCGATATACCCCCAACTTTATGAAATTTACCCGTAAACCCCCAAAATCTCAAACAACTCCTCATTGTGCCCCTACCGTCCATGGCTGCTCACAGTGGTAAATCCCAACTGGGTTAACAGGGGTCAAATGACAAACCTACCCCTAGTTATCTCTCTCTCTACCCCCTCTCTCCTCATCACTCTCCCTCTCTACTCATCATCACCAGCAGCGGCGAAGCTGGCACTCTGGTTAGCGAGCCTGGCGCTCCCCCTCCCGATCTCCCTCTCTGCTCTCTCTCTCTCTCTCTCTCTCTCTCTCTCCCCGCCAGAGACGGAGTGGCCGGCGAGGGGAAGGGGAAGAGATGAAGAGGGAAGAGGAGGTGATGGCGACGACCCGACATGGCCTAGCTCGTTGCTGTTGCTGCTGCAAATGCCAGGTTCGCCCACATCAACGACCACACCCCTGTCGCCCTGCGACTCCCTGCTGCAAACCTACATAGCCATGTTCTTCCCCTCCGGCAGTGGGAGTTCACCATTAGCTAGAGACAAAGAGAAAGAGGCGTTCAAAGAGAGAGATCAACGAGATAGACAGAGAGTGCTGGTCGCTCCTCCTCCAGTAGAGAGAGACATTAACGTGAAAAGGGAGCCCCGTTGGCCGCTCCACCTCCAATAGAGAGAGAGAGAGAGAGCAGGGAGACCCGCCGACCACTCCGCCTCCAGTAGGGAGACCCGCCGGCCGCTCTGCCTAGGGCAAAGAGAGAGAGAGAGTAGTGGGAAGCCAGTTGGTCGGTCCGCCTCTGGTAGATTGCTCGACCTCCAACAGAGACACACACAAAGAGAGAGAGAGAGAGAGAGAGAGAGAAGAGGGAAGACACACTGGCTGTCTGGCCACTCTCCCTCCGACAGAGAGAGAGCGAGCAGGGGGCCCCGCCGGCTGCTTCGCCTCCAGCAGAGCGAGAGAGAGAGAGAGAGAGAGAGAGTAAGGGGAAGACCCACCGGCTGCATCACCTCCAACAGAGAGAGAGAGAGAAAGAGAGAGTAGAGGGGAGACCCGTCGGCCACTCCCCCTCCGGCATAGAAAGCACGAGTAGGGGGGATCCCCGCTGGCCACTCCACCTTCGACAGCGCGAGAGAGGATCTCCCTCTCTCCCACGTCTCTGTCGCACCGGACGGGAAGAACACTCTCTCCCTCTTTCTCTCTCTCGTATGGCGCCCCCCGCCGGCACTCCGACCTCGTTCTAGGGCTGCCAGACAAGTGGATCGCCGATGGCGAGGGCCAATCTAGCCTGAGGTATGCTGTCGCTGCTCTTGCTGTGCCTCGTGCTCGCCGCCCCCTCGCCGCCACGCAGTAGGGTCTGATTTGGAAGCGAGGCCAGACAAGGAGTTGATAACGAAGTTCTGGGGCAGCCTTACCGGGGGCCCTTCCCCGCCATCTCCAGCGACAGCAGCATCGCGGAAACGTTCGATGGCTGCATCTGGCCCGTCCCCGCCCATCTCTCTATCTCTCTCTCTCCACCTCTCTCTCTTTCAGTCACCCGCCAGGGCAGCCAGTGCCGGAGGGGGACTCCCTCCGGCGCCCTCCCCCCTCTCCTGCCTCTCTCTCTCTCTCTCTCTCTCTCACACATGTTGGTGGGGGTAAAACGGTCCAATCGTCTTGGCCGTTATCTCCATCAGGTTGGAAAATAACCTCAAGGGCATAACGACATTGGTTAAGAGTTTTGGGGGGTTTACAGGTAAATTCCATAAAAGTGGGGTATAGCAGTAATTCGGGTTTTTTCCAGGGGTATACAGGTAATTTTCCCTAAAAAATGCATCAATATTTCACGGGGAGAAGAAAACCAAAAGGAGCATACACAATGGGGACTTACCATCCCCCTAAATATTCAATCATTTGTCTCTAACAGTGTAAGAAGAACATCCACAACAGTTGTATATAGGAGAAAATCATTCGATAAGGTTTATTACACTTTTTGAGCTAAAAGGCAACACATGCCAGACACATATTATTAAGGAACAACTGGCCACCCTGTCCCTCCACATCTGTTCCATACATGGGGCAT
Organism: Amorphophallus konjac; assembly: GCA_022559845.1. NCBI lineage: Eukaryota > Viridiplantae > Streptophyta > Magnoliopsida > Alismatales > Araceae > Amorphophallus > Amorphophallus konjac. The sequence goes on along the minus strand of CM040120.1, from coordinate 433,700,731 downwards.
AGTTTACTTCATGACTCTAAAATAGCTGGAAATTTACTGATTATGCACTTTCACTAACACCTGACTATGTTCAGAATCTTGCAGGGCTGTAGACACTAATTAAAATCCTATAGTTCATCCATTTCCAAAGTGTTAAGAGAGATCATATCTCTCTCTGTGTATCCTTGTGTATCTCCGTACAGATTTTCCTTTCCTTTATTTGAGTCCTACTGGGAGTAAGAAAGGCTTGAAATTTTGAAGTTTTCAGACTCAGATGAGGATATTCTTCCTCATTTACAAGGAAAAGAATGCATTCATTCCCAAACCTTGTAATAATCAGATTATCCTCTATGCAATGAATGCCACATCATAACTAAGCATTATCTCAGTGGCCAAAGAGGAGATCTTGGAAAGATCCTGGAGAGATAATGAATAGTGACCAGAGATCATGATAACCCTATAGCTCTAAAATAAATGAAAACAACAAATCCTATGCATTCAGCCATTCAATACGATTAGATAAACACAATAATAATAAAACAATGCAAAACTGCATTCACATATACCAGAGATAAGAAGTTGACCATTTATCAGAAAAATATAAGTTGATTACGTTCTCAAATATAAATAGAACATCCATATGTTTGTCACAAACTAAAAAGTACACAGAAAAAAACAGTTTATAATAAGTTAGAGCAAGAGATGGTAATATAAAAGATGAACAGAAGTCTAACAGAAAAAAAAACAGCTTATAATCCAAAGCAAGATATCGTAATGTAAAAGGATAAAAAGAAGTCCAAAGATTAATCAGACATGCTGAAGAGGGTCCGTAGAACTTCAACTAAATAGAAAATTAGAAATCATTATATATGAACAATACATAGATCCATAAGAGTGAAGTAAAACAACATCAGCCAGCTCCAACAGCTACTGTCTCCTAGCCCACAATTCTTTTTTCCATTTTTCTTTCTTTTTTTTCTTTTTTGGAAGGGGTGTGGTTTTCATACCATGGTGCACTGCTGGTCAGCAGGAGGGACAGCAGCTGCCAGTCACTGCCAGGGGATGTGGTGGTGGAGGGGGGCCTATTCTAGGTTCTGGTGAAGGTCAAGCAGTAGAGGAGACGGGAGGGACAAGAAAGGAGACACAGTGAGGGAAGCAACAGCAGCATTCATGAGTGGGCACCAGGAGGTGGTTTCTTGCATATAACATCATCACCATGCAGAGCAGAGAAGGTGAGCAGCAAAGTGGATGAAATTCTGTGGAGAGAGGAGAATCCGATGACACTGTGGTGGAACAACATTCCCAGCAAAGGTCACCTTCTTCCCTCCTGCTGTTACTCTCTCACATGTGATTTGATTGTGACAGCAGCTTGACATGGGGACCCTGGTTTCAATACAGTAGTTATGGGAATTCCAGTGGCAGCAGGTGTTCCACTGCAACCTGACAGATGTGAGCAGTAGAGAAGGGAGGGCAAGTGGTACATAATGGCCTTCACATTAGTTTGAAAAAAGTTAAAACATGTTATGTTTATGGAAGTTGCATATTTTGAAAGTAGAAACTTTGCTTCATTTATTAGAATAATGTAGAATGTGTAAGATGATGAGAGTATGTCAAGCTGCACTGCTACAGTGTTTCCAGTTATCTAACCTTGTGCATAAGTGTGTGTATTCCCCGAGAAGGAGAAAAAACAATCCCAAAAGTCCTAATTCCCCATCCAGCAAAGGGTGGCAAAATATTCCAAAGGAATTCACAGAAGTTCCTTGACATGTCATTCCAAATCTAATGGTCAACTTCTCCCATCTCTGCAACCTCCCCAGACAACGAAAAAATGTCTTTTCAACACATGATACATAATAGATTTAACAGCTGATCCAGGCCAACCTGCCGTCTAGCCACATTTTGATATTCGACTGGTTTTGCAATTTCAGTTAATCCCCCGAGGGAGGTGGCTCTCTTAGATGCCTGCCATCCCTAACATTTACCAGTGATAGATGAGGTTAACCTTGATACATCAAAGAAAATGCAGGCAACAACCTTCCAAGCTTCCTCTAGATTACGGGAAAGTTTAGATAAAGGAAACAAGAATATATGCCCAATCTTAAACTGGAAAGAACACTTCAGAGACAAATAGAGAAAAGTGTATAAAGACCAGAGATCTTAGTTTATATCATTCATCTGTAAAGACATGGTGGGAATGGGTCAGGTTTAAAGCTTGATTGTGTCATCTGGGAAGTGAGTGCAGCAGATTGTCTAAGATGCATGGTTGGATCAGAGTGAGTAATAATAGGGACATCATAGATGTGTATGAGATTATGTGGATAGGGTGCAGAAATAGCAGAAGCTGTCAACAGTTTGTGCTCGGTAAGAAGGCCACTGGAAGAAGGAAATATTCAACTCCTTATCGGCAGCAGAGAAGTAAAGCAAGAATTAGAAGATAAGCTTTTATGCAAGAAGAAAGTAAGAGATAAGTGATCGATTCTAAGTTTTTCGAAAATATGTAGATTATACCACCAATTTTCTTGAACAATAAACCAAGGAAGTACAATCAAAATAAAAGGAGAGATTCCTCACCAAACAACAACACTTACTACAAACAAATAACAAATGCAAACTGCACTCCAGCTAAGACAACACCCCAACAGCTAAGATAATCCTTGTGAAGGAGCGCCAGACTTCTGACAAGTGACCACCCCTACAGCTTGGGTATCTTTAATCAGCGAGGCAAGCTCTCATTTGCCACGACATACGACATTGATTCTGTGAAGCTGATCCTCCATTCTTTAACGTCTTCAGAAGTCTCCTGAACTGCCCCGTTTTAGAGTTAATCTGCATGCCAAGACTGCTTGCTTTCTGAACTAGTTCTTCATCAGTCCAAGTTGAAAATAAGGCATCTCCTGGCAGGTCCCCAGAAGCTTGTTTATCAGTGTTGGCTAACTCCTGCCTCTTGTCCTCACAGGCACTACGGAAACTTCGGGAGCAGACCAAACACTACTGGCGAAAGCTCATGTCTGCCTTGGAATGGAACCAAAGCAAGTTGTCCCCCTACCATGGGAACAGAACTGGACCCAGAACAGAGTAACGGTGGAAACATCGCAAGCTTCGGATCCCTGTCCCCCTGTCTGTGTAGCAGGGGAGATGGTGGAACAGCAGCATTGTCCTCCACGGCACACATCACAGTGTAAAGAATTCACAGATTTCACCTAATTTGCTGTACTTCTCTCTGCTTTCATGGCCTTTTTTTTCTAGCAGTACTGAAGCTGATTATGTCAGTGATCCCCATGGACATTGCTCCATCACTGGGTTCTGTATATGTGGGCAACTCTTTAATTAGTTGGTCAATGTCTCCTCCCCCTTCCATTCTGTAGAAGTTCCTCCTCCTATTGCTCCTATGACACCCTAACAAACCTAGAGCTCTTGGATTTATCACATCAACATTGCAAAGGCGGAACGAGGCTTGTGGCACTTGGAAAATATATTGTGGAGGGTCTATCGGCTTTTTGGATTTGAGTAGAATCTCTGTTAATTTCTTTCTAACAAATAAATCCAAAATGGGGGACACATTCTCCAAAGAAATAAATCACAGGTGTGAATGCTTGATAGAGGCATAAATAAATGCAGAAAATAGGCATTTACTTCTAACCACACCTGCACTTCTATGGCAGCTTCTCGTCCTACTGTCAACATCTGAACAGTTCCTCGTTCTCCCAGACACTCACGGAAGGAAGGCATTTGAAATTTCTTTCCCACATGAAAATCTGGACAAGGAAGAAGATAGGCTCAAAAGAAATAGTAAAACCTCGTCATTCTTACCATGCAACTGAACAAAAGTAATGCTCAGGAATATATCACTTAAAAATATTTTTTATTTATTTTCCTTTCTGAAAGTGAAAAGAAATATAGTTCCATCTTGCATAGGGATGAAAATCAAATAGTTCGATCTAGGGTTTGCTCTAGGGTTGGCTTCAGGATTTTAAGCTGTGCTACTAAGCTTTATCTCTGTGTCTAATAATGGCTTCAAACATGTACCTGAACACAGGAAATTATGCTATAAAACAGAAGTGCGGAAACATGTACGACACATATAAAATTGACCAGTGTGTCTTACCAGATAAGTAATCCGTGACGAAAAAATGTAGATGACTCCTCGCCAGATCACCACTAGGCTGTTTATCTAGTAAAGAGTGTAAAGATCCATAAAACATTACAAAAAGGGAGTGCACTTCCTTCAGAACAACGCGCAATGCATCACAGCGCCAAATATGTTCAGATTCCTTATTCTTTTCAACTATCTAGAATCAAAAAAACATTTATCTTTAGTGTTCAAAATAAAGCAAGATGTTATACAAATGTCAAGCCAAAAAATCTAAATTTAAAAAATTTCCAAACAGCCTCATGGTTAATTGATGATGCAAAGAAAATTTTGAGGTGTTATGGGATGCATATGTAACTGTCAGCAAGAGCATTTTGCTCTTATCATCTCTAGTTCCAACAACCAGGGGACAATAGGATGCCTAAGTTAGGAAGTACTGCTAGGCCTCAAAAGTATGGGCATACTGAGTTCCAATAACCATGATACGCACGTTAGAAATGGTAAAGAACCACTGGCATGAAGGGTGACGATTAGTTCGATTTGGATCAGGTACATGGTAGAATTTGAATCCAATAACCTCTTTTTTCAAAAACTGATGTAGATTATACTATACCATCAGTTCATAAACAGAAGTGTACAATCAAAGCAGGTGAAAAGGAGAGGTTCCTCTTCCACAAAAACAAACCAAAAGAAATTACGAAGCACAGAGGACTTTCCACCAATCTTCGGGGCTTAGAAGATGACAACACCAACTGATAGGGGAATAAAAAACTCTGATACAAAGGTTTTCTATATACATTACTGACCTAAGAAAGCTCATCATTCCATTCCCTTCAAAGATACCCCTCTCATTGGGGGAACTTTTCAATCAAGTCCCAGTACATGCTCATTAAGGGAATCTGCCAGTTTATCAAAAGAGAGAGGATCTAGGTAATTCTCACTCAAGCCGGTTTCTAGAAAGAGAAGCTCTGGGGATTGGGGTGTCATGTGGAGGGGAAGCCTAGACGTCGCCTCAGGCATGAATAAGGTACCCTTGGGGGGAGGGTCTCGGCATCTCCAGAGCTTTGGGAGACAGACATCTGGTCTCCTCCGGTTGGACCTAAATGCTACCATTGCGGGCAGATCGGCCATCTGCAGTGCGCAGATGTCAGCCTATCTTCTCAAAAACCGGATGGTCTGGTTAATACGGTGCCTTTGGGTTTCCGTCGTGGAAGGAAGACTGGAGGGGGGGTCACAGATCAAAGCTCTGCTGGACCGTGCAGGGGGGGGGGGGGGGGGAGAGTGGGAAGACTCCCAGTTGAGCCAGGGTTCCTGGCCCGTCGGACCAATAGTAGAAAAGGCAGTAGCTGCGACGGGCGGGTTTCTTGTGGACAGAGGGTAGCCTGCTCAAGCTGACTCCCTGGTCTCAGATGAGAAGGACCTTCTCGGACCCCAGGGAGTTCCAGGTCCCCATCCGCTAGTAGCCCCCCCCCCACCCCCCCGGTCATGTTTTGTGATAAGGTCGGAGCAGCTTGTGTCGTCGGATGCTTCGGGGTGGTGGTTTCCAGCTCAGTTAGGCTGGTGGCAGGGGAAGACAGATAGGTCCTAGACCTCATGGTGCAGGTATCCAGCTTGGATGGCATACCGGCGATAGTGACAATAGAAGCCGCCGGAACAGTCTTCCCCGTGTGAGTTCTTCTGTGGCAGATGGAGCAGTAGGGCGTTGAGTGGGAGGAAGAAGACATGTATGGGCAAAGACACAAATCCAAGCTTTTTCGAATTCGGTTTCGAATAACGCGGGCGGCCGCAGCGGGTCTAGGCCTTCTAATGGGCCAGAGGTGTACCAGGCCGCCCCAACACCAGATCCGGAGACGCGAACAGTGGAGAGGGAAGACTCACAAACCCAAACCTGTACGTCATCCGGGAAGACAATATATAGGGGACCCGAGCTATACCTATTTGCCCGTGAATTACGTGAATCCGGGGGTCATGGGCGTAACGGGTCAAGGAGAACCGAAATTGTTCTTATCCCCCACACGACATCTCCCAGCCAGTCACTTGCACCCACGCCGAGTCATGGAGCCACCCTCTCCGACCCACCGCTGTCAACGGCCTGAGTGGCCTTCCCTCCAGTAAATGGTGGTCACCAAGCCGGGGGGATGACCAGTGGACCGGCGGGCTCGTTGGCTGCAGCGTACCAGGCCCTTCCTCATGAGGCCCTTGAGAGTCCCGGTGGGTGGCACATGATGGCAACTGCGCTAGGGCAGTTTCTCCGGGCATGTCCCATGGCGACAAAGCAACAACGGAGCGAGAGGGATTTCGGAGGGAGGCCGAGATGGGCAACCGATGCAGAACAGGATGTGGCCGCCTCCAGTGAGCGCCACCCTTCTTCCGTGCTGTCCAGCCCGGCGGGTCTGCCCATGTTTCCAGACCGGTCCCTTCCGTCAGCGAGATCAGTCCACGACAGCATAGGAGGTTTGCGGCTACCAACGCACCAAGCTCCTGAACCTCCCTGTCGGAGGTGGTTGGACGACTACCTGGCGGCCCGAAACTGGCCAAGGATTATCGAGGTTCTGACCAGGATGCTCTGACAGGCTTCCTAGGATTCTCAGGCAACAGGATGAAGAGAAGTCTATGGCGGAAGACTTGCTCCCACCTGAGGATGATGAGAATGTCACGGATACATTGGGACAGGCGACGGAGTCAGAGGAGGGTAGCTCAGAGGGAGAGGATGTTGAAGGAAGGGGAAGGCTGGGAAGGGAGGAGGTGAGGGAGCTGATGGGGTTGGTGGAGAGGCTAATGAAGTCACAGGTGAGGGAGTTGGCGGACAAGCTTGGGGTGTCCTTTGTGGGATTGGAAAGGGACCTTAGTGGAGTTTTCATCAAGGTCCAGAAGAGATGGTTGATCAGCATGGTGAGGGAGGCAAGGGGGGGGGGGAATCACAGAAAAATGCAGTGAGGGGGGGGTGGAGGTGATGAGAGGGGAAATGAGATAGAGGAGGGAGGTACATAGCTTTGTCCACATGAGGAATGTCTCTTGGAATGCGAGGGGGATCTGTGGGAGTGAGAAGAGGAGAGTGGTGAAGGAGCTGGCAAGAAGATGCAAAAATAAACATCTTGTGTCTGCAAGAGACTAAGTGTGAAGGAGATGGGGAGTCAATCACAAGAGAGATTGGGGAAGTTAAGCTGTCTAAGGGGGTGGCCTCCCCGACAAAGGTGAGGGAAGGTGGTATCATGATTCTGTGAAACTAGTTCGAGGTTGAGGAGGTGGAGGATAGAAAAGTCAGTCGGGAAGCTATTCCCTTCACTTCCACAGCGTAAGGAATGGCTTCTCATGGGATTTCTTGGGGATCTATGGTCCTTGAACCAAGGAGGGAAAGAAAGCACTATGGAAGGAGTTGTTGCTTCTTTATCATCAAAGATCTGGTCGGCCATGGTGTGTGGGTGAGAACTTCAATGCAATTACAGCGGCATGGGAGAGGACAAGAAACAACCCCCACACGGGGGAAATTGAGGACTTCTATAACTTCATAGAGGAGGCAACTTTGATCAATATTGGCCTGGTAAATGGTCAGTTCACCTGGTCCAATAGGAGGGTGATGCCTACGTGCTCCGAACTGGACAGGTTCCTAGTATCAGTGGACTGGGAAAATCACTTCTCTCAGATGCAAGCATCTTGTTAGGCTAGGCTGATATCGGATTGTAAACCTATCTTATTGAAGACTAGCCACGGTAGGAGAGGAGACAGGGTTTCAAGTTTGAAAGGTTCTAACTAAGGGAGGCAGACTTCGTGGAGACAGTCATGAGGGTTTGGAGTGTATAGAGACATGATCACTCTTCCATGGCCATTGGTAGAAAAAACTTAAGCATTTGGCCTAGGTGCTTAAAGACTGGGCCCTACCAAGCATACTGATTAAAGATAGGATTCCACAACAACTGGAAGGGTTGGACTACTGGGAAGAGGCAGGGTTACTGGGTAGACCTGACAGGTCGTGCAAGGATACACTTAGGGCAGAGTTTGAAGAGATCCTCACACAAGAAGAGATCTATTGGAAGTAGAGATCAAGGGAGAAATGACTCAAGAAAGGTGATACGAACATAGCTTCTATCAAGGTGGGTGAGCAAATCTTGGTCAGGGAAGGAGAATCAACCACATAGCTTCTATCAAGGTGGGTGAGCAAATCTTGACAAGGGAGGAGGAGATCAGGGTGTGTGCTAAGGACTACTACTCTAGACTTTTCACCGAAAATCAGATGTCCAAGCCTGGGTTGCAGATGACCTACTTTCTCAACTCTCTACTGCAGAAAGTGAGGCTCTTTCCAACCCCTTCACAGAGGAGATCAGACAAGCAATTTTCCCCCTTGTAGGTGACAAGGCAGCAAGCCCGGATGGCTTTCCTATGGTTTTCTTCCAGAACTGCTAAGATATAATCAAGGACCTGCTCCAGGCACTAGGAGAGCTCCAAGAGGGTAGGGCTCACTTAAGGGGCATCAATAAAACCCTCTTGGTCCCCATCCCCAAAAAACAAGGTGCACAAGACTTCTTGGATTATAGACCCATCGATTTGTTGAATAGACATACAAGATTATCATGAAGTTGCTCCTCATGAGACTAGATAGGGTGATTGGCAGAGTGGTTAATAGACAGCAAGGGACTTTCATCATAAAACTTCCTTATTACTCATGAGTGCATGTATGCTATGAGGTCCCAAAGGAAGAGGAGGTGCAGTCAAAGCTAGATTTTGAGGAGATGTACGACTCTGTCAATTGACAGTGCATGTTAGTGACCCTGCCTAAGATAGGCTTTGATCAAAGATGGATTGGGTGGATCCGAGAGTATATTTCCTCGACCTCCTTCTCAGTCCTTGTCAATGGACAGCACACACTACCTCTTTTCATAGTAGCAGAGGACTCTGCCAGGGACCCTATGTCCCCCCTCTTATTTGTCCTAGTTGCACAGTGATTGAGCAAGATGTGGATGAGAGCTGAAACGGCAGGACTGATTAGAGGCTTCCATGTAGGGCCCCACAGTGTTGGCATTAGCCATCTACAGTAGGCTGATGATACCAACCTTTTCCTAGTTGATGAGGAGGACCAGCTGCATGTTGCTAGGTTGATGCTAGAGCTGTTACCGGAAATCAATGGACTAAAGGTGAACTTTAGCAAAAGGTGAATAGCCAGTCAACATGGATGAGAGGTCCCTCAGGAGAGGAACATTCATAATAGGTTGTAAGGTAGGACAGTTTCCTTTCTACTACCTGAGCCTATCATTGTCTATAGGGGCCTTACATTGTAGTGATTGATAGATGGTGATGCAGAGGTACGAGTCTAGACTTACAAAATGGAAGGCAAAACTTCTCTCATGTGGGGGGAGAATGATGCTATGCAAATCAATGCTTGACAGCCTTCCTATATACTATCTCTCCATTTTTAGAATCTCTAAAACTGTAACCAAGAAGCTCGAGTCCATTCAAGCAAGATTCTTTTGACATGGCAATGAAAACAGTTGCAGGAGTTGACATGACATTTCATAGGGTAGAGTCTGCAAGAGCAAGGAAATAGGAGGCGTGAGCATCAAGAACATTAGAGATTTCAACCTGGCATTACTATGTAAATGGTTGTGGAGACTTGGAGCTGAAGATAGCCGACTATGCCTGCAACTTGTGACGCAGAGATACTATAGTAGGGCCAGAGATTGAGACCTGACACCGACATCCCAATACATTGTCTCGCCCATTTGGAAAGGTATACTTCAGTACGGTGATATCATCAAATCGAATGTTTGGGTCCAGTTGGGCAATGGACAGAGGGGTCTCTTTTGGAAGGACAGATGGTGCGGGGACTTACCACCAAGAGCTTTTTGCAATTTCAGCCACACCCACGACATCGATGGCTCAAACCTTTGACACATAGCTGTCCGATGGAACATGGACGCCCACTTTCTGGGAAATCTTATGGGCGAGGAGATGGATCAGTTGGAGGGACTCCTTTTATTCCTCCTAGACTACAATCTGGTGGAAAGCAGAGCTGACATGTGCTGCTGGAGATGGGAGGAGGGAGACTTCTCTGTCAGGTCTACATACTCACTCATAGCAGATGCGGAGAAGCACCACCAGTTTGCTACGCAAATTTGGACCCCTAAGAGCCTGTTGAAAGTAAAGTTGTTGATATGGAGGATATCACATGGCCAGCTACCCACATGCTATAGGATTTTCCTACAAGATATATCTGCTACTTGCGGCTTATGTGGAGAGGTGGAGGAAATTTTAAACCACCTTTTCACCGGATACTCTTTCACCAAGGATGTATGGGCCATGATCATCAATAGGATCCACCATACCATCATCCCATATGAGAGTATGTTCCAACTCCTCGACAAATGGCACAAGCGGTGGAACCTGAAGGAGGATAGACTCACCTAGTGGCTCATCCTTCATGCTATAGTATGGGCATTGTGGAGAAAAAGAAACAACAGAATCTTCAGAGAAGCAAGAAGTGAGGATAGGTTTGTCTCCTTTATCTATGAGAGAGTGAGGGAAGGGGTTGAACATTTATGTAAAGTGGAGTTACACAACTCTGCTATTTTTCTTTTGTTAGGGGGATAGCAACGAGTACACCGCGTCAGTGTGGAGTTTTTCGTATAGGGATTTTTTGGGAGCTGATTGACTATATTTGTACATTCCACTTCTCTTTTTCAATTAATACAATTGGGGTACCATCCACTTCTCAAAAAATTGACAACATAAGATGATTTGGAAAGCGAAGTTGCCTCTTAAGGTGAGGAGGGTGTTCATGTGCCCCTTGTCTCAAAAAAAAAAAAGGTCGAAAGGTGATAATTTGCAGTTTGAGGAAAAATATTTTGTATACAAAAATTTCAAAATTATTTATTCTAGTTATATAGTTACTTTGCAATTTGAGAAAGCTGATAATTTGCAATTTGAGAAAAAAACAATATATTTGGCAACTCTAATTGTAATGAATTATGCTGAAACGTAACCTTAAAATCAAGGTTTGCGTGGTTAAATTTTTTAAAGTATTTTGTATGTAAAAATTTGAAAATTGTTTATTCCAATTATATATATACTTTACGATTCTATGATGATATACAGACTTTCTTTTATACTTTTCCAATTTAAAATCTTGAACTATTTTTAACAAATTTATGCAGGAAATATGATATTTAAAACATGCTATTATGGGATCATGAAAATGGAATGCATATCTAAAATTTTGTAAGGCATGTCATACATATGTAGGAGAAATAAGGGAAAACATACAAAGCCCAAACTAGCACTTCTGGCAATGTCAACACAACGTGAAACCTGAGCAAAGAGTGCCAAAGAAAACAGTGTCCTAATTCAAAGATATGGAGATCACTAGCAGGAAATGCCTATTGCGGCCTAAATTCAAATATCCATGAGTAGTACTTGCTAAGTTCTCCACCCCCACCCCCCACCCCAAAACCCCTTTTTCTGTTCCTTTGTGGGGTGGATGGGGAGTTCCACCAAATTATGCTAACTTCATATTATCATAATTACTTGGGAACATTAATCCCGTAGGAACAACATATCAGTGTATAAAAAGAAGCATGCACATACCATAACCATCCATATGTCCGGTTCAGCCTGGTAAAATATGTGGGAGTGTCTTTCTGCTTCTATGAACTCACAAGCAGCTTCAGGAGAGAAAATTCTGTGTGAAAACTGTTGTTAATCCTCTAATTAAAGAACAAACAACAATCTAATCCTTCTTAGTTGTATCTACCGGGTATTTCAGATTTCATTATGAAAATAGCTAGACCTAATGATGTTTGTTGGTAAAGTGATGCAAAAAGAAAAGCAACTATTACATATTACCATAAAAAGAAAGAAGTAATATAAAAGGTTATTTTTGCTAGAAATTTACTGGCATTCTTCTTAAAGAAATAACGTATATGCACTTTATATATTATAAAATGTGCTATATCCAAAAGAAATGGGGGTTTTACCAAGTGTCTGCACCCAAGATTGAACGGTTCCGCGTTTTGTTGGTAACAAAGAGGTCACAGGTTCAATTACCCTCCAGGGCAAGACGCGATTGTGCCTTCACCACAGTGTCCGCACCCATTGGTGGTTCTCTGGCTCAAGTCTGGGCAACACCACTTGTGACCAAGTCTGTCCCTTTCCCCAGCCGGCAGACAAGGATGCACAAGCGCTAGGGCCCGTAGGTCCAAAGCAGCTGTATGCTAAGGTTGGTGGCGCAGGTGGGTTTCCCCTGGTCTCTAGAAAATAAAAAAATGGGGGGAGGATAAGAATGTTGTCAGATGCTGTAAGCAGCCACCCACAGATGGCCAACTACCTTAGCCTTACAATATTATCTACATCATCAATCTCCTATCCCCAAGAATCATGCTCCTGATCTCTGCACCAAAAATCACTTCAAGACAAGGTTTTAAAGGGGACATAAAACCTATTTAACATGTAAAACCAGATTCCTATGAACTGGCTACCATGGGCTATTTGCTCCACCAGTTAATGGGGCATAGCCTGGACCTGACTCAGACCACTTGTTTGCATTTGGCCAGGAATGATATGCCTCTGCAATTTACATCACATTCATCCAACTCCTTTCATGCACACCACAGCAGGCTGCACTAGTGCCACAGCTGACTGGATCACCATCAGATAGGCAGGCCAAACTTCAGAAAAGAGAAACTGGAATCATTTGAAAAAGCATTTCCAAGCGGTTACAAAGAAAAGCTCAGTTATTAAGGGAAAACAGGTATGGGCTTAGCTCCATCATCAATAAGCATGTGAATGAATTCCATTAGTAACACCAGCCAATGAAAATTTTCAGGCAACGTAAGTCAGAACTACAGAAGATTATCGAAGCTAAAATGAAAATATAAAATAAAATAAAGTTTAGTGTATTTGTACAGAAGATCAAATACAGCTTAATAAAAAGTTGCAATTAAAAATGTTCCCAGAACAGAAATCAGTCTGTTGTGTGGTATTGGGTATTAATGGACTGCCAGCCTGCCAACCACTTTATACACTCCTCTAGGCTGGCAGGGGCACAAAAATAAACCTGCAAACAAAACACAGCCCACCTCACAATAAGAAGGGCTTGGACCAAGCTTAACAGTCTCAGCTGGGAGGCCTGATTTGAATATATTTTCAAAAAAAAGTGGCATCTAGCACCAATTTAACTCAAGAAATAAGTAGATTCTGTTTTTAAAATAAATTATACATATTTTTAATAATATATATTTTTAATTTTAGTACATATAAAGCTTATGGCCATGTGGCAATCAAGTCTGCCCAGCAGGCAATACCTATAATATTGTGTAGATGAGCCTAAAATGACATGTTGGCCTAGGCAAGAAATAGAAAATATTGATGGCATCAAGCTGTGTCCTGGGCCTGATTAGATGGGTCTATGCTAGGCCCAGTTGAAGCCTAGCCATCTTCACGAGAGCCAAGCTGGGCCCAAGCTTCATCAGACCCAAATCATGGCTGGACTGCAGATATGTAGATAGGTGCCCTAATAAATGGAGGCTGACGTCAGGCTAACAGCCAGCCAGGAGATAGTCCAACTACTAGGACTCTAGAGTCCTAAGCCAACCCCAAATGGATGGAACGAAGCTATGTGATCATAATTAGTTACATGGCCCAATAATACTGATAGAAAATCATGATATTAGAAGATACAAAGAAAGTTTAACAAAGATTTAAGATGTCAAAATCGGAACAAAGCTATTGTGCAAAATCACAATCAAAATTGCAAGAAGATAAGCTTTGAAGATTGAACAACTAGAATAAAACTAATGGGTTTGCAAGGAATTCAAAATTGATGACATACACAAATGATTTAAATTTAATAGTCATAATATAATCCAATCAGTAAATGAGTATGAGAGGTGTCCAGGATCCTGCCTAACTGTTGGCTTGTGAACCATTTATCACCGCACCTCCATAATCAGGGACAGCTTGGTGAATGTAATTTCTTCTTGTTCCTCTCTTCTTTTTTTATCTAGCAATGCTGCAGCAAACTCTTGCTGCTCCACCCGCCACCCTGCAACCCCTATAGCAGACAGGTGAATCCTCCCACCCATCCACCCCCTTTCTCTTCTTCTATTTCCTCAACATTGTGCATCAAAAGGATGACCCTTTTTATGCTGCTGCTGCTATGTCAAAACAATGCTGAAATTGTCCCTTTTCCTGGCAGAAACACATACATGTTTTTCATGGTCTTTTGAATGCCAAGGGTGAAATTCCATGGAATTTTTTACTTTTTATTTTACTATATGGGATATTCTTATTATGCGGATACCCCCAAAAGTTTTACCAAAAGGTCCCTTCTGAGCTGAGTTGCTTTGTGCTTACAAAGCCTGGTGAGAACATATGTGCTTTGATTGGAAAATGTTTCAGTTAGAACTTTGTATTGCTAGATGGTACTATAAACATGAGATACCATGATTCTAAACAAGAAAAAATAGAAACTAAATTGACACTAAATTAATATTCTTCTTTCCTTAGTCAGTGAATAATATGGCAAGTCTAAACAAAAATTTTGCTGAGAGTCTTAGGTCACCATAGGCTTTATTAATACAAAATAAAATTACTGACCTTGTAAATGTAATGAGCCCTTCACTAAGCCCTATTACAGAAAGCTGCGTTGAATAAGGACAATCCCAAGGAAAGAAGTATAATATCTTGTCAAGCTCTTCTCCTTCATGCTGGCCCCTTCTCAAGTCAAAAACACAAAACTGGATCCCTTCATTGACATTGGTCCCAGATGACAAACCCATTTCAGATTCTTTGTATACCTACACTCTCATCAGAAGCACACCAAGAAAATGAGAACGGCATAAGTAAACTGGATAAAGAACCGCATTACAGCATTGGTCTTTCTTGAAAGAATTGGATTTCAGTTAAAAAAATTAAAAACTAAGGTTTACAGATAAGAAGTAAGAGTCCTAAAAAGAATATATCAAAAGTATTTATCTTGGATATGGCCATTAATTGGCTTATGCTTCATAGAATGAAAAGTCCTCCTGTCAGAGAATCATACATATAGCAGGAATCTCTGTTATGCAGACTTGAAGCATGCAACTAAATTATATGTTGAATTATTTATTGGATGGGAATGCATCTTTAGTTTTTTTTAGAAGTAGATGGTACCACAATTGTATTAATTGTAAAAAGAAAGCAGGACGTACAAGTATAATCAGTCAGCTCCCAAAAATCCCTTTACAAAAACCTCCACACCGAGAAGGTGTACCCCTAACTATTCTCCCAACAAAAGGAAAAGTTAGGAGTTATGAGACTCCATTTTACATAGACTCATGCTGTTAGTCAAAATGTTTAGTTTTATTAATACAGAAACTAGACTCATTCTGTTAGTCAATGTTCACACCATTGTGCAGCCAAATAATTAAGCATGCAGAACCTGAAAATTTATTTTCCACCTGTCAACAAAGTGTAAATATTTGTCAATCTCAGAAAAAAGAACCTCAAGAGCCACAATCCCCATCCAGTCCTTCAAAATGCCCAAGATCTCAACACGGTACCATGCAATCCAAGTACCACTTTAACTATTTATCTTGAGAGTCTCTATGAAAGGAATTAAGAATCAGTGTATCCAATGTTCGAACCGCGATGGAAGAACTTCAATGTCATTAACCTTTTCTGAAAGTGGGTGGCACTACTATCGTATTCAAGTAAAAGAGGGATGTACAACTGTAGTCAATGTGTTCCCAAAAAAACCTATACATCAAAAAAAGCCTACACCAAGACGGTGTGACACCCACCAATCCCCCCCCCCCAACAAAAGAAAAAGGGTGGAATTGTGAGAATTCACATTACAAAACAGTCTTCCCCATTTACTCACCCTCTCACAAATAAAGGAGGCTAGTCTCTCTGCAGCTCTAGCTTCTCCTCTGAAGGTTTTGCTGTTCCTTTCTGCCCATATAGCCCACATTATAGCATGAAGAATGATCCACCAAGTGAGCCGATCTCTTTTTAGGTTCTATCTTATGCCCCAATTCTCTATCAGGGTATGCACACTGCTTGCTAGGCTGATAGCATCCTATGTCTATCTTTCAAGCTCAGGCCAAACGTCTTGTGTGTAGGAGCATCCTACAAATAGATGGTCCAAAGTCTCCTCCTCCTCTCCACACAAACAGCAAGTAATGGATAAATGTTGTAGAAAAGTAGCAAGTCTATCCTGGGTCGGCAGTCTCCCATGGGAGATCCTCCAAATAAGGACCTTCACCTTCAGCGAGCTCCGTGGAGACCAAATTTGTGAAGCAAGGCAGTGGCGCACCTCTCCACCGGAGATGAAAGAGTAGACTGACCTAACTGAAAAGGTACCCTCCTTCTCCCACCTCCACCACCACTCGTCCTCTCTATCTGGTTGTGGGGCAAAGTCAAGGAGGCAAAGGAGAATCTAAAACTGCTCCATCTCCTCTGGCCTAAGATTCCTCCTGAAAGTCAATATCCAAGTACCTCCTGACAACTGAGGGTCAAAGGATTGAGAAACTGAAGCCATAGGTGTTTTTGAAACTGCAAAAAACCTTGGAAAGGATGTCTCCAGTGTAAAGTCTCTACACTATCTACCATTCTAGAAGAGACACTTTTCACCCCTTCCCAACCATACCTAGACATCGAAGGTTAAGATGTCCCTACATGACAAGATACCTCGCCAAATGGGTGAGATGTTGTGCTAAGATGCTGGCACCATATCCCAATCCTCACTCTACCATAATATCGATGTCTAATGACTTGTGATCACAATCCATCCTCCCCCGCCCCTAACTTCCACAACCGTTTGCATAGGAGGGCCAAGTTGAAATCTCTGATGTTTTTGATACCCACTCCTCCCAATTCCTTGCTTCTAGTGACTCTTCCCCTAGATATGTCATGCCAACTCCTACACCTCTGACCACTACCATGTCAAAAGAAGGTTGCCTTGATAGATTCAATCTTCTTAGCCACCGTCTTGGGAATCCAATAGATGTAGAGAAAGCAGATAGGTAGACTATCAAGTATAGACTTGCAAACAACCAGTCTCCCCCCGTAGGAGAGTAACTTAGCCTTCCAACTTACTAGTTTGCACTCATATCTCTGCACCATAGGCGGCCACTCACCACAAAGAAGGGCCCTGGGGACAGTGGGAGGCCCAAGTAGGTAAGAGGAAAGCCCCCTATGTGGCAGCCAAGAATGAAAGCCACCCTCTGAAGTGCCCTCTCATCCATGTTCATGCCCACCAATAGACTCTTGTTGAAGTTGACTTTCAGCCCACTAACTTTCTCTAGCAACTCCAACATCTACCTGACCACGTAAAGCTAAGATTCATCCTCCACTAGGAACAAAATAATGTCACCTGCATATTGTAGGTGAGTAAAACTGCCGCTACCTCTCCCAACATGAAAGCCTCTAATCAATCTCTCCTTCTCAACCACATCCTGCTCAATATGTGTGCCACCAACACAAAGAGGAGGGAGAAAATAGGGTCTCCCTGGCGAGCCCTCTACCACTATGGAATGGCGAAATAAGCTTCCCATTAACTAGGATAACAAAGATGGCGGACGTGATATAGGCCCGTATCTAGTCAATCCATCTCTCCCCAAAACTCATGTACTCCAACACATCAAGAAGGCACTGCCAATTGACCATATCATATGTTTTCTCAAAGTCCAGTTTTAACACTAACCCTTTCTTCCTCGGACTCTTAAAGGCGAAGCGGCATTCATACGCCACCATGAATATGTCTATCCCTGATGAAGGTCCCTTGGAAGTTGCTAACCAGCCTATCAATGACTCTATCCACCGCTAGGCCCTCCTCCTATTGCTGAGATCGCCGTGCGAAGCTACAAAGGCACAGGCTGGCCTCCGGCAGTTTCTGAGAGAGCCCATCGGCCCAATTCAGATCTTCACCATCGATCGGAGGGAACTCCCTAGTCGCCGATGAACTCTCCTGCAGGCGGCGGTCTCACAGAGGGGGCTGCACTGCTGCAGTGGTCGAAAGTCGTCGGCAGCACGCGCATGTCAGAGACGGTAGCCTATCTAGAGGCTACAATCCCTATAGCTTCGATCGAGCAAGGGAGAAAGGTCATCCCGAGTCCACGATGCCTGAAGTCTCCACGACCCCCGGGCGCGGGTAAGTTCTGGGCTTGCGGGTTCTACATCGGGTCCATACCGCGAAGCAAGCCTGCCCGCCCCACGCGATCCAGCCATCCCACCTAAACTTAGGCCGAGGCCCACCGATTCCGACAAGGCTGGTCCTGGCCCAGTGCCTGTCGCCTTGGACAGAAGCCCGCCCCCATTCAATTATGAATCGGGGCCTAGGATTTGGCCATGTACCCCCTAAGTCCTGTCTTCTTCCTCCTCTCGTTGGTTCGGGTGTTGCCCTAGGTGATCCTAGCGCCGCCGTCGCTACTCCTACAGGTCCAGTCGAGTGAAGACTTGGACCACAAAGACCTCTTCCCCAATGGGGAGAGAGATGATCGGCAACACCCCTTTGATGCTGGCAATGTAGTCAGAGGCGCGCCTAGGCACTCGCCTAGGTGTTTAAGGTGGTGAGGCGGTCCCAAACCGCCTCGCTTTCGCCTCAAACGTCTCACTCTCAATCTTCTTCTTCTTTTGGTCCAGTCTTGGTTTAAACCTCCTTTATTCAAATCTTATCTTATTTGTATATATGTATTTTCTCTCAAATCTTGATTATTGTTAATTTTATTGAAAATATTGATTGTATGTATGTATTTTCTTTGATATTTAAACATATATTTATATTTTTTGAATTGTATATATATTTTTTAATAAAAGACCTCAAACGCCTCGACGACCCCTTGGTCACCTCGATCGCCTCAAGCCTCGGACTACATAGGATGCGGGAAATCCAAACGAGAGCCTCTACGGAGTTCAGCGATCTAGATGGGTCGATCTTGACACTACTGCTTCCATCCTCCCGAAATCCCTAACTAGGAATGTCACCCCTGCCTCATCACAGAGGATAAGCGACAGACTTACAATCCTGAGTCAGAGATGAACCTTCATCCTGGTGGGGTAAGGTCCCTGGGTAAGGGTCCATGGTTGGACTCGAAGGAAAGTTACCTCCGGCCACCATGAAGCCCCCTTCCGCCACCTTCTTCACTGTATGCAAAAAGCTTTGGGTCCATGCTATGTCATCAAAGGCACTTGAGGTGCTCGCCTAGGCATTTAGGTGAAGCAAGGTGCCAATAATTCGCCTCGGTTCAGCCAATCTTGCCTAGACGATCAGCCTCGGTCACGGGCACCGTTGGGCCGAGCCACTTGGGCCACCCAGCCCATTCCTATAATCAAACCCAGTTTCTAGGTGTTTTATTATGAAGTTGAGCTTAATTAACACGTGCATGTATAAATTTGGTAATCTTATAGATTTTATATATGCGTTGTTGACATATTTAATGATATATTTACATATCTGACCTATTTTATAGGTTTTAATAAAACATCACCTGAAACACCTAGGCCATCGCCTAGGCACTTGAGGCTGAGGCAATCCCTTGGTCACCTCCGGTGCCTCTCACCTCTGACTATATAGAGTCCATGAGAGCATCCTTTTTTTGGAAGGGGAGAGGATCTGGTGAAAAAGAAGTCTACCCCATTGCTTGGAAGTTTGTTTGCATGCCTAAGGAGGAAGGTGGAGTTGGCTTGACACCAATTGAAACCATTAACCAAACTCTTTTCTAGTAAAATCGCTTTGGAGGACATGGCACTGTGGATTTCTTTAGTAGCACAGAAGTATTTGGGAGACCATGAAGGTTTCACAAGGAAACTGTGACAATCATGTCTACTATTTGGAGAAGCATCATGAAATTACAGGAATTTTACTATTACTCATCAGATATTCAGATACGTGATAAAAGGAAAACGAATTTCTGGGACAATCCCAGGCTAAACAACAGGCCACTCAAAGATGCCTTTCCTAATCTCTTTGAAATTGCTTGCAGGACTGGAGTTAGTGTAAGTTCTATGTGCTCCCAAGCAGAGGAGAACCTAGGGTGGAAGATTGAGTTCCAGATAATGAATGAGGTAGAATGTCAGGACAAACTTGAACCTAGGTGTAATTCAGGGATTCAAAGACACCAGAAGATGGAGATGGGATAAATCAGGGAAATTCACTGTTAAGTCGGCCTCTCAGATCTTGGCTCAAGAGGGGATGGAGAGTTTCTTGGCACAAGCAGGTGTTGGAATGCAAAACTCCCCATCAAATTTAGAACTTTCCTCTGGAAGATTGCTTGGAGAAGAATTTCGACAGCTGATAGAGTGCATACGTTCAACTAAGATATCAGAACCCAGTGTGTTTTTTGTGCCTGATATCAGGAGACTTTGGATCATCTCTTTATCAATTGTGGCATTATACAGACTGTGTGGCATCAGTTCTTCAGGACTGTAAGTGTTAATAGTGTTAGAGAGCCTCATTTGGAAGAATGGATGAGAGATTGGATGAAGCTTAACCCAGTACAGGAAGAAAAGGAATTATGGTGGCAATGTCTCATGGCTATGCGATGGTCTATCTGGAGAGAGAGAGAAACAATAGAGTGTTCATAGATCAATTCAACCACCCCTCCTTCACTATTCTGAAATGCATTAAGTGCCTTCAAGAATGACACTTCAGAGTAGGCGGGCTTACATTCAGCAGGCTTCTCTTCTATCTAAGCTAGAGGGGTGGACTAATTTCATTCTGTAATTGTGCCTGGGTTTCTTTTGCATGATGGGTCTCTGAGGTTTGGGCGAGGCGCTACCATCTTGGTAGATGTCCTATCTTCTTCTCTTGTGTATGGGCTTTCAACCCTGTTTTCTTCCAATGAAATCTGGTCTCTTGGCCACCTTCCAAAAAAAATGGCTGGGGTAGTTTCCATTCATCTGTTTCTTGGGCCACTTTAGGGTTTGTCTTGAGTTGAATGTTTACTTTTGTTTGTTGTGATTAGAGGAACCTCTCCTCTTTCTTCTGGATTATATTACCTCTATCTGTCTATTTATAAAATTGGTGGTAAAAGACAACTTCTTCCAAAAAAATAAAAAAGAAGGTAGCCCATTCCCTTACCCTCTCACAAAAAAAATGACAACTCTCTCAGGAACATTAGCTTCTCCCTCGAATAACCTTGGTAGCAGGCATTTGATCTCCTTGAAGTAATCATCCCACTCTATTTCCTCCTATTTCAATTGATCTCCTCTTTCTAAGCTCTCAGAGCTTAAAACCGTCAATACAAGATCAGCTTGATAGCCCCAAGATAAAAGCCATAACTCACATACTATGAGCAAGCATCTCCTCAGTCCACAGTGCGGGATCCTAAAATTTGACATTTTTTGACAAAGTTATATGTGATATATTCCCAGATACAATCATTCGTCTGCCAGTTAACATCCCAGGAACCCATCCCTTCTAAAATGCCCTCATTCACAAATGTCTTTTTTGAAAGTGGATGGTACCACCAATTGTATAAAGGAAAAGAAGGGTTACAAGTGTGAAGAGAGTTTATATATATATATATATATATATATATATATATATATATATATATATATATATGCAAAAGGATACCAAAAAAGAGAGCCAATACCCTCCCAACAATGGAAAAAATAACTGAGTTACAACCGTCCACTTTACCCAAAAAAGGAGCCAAAAAACCAAATTAGATCCACATGTTTGAGGGGGATCATGCGCTTCCTTTCTAAAGATTCTACCATTTCTTTCCCTCCAAATGCTCCTAAATGTTGCATGGAGACTGAGCTACCATAGCCTATGATCAGCAGCCTTAGACCTCCAGTTCATGCACCAGCATCTAATAAAAGCATTTACTGGGCCCACTATATCTCTTCTGCACTGGAGTTTAAGAAAAGGCTGAGACCACACCTCTTGAGCAAACGTGCATTGAAGAAAAATATGGTCCATCGACTCCTCTGCCTGCCCACAGAGACTGCATAAAGAACCAATCCCATCAATGAACAGAGCATGCCGATCACGAGTAGGAAGCCTTCTGTGCGTGATTCTCCACGTCAGGACTTTGACCTTGAGAGGGCTGGCAGGCTTCCAAACATGATGAGCAAGAGGGTGGCGAACTCCCCCAATCCGCCATGAAATCATAGGCTGTCTTCACAGAAAACTTGCCATCTGGGGTCCACCTACAGCACCAATAATCTTTGCGAGAGAAGTCCAACTTAAGGCCTTGGAGCAACATCAAAAGCCCCACCACATCTGAAATCTTTTCCTCCTTCATCATCCTCCTAAAGGGTGGTCTGGTCTCCAATCAGCACCAGAATCAACAACCTGTGCACCAGGTGCATTTGGGTCAGAGGCGATGGTAAACAGCCTAAAAATCTCTCCGCCAACGGTCTGCCTCGACACCAACTCTCCTTCCAAAATGAACATTTCTGCCCGTCCCCGATATATTCACATACACTGAAGCTCCGATCAAATATGCCGTACATCTCTGCCCCCGTTCACAAACGTATGCATGGTACAATCAAAAATTTCTTAACAGAAAAATAAGATCTACGCCCTTAAACCAATAATCAAAAATTTTCACCGAATAGGAACCAAAAACAACAGATTGAGCTTACAGCGAGGAAGAACGTGCAAGCAAATAACAAATTTTAAGAGGAAAAGGGAAATGACGAAGACGAAGAATCAGGTGGCGGATTCCCAGTACTCACCTGAGCGCAATCTCGACGCTATCTCGTGGATTACCAAGAGAGAAGTCCAACTTCCTTGGTTTCCCTCCCCCACTGCCACTATCTTGCTTCCATCCCCGCCTTATTACCTTCGCTCCTCCGGCTGGGGGCCTCCACCGAACAGCCCAGCTTGTTGGACCGCTTGCTGCTCTCTCTCTCTCTCTCTCTCTCTCGTGCACAAACAACTGGGTTAAGCTCAAGTAGGGAAGGGGGAAAATGGCCATTACGTTTTAAAACTATTAAAACTCTCTCTCTCGGTAAGTCCGGTGAGCTATTCTTTAAATTTTTTTATTTAAAATTTAATAATTTATTCTTATTATGAAAATAAATCATTTCAGGTGAAATAGTAAAATAAATTATTTTTAAAATAAGGACCTTAACTCTAATTAATCTCATATAACTTAACTCTGAGATATAGGACGAAAACGATTAACTCCATCAAAATAATCTAAACTCTGATGAACATTTTATCAACATATAACATGCTGCAGATCTCTGTTATTGGACGAAACTCTATATAATATATGAACTTAATTATCGTACACTATTTCCCCCACATCAATTACTGATATTTTCCTTTCGTTTTTTTTTCTGCTATCTTTCAAGTTTCAACCTTTCTTTTTTTTTCTGGTTTTTTTGCTACAACAGCCACCAGTAGAATAAACAACGCAATGACATCACGAGAGAGAGAGAGAGAACCGGGAGGGAGAGAGAGCGACGGCGGGAGGCCGGTGGAGGCTTCGTGGTGACGGAGGTCCGCGGCGGGGTGGTCGGGACCACCGGCGGCGACGGCCGCGGCGCAGGGCGGACGGCTGCGGCGTTAGCTCGCGGGCGGTGGCGGCCGCGAACGGTGGGGCGGCGGGAGGTGGCTGGCGAACGCAGTGGGGTGCTGCCGCGTTGGCTGCGGTGGCCGGTGGCCGGCGGCGTGGGACGGCAGCAGGGGAAGGGGCGCAGGGAGCCGTGGGCACACCAGGACGGGGTGGCGAAGGCGGCTCCGGCAATGGGGTGCGCTGCGGCTGTGATTCACAGAGCAGACGTAAGAAACGGCAAGGGGGGGGGGGGGCGACGGTGAACAGTGACGGGGGAAGGAACAGTGCCAAAGGGAAAGCTTTAATGGCAGGAGAAGATTTAAACAATGGATGAGTGTGGCTTGTGAGTTACCGTGGTGGGGAAAAAGTCAGGAACGGGGAGCACGCTGACGGGAAGAAATTTAGAGAAATTAAAAAAGAAATAAATATTACGATGGACGAATGTCAATTGTGACAGGAGAGAAGAATAAATGGAGACTTGGGCTCACGCCCGAAAAAAGTAAGAGGAGATCATATCGATCTTACAAATATTTTTTTGATTTAACTATTACTTACCTTAATTAGGGACTAGGGTTAACATATATTTATTTATAAAGAAATAAAATTATAAGTAAGACTTTTTTTACATCTATAATATTCTTATCTTAAAATAAAAAAGATATAACCGACTAAAATAAATTATAAATTAAAATAACTCATAAATTAACTCCGAAAATATAAAAAAATAATAATATGAATCTTTAACCTGAATCTCTTCGACGGTTCTAAATAAATTCGAATCTTCAAATATAATTCGTATAACTCGCTCCACATCACTCTGTTACAAAACTTAGTTAAAGATGAGTAGACAAAATAATTCATCCTATTAACCTCTTATTCTGTTATCAAAATATCCTCACGTATTAAAAAGTACATTGGGGGTGTTTAAAACATCTTTATTCCTTGGGCCAAAAATTTCTTCCCATACTAAAAAGTATTCTCACAAAAAATAAGTTTTTAATAGTTGAGGGTTTTTTTAAAAGTTAAATACTATGTCGATTAATGTTAAATCTCAACTATCAATGAGAGAGAAAAAGATCCCAAGAGAATAAGATAGAAGTTCAATTTTTATATAAGAAAATATTTTCCTAGATCTGTCCATAGTCAGAACCAACACTTTCCTCTAATTTGTTTAAAATGCGTGCTGCAAGGTGTGTAATGTCTTTAATTTAAAAAAAAATAGAGTGACCTCCCAATATACTCCAATTTAAGGTGTAAGTCATATCATCATCTAATTATCTAAAAAATAAAAATAAAAATAATTAATTTTTAAAAAAAATAGTCTAACATTATTTATTTAATTTATTTTTTAATAATTTATTGATGACGTGACTTATACTTTAAATTAAAATAATTTAAGAGTCACTCTTAAAAAAATTTTAAAAAATTAAAAATATTACACAGAAGATGTGAAGCATACCGTGGATATGTAACTAATCTTTCTCCGGTAACAAACGGCGAGACTAAAAAATTGAAACACTTGTGTTCGAGTTGTTCATGCAACATCGGGGCCCAACGAGAGCGGCTCCATTTTTTTTAAACATAAAAATCACATTGGATACATGACATATAATTTGATTGATGTTCGAATGACTTAAAATAAAAAAAAACTATCATATATCCCACATGGGGGAACACCCAAAAAATATATATCATAAGTCTTAAATGGGCCAAATTTTCACTCATTTATAACATTTTTATATTTTTTGAGTCATCATGTTCTATCAAATTATATATATATATATATATATATATATATATACACACACGAATATCAATAATTTAATAAAAAATGACCACGTCACGTTGCCCTATCACCCACGTTGCACTAAGCATAGATGGCGTACTTAAAACTGTACCGATGCAAGTCGCCCGACTTGTATTGTATCATAGGTCCTCCGTACATTATCACATTATTGAGTCGATTAGTTTCTCTACTGATTGTGAAGCATCCGACCAAAGCGCAAGTCGGTTCGATCCACTAGAAACCTTATCACTTATGTCTAGTGGAGTTAAAGCACAACATCGAAGATAAAATGAGTTTACTTAAAGTTGATATTTTAAAGGAACTAAAAATTTAAAAAATCCCAAACAATTTTCTGTCTTCGTACGAATATGAGTAGGATGTCTATATAAAAATATATTTTGGCCGTACACACCAAACACTATTTTTGTTCATTTTTTATAAAAATGTCATTATAATCTTGCTCTCTCTCTTATAACTCAAGAAAATTTCAATCCTCGTTGGTTTCTTGTGAAATCGGCTTGATCATCAAAAACCCACATAACTCCCAAGCTCTACCCGCCAACAATCTCATATCTTCCTCAACATTGGCAGAGTTTGACTCATATCTTTTTCTTTTATATGCTAAGACTTACAGAGATAGATGATAATTTTGAACCAATTATTGTAATAGGTGGAGTGGGTGTATCTTTTATGGTCTTTTACATGGCACTATTTACTCGGTATGAGTCAGAACGTAGTGTCATATACTATGTTTCTTTCTCTTAAGATATGGAAAAATTGAAGATGAGTCCTATTATGAATTTTCCAATTAATTTTTTGTCCAGAGATCAAATATTGTGCACCTCAGAGTTAATTTTCGGCCCCCTTAGACCTTCTTTGTTAATCAAGCGCAGACGCCGTGTTCGACCTCACGTTACCCGGGCTCGGGTAAACGAGATTGTGTGAGGGAGAACGTGGATCTCTCGACAGTTTCTCTTTCATCGGATGCGACGATCTCCCGACAATCTCGTTAACAAATCGGCCCTCAGTGAGCAGATGAGAAAGTGCTCCGTCGAAAATGCCCTCGTACCATCAGTGAAGGGAACAATTTACTGGTTCAGACCTTGCAGAGTACAGAAATTACAGAAATACTTCTATGTTATATCACTTACAGACTTCCAGTGAAGGAAATATATAATTTGTTGCCTTACGCCCTACAAAATATGAAAATTACGTGAATGTCCCTTCTTTACATAAGCAATTAAAGTATACGAGTTTGTACCGAAATTCCAGCCTAATTGTTTAATAAAGATCAAGATCAATCTTCGTTACATATGTAGCACATGAGAAACCGAAATTCCCAATTTATAGGTGCTCCGATTTTAGCAGGATTTGGTTAATAAATATGAGAAAAGCAACCGTGATAGCAAACTTACGTTGAAACATGCTGTTCATATGTGTCGACGACGGATATTTTATCCGGGAGATCCCGTTGGACAGGGGGGGCATTATGATAATTCAAAGTTTATAAGGGCCAGTTTATTTTTCGGTTGAGATCAGGGTTTGTTGACCCGGCCGACTCGGCCGACCCGATCTCGTCGCGGGTCGGGTCGGGTCGGCCGGGTCGCAAGCGACCCGGTCCGCTCTCTCTGACTCTCGGCTCGTGATTTTTTTAATTTTTTTTAATTTTTTTAAGAAAATTCTATTTAAAGATTAAATGTGATATATATTTAAAAATATTAGAATGTAGAATTTTTTTATGATAATAGATCCATACTAATTATATAAAAATAACATATTATACCGTTTAATTAAACATCATATTATATATAATATATAAAAAATTTATTTAAATTACTTAATATGTTAAAGTAAACAGTGACATAATATAAATTACTTAATATGTTTAAAATTATTTGTAAAATATTTATCACTACAGATATATTCAAATGAAAAACATCTTTAATTTTTTTAAAATAAAATATTATATTATTTTATGTCTACAACTAATAATGAAAATAATATCATTAATTCTACAACATGCAAGACTAAATTTTAAATTTAATACATCTCAATTAAATCTAATATTTAAACATGAATCAAATAATACATCAAAAATAAATTTATTTCTACAACATGAATTAAATAATATTTATATTATTTCTACGACATGAATTAAACAATACATCAAAAAAAATTATTTCTACAAAATAAATTAAATAAAAATTATATTATTTCTACGACAATACATCAAAAATAATATTAAACAATTTAACAAATTTTATTCTTATATTTTTTAAATTAAGAAAAAATATACAATTATAAAAATTAATTTATTTTTTATTCTCCCCCACCCTCCCCAAACCCCCCCTGGCCCAGCCCCACCACTGCCGTCCCCCCCCCCAATCCGCCCCTGGCCCAGCCCCAACACCGCCGTCCCCCACCGCCCCTGCCCCACCCCCACCTCCACCTCCACCTCCGGCCAGATCCGGTGGTAGACGCCCCCCCTCCCCACCCCCACAGGGGCAGACCATTTAAAAAAAAAAAAATTTCACCTACCTACCTCCGATCGCCGCCCTGAGCCGCCCAAAGCCGCCGTCCGCCGCTCTGATCGCCATCCGCCGCCGCTGCACCGCCGCTCGCCGGTGGGAGGGATGGAGGAAGAGCCTCCCCCTTAGGCCCGTTAAATGGGCGAACCGCCCCGACCGGCTCGTACCGAGCCGGGTCCCGCCTCGCACCGGAGCGGTACGTGGCGGGACGCACGGGACCATGCGGTCCAGTGCGTCCCGTCCACGACCCCCAGCCCGTGTGACCCGGTGCCCGCCTGGGTCGGGTCGGGTCGTGCGGGTCGGGGCAGGTCAGGGCGGGACGTCAAACCATGGTTAAGATACCGTGTTCAATTCTAGGGTTTGCCATCTCGATCGACCCGTCCGACCCGGTCACGGCCTGGGACGGGTCGGGTCGGTCCCGTCTCGGTCCATCTCACTCTGTGTTAAAATAAAAAAAGATTATATATATATATAATATAATAGAATAGAATAAAATAGAAAAAGATACTTTATATATATAATATAATATTAAAATAATAGAGCGTCCCAGTAACGACTGACGAACAGGGCGTCGCGCCCACCGCCTGGGTCGGGTCAGGTCGTGCAGGTCGGGGCGGGTCGGGGCGGATCGCTCCGGACGGCAAACCCTGCCGTGTTCGACCCTTGAGGGTCGAACACGATGCCTGACCCCGATTAAGATAAATGTGTGTGAGGGGGGAGTGTGGGTCCCACACATTCCTCTCTCATCGGGTGGGAAATCCCATGATGCTATTCGGATAACAAACTAGCCCTTAGGAGAATGAGTTGATGGAATGGACCCACACTAATAAAATATGTAGTCAATAGGTCTAGCATTTCAAATTCTAGTGAATGGATTAATTATAAATTAATTTCATGGTCCAAAATTAGACCAAAACTAAATTTAGAATTTTTTGTATATATATATCTATTTTACAAGTGAATTTAAAAAAATATCTTACATTTGTATTTACATGTATATACCCTTTAAGTTTTAATTTAAATCTGAAATAACGTAGCAAGATCGGGAAAGATATTGTCTAAATGGCTAATAGACTAAGGGCTTATATGATATTCTGTCACGAGTCTCCAAGGTAGATGGAAGGATAAATGATACATCGTCTAAAATAAAGTGGATATATATGATACTCTGTTTAAAAAGGAAAACTAGTAATAGACGATGCTTCGCCTAATTCTCTAGTTAGACAGAATATTGGACGGTACATCGTCTAAGATAAAAAGAATAGATGATGAAAGAGCTGATAGACGATATTTCGTCTAAGTGAAAAATGACAAAAAATACGATAGACAAACCTTCGTCTAATCTAAAAAAGTTAAAGCAATAGACGTCACTTCGCCTAAGTGGAAAGTGATAAAAATTAAAAACTGCGATATACGAAATTTCGTCTAATTCAGATAAGTTGAAGTGATATATTATAACACCCTCAAATATAGTTAAGTTGTACTCTATATCATCGAGGAGTCTTTTGAAGTATCGACTTAATTATTGTAAAGAACTTCGAAATTAAGCGTGCTTAATGGATAGTAGTATTGGGATGAGTGACCTCTTGGGAAGTCTCCCATTCTTGAGTCGATCACCCTTAGAAAGTGACAAAACCGTGAGGTCAGTAGGCCAAAGTGGACAATACCTCGATGGTATAGAGTATGGGGCGTGACAGAAGTGATATCAGAGCTTAAGTTATTTAAACCTTAGGTTTTGACCATAGGTATAGGTGCCATAAGTGTTAGGTTTCATAGTCTATATTGCTACGTGGTTAGATTGGGTAAAGCCATGAGTTAAGTGTTAAAATATGTTCAATCTTCAGTTAAACTGTGGTAATTCTAAAAGTTATAAGTAATTAGTTCTTGGCTTGTTTTGTAGAAATTAAGTCGCTAACTAGATGGCGGCCGAGCAAAATCAGTGGCGTGAGATGGTCCAAGGCTTGACTCAATCTCTCCAACAGATGGCTCAAGGTGGATGGTACATGAGAATTGCATAGAAATTTTCTAGGATTGAATCCCCCTAGGTTTAATGGATCCACTGACCCTGATGAGGCGGAACATTGGGTAAAGGAGATCGGAAGGTTATTGCGGGTAATACAATGTTCGGACCAAGATAAGGTCCTATTGGCTACGTTTCAGCTAGAAAAGGATGCAAGGGTATGGTGGGAGTCCGTAGAAACAACCATGCCCAGTAATCAAGTATCGTGGACGGAATTTTCAGCATGTTTTAATCATAAATATTTTTCAGAGAGGATTAGAGAAAGGAAGGCTGCGGAATTCGCATCATTGAAGCAAAGGAATATGACGGTGGTCAAGTATGAGGCCCAATTCTCAAAGTTGTTTCGTTATGCATCTCACCTGATTATGACCGAGAGAATAAAGGCTAAAAGATTTATGGACGAGTTAAAACTACAGCTCATTCCTCAGTTGGTGCCAATGGATATACAATCTTATGCGGAAATGATAAAGAGAGCTCAATTGCTAGAAAATGCCATGGAGATGACGGAAAAAAGTCAAGGCTCGAATGGAAAAGAAGGAGTTAGTAAGAAAGACCGAGAATGGCAAGAAGAGACCTAATGATAGTAATGGGTCTTCTAATGGCAAGAAAATAAAGGAAGGAGATAGGCAAGATGTTCATGTTAATTTGCCACAAAAGAAGTGTAAACATTGTGAGAAAAGAAATCATCAATCGGAGGAATGTTGGTGAAAGTTAGGTGTATATTTTCGTTGCGGAAGCAAGGACCATAAGGTGGCAAGCTGCCTTGCTCCAAAGGATCAACCTCCGCAAGCTAAAGACCATGATGGGGTACGACGTCAAGGAAAGGCTTCAAGCTTTGAATAAACATGCTGATGAAGGAGTAGTGAGAGGTATCCCTTAACTTTAAGCTAGTTCTATTCCATTCCATTAGAGCTTAGATTCCATTCGTTACCTTCTAGAGAGGGGGAAATTCGCGGCCCATTACATGCACGGCCTAAACGGCCCAACGAGTGACAGCGCCCGCAAGGCCCACTCAACAGAAAGCCCAAAATATTCAGGCCAACATTGCCCACCCAGCTCTGGCTCGAACGACCGACCGACGGCACCCCCACTGCTCAGGAAAAGCCCAAAAAGTGACCGAGCGTAGCCGACTGTAGGTGGACGAATGCTCCCTAAAAGGGCGTCCCAATCTCAGACCCCCAGCGTAAGCATGGGATATCCTTCGGATCAGCTCGCCACCAAGACTCTTCTTGGGACGGGGCATATTCCTAGCAATTGGGCACTTATCCGGGCGAATGTTACGTTGTTGCCCGGGAGTAGGAAGCTCAAAAGGATAAAGAGAGGCCAAGAGTCCTCAAACGGTAAAGAGCCCTTACCAAGGACGTAACGCCCCCTAATCCCTCAGGCTTCCTTTGCTCCGGGAAGGTAGTGAGCAGCTATAAAAATCTAAGGAATTCCTCCGAAAAGGTAAGCCATTCGGAGCCACTTCAACTGGTGAAGAGCGATCTCATGCCCTTCCTCTCTCCAGCTCCCTTCGCATTTTACTTCTACTGCTTGCTAACTTAGGCATCGGAGGGTTTTCCCCAAGATTACAACTCATCGTCTTCTTCCCTCTCTGCAGAATTCTGTATTGGAGTGGCCACACCCAGTGATCGCCCTAGATCGGACGGCTAAGGACTTGACACGAGATCTTGCCTCTTCATCTGGCGCCGTATGTGGGAAACGCGCAAGAAGCCAACATGGTGCAAAGAAGCAACAGCAGGAGAGTTACTGGCGATAAGGGGAAGGCACCTGCGGCCGCTAACGAAGGGCCCGTGTCGTCACATTCATCGACCGGCCCCCTTCCTAATGATCAGGCCAGCCCCCCACCCCTGCCGTCGCCCATGGGGGGACAGCCCGCCGCGGTGGACCCAGATGCTTTTCATTCGCTCAACGCTAAACTGGATACCCTCGTCGTTTTGATAAGGGCCCAGGTAGTTAGGGAGGAACGGTCGCAGCGTTCTCGGGCAAGTCCCCCTATGCAGAGGCCTCCCGGCTAATCGTCGGAGGCCGCTTTATTCTTCCAGGAGGCCGTATCATCCGGAGCGGGGCAGGTGATCCTTCCCAACCTCTGCCTCCGCCTGCGGAACAAGAGGCCTCCTCCCATCCCCGAGAAAGAAGGAGCGGGATGGAAGCGCCTTGCCAACCGGCGGAGATGATCACCCCTACCCCTGAGCGGCAGGGGACAGACCATGGGCACACCCGAAGCCCCACGGCGCCATCTCACGCCCACCCAGAGCTTTCCCTTCAGCTCCGGGACTTCGAGCGAAGATTTGCCGAACAGGAGCGTGCTCTCCGCGCTATGCAACAAAGCTCTATGAGTAAGGAGGACGAGGAGCAGTCCCCATTCTCCCCTGAGATCCTAGTGGCCGAGATATCCCCAAGAGCATCTCTCCTGGCCTTCAAATCCTATGATGGTTTGGGCAACCCGGCCGATCACTTCGACAGTTTTGACGCCCTGATGACTTTGCACGGGACAACGGATGCCGTCAAGTGTCGAGCATTCGTGACCACCCTGGTACAAGGGGCTCATGCTTGGTTCCGAATACACGCCCCCGGGAGCATCACCGGTTTCCGACAGTTCGAGCGACTTTTTCAGGAGAGCTTCACCGGGAGCAGACCCCCAAGGTCGATTGTAGGGCTATTGGTGCTCAAACTGGCTCCGGAGGAAAAGCTGCAGTCCTACATCAACCATTTCAAAGCGGAGGCCCTGTGCATCCCCCGTCTTGACGTAGCTTCCGCCATCATTGCGTTGACCTGGGGCACCATTGATGAAGGCCTCCGGCGAGAGCTGGTGCCCCATCCCCCTGCCACCCTCGCCGACTTGGTGTCTTTAGCCTTGCGCCATGCGGAGTGTGAGGAGGTCCTCACCGCCTACCGAGATCCTCTCGGCCAAGAGAGGGAGGGGGAGAAAGGCCAATGGGCAAGTACAAATTGATCTCAATCTAATGAGATCGGGGAAGAAGGTCAGGGAATCGATCGTCCTCTAGACGGTTGAAGGTCCTCAGCGTCTGGTGCCATGTCTATAACTGAAGGCTACGCCTGCTCGGTCCCTTCGAGAGCCACTGGCTCGGGCACTAACCCCACTTGATTGGGAATTGCCTCGACCGGGCGTTCTCCTGAAGCGGCCGCGGTCAGCAGTTCTTCCTCCCCGGTGTTGGGGAGGCCTTCACTCACTTTGCCAGAATCCTCAGACTCGAGCGTGGATGGTGGGGTAGTGCTCGCTTCCTCCGAGTCATAATGCTGCCCAAGGTCGAAGATAAGCTCGTCATCAACCTGATCCTAGGCCAGGCACCGCTTCACCGCCTCCACCTCTATCACCGCATCTCTTGCCTTGGCCTCCGCCACCTTCGCCTTGGCCTCCGCTCCCTCTCACTCCGCTATCAGTCGGCGCACCCAAAGTTCTTCCTGTTCGGCCTCCCATTGCCTAGAGCTCGCCTCATGAGTCTGGCGATCCTTACCTAAGAGCCCGCCCTTGAGATCAGCCAAGTGCCGGGCCTGGGATAATTGCTCGGTCAGGGACCACACTTCTTCCTGATCTACTCGGGACCGGGAGCGGAGTGATGTCACCTCCTGGCGGAGGGCCCCAAGCTCGGAAGTAAGCTGCCTGAGCTTTCGATCAGACTCGGCATGGGCCTTGGCCGACACCGCCTCGCCCTACTCTGCCCGTGCCAGACGGTCCATAACCTTAGCTCCCAGCTGGGCCATGAAGAGGCATCCCTCCATAACACTCTCGAGGAGCATCTGGGAGGTGCAGCGCTGGAACTCATCCCAGACGAGAGGAGTCGCCAACAACTGACAACAGTTGCGGGTCGGAACCACATTATGGCTACTGATGCGTTGGGAGGCCCCGTTCGGGGCTTCTCGAGCCAGAGGTAGCGGCGCCCGACTCGGTCGGAATAGTCGGATCGGCCTCCTCGCCTTGCGCACCGCTCGGTTCGGCGATGACCTCCTCGATCGAAGCTCGGTCTCCCCGAGGATCAATGTTCGGGTTCTCGGCATGGACTAGTGTGCTTGAGGCACCTTGTGTCGATCCCTCGAACGGAAGAACCGGTGGCGCTGAGTGCAGGGTGGATTCACTCGACGGGGCCCCTGCCGAGTGAGGAACCTTTGTTTTCTTCTACTTGCTCTGCTCGATGGCCATGGCCTTCATGGAGGTCAGCATCAGTCTCTGTAATGACCCAGGATCCGAGTACCGGAAAAGAACCGACGCAACTCGAACCTCGGCCCGCCACCCACGAGCCCGAAAGCTCAGAAGGGTTAAAGGATGATGTGAGGGTACAAGAGAAGCTAAAATAACTGCAGAGCTAGCACAATAATCTAAAAATAATGCAAGAATTAAGATAAATAATCACTAAACAGCTACAAGGTCCAGTGTATCTCATGTCCAAAAATAAGTACAGTCAACAGAAAGAAAAGTACAAGTACACAGGACATACCCTGGCTCTGGCAATTGGCGACTAACTCTGGCTACTGGAACCACGCTGAAACTCCACCGCGCCTCTCGACGACCCCGCCTCACCTAAAAATACGGGGGTGAGCCTCATTTTATCGGCTCAGTAGGGATCCCACGGACCCCCACCTCGCACGATAGAAACAAGACAGCAAAGTGCGAACAAGCATGAAAGGTAACGCTACCTAGCGGGAGTACGACAGTAGCAGCAAGCAATAATAAATAAACGGAAAAACTCTCTACAACTAACCATACCAAACAAACCGACCCCGAACCAACAAGGAAACAAGTCCGTACCTGCCATGAGATAGGAGCACTGTTGTGCCTCTTAGGCACAAGCATGTGCTATGTTGTTTTGGTGATAGCAATGCTATTTGGTTTTGATGATAGCAAGACAGTGAGTGCATTTGAGTGCATTTGATATTGTATTTTGATGATAGCAATGTTATTGTGTTTTGATGATTGCAATAAACAAAGTGCATTTCTGTGCATTCTTATTCTTGAGCATTCTGCATATGATAGCAACATGAATGATGATGTTTAGCATTGATGGCATTTGTTCTTTATATATATGCATTGCATTCTGTCAGATATCATGTCTCTGCATGTATCTACAGTCTGAACAGTAGTGGGTCGACCCACCCTTGCTGATGCGTCGACCCATCAGAACATTGATTGTTTGAGTTGAAGTCTATACAGAGTCTGCATCCTCTAAAGTCTGTACATCCGATTGCCATTGTTTGGCCAAGTCTGTACAGCCAACGCCTTCATTGATTCCTAGTCTGAACACTGGTCTTCAGGCATTCCAAGTATGCACACTGATTCAGGCTCTCCAAGTCTATACAATGAAGTCTGAACATTGCATTTGCATTCACAATGTCTTCACACCTGAAGTCTATACATTGTGTCGTTCACATCTGCAAGTCTAGACATTGGAAAGTCTATACAGACTTCAGCGTAAGTGTGTACAGTGTCTGTCTTCATGCATTAGGCAAAGTCTATACATTGGGGTCTGTCCCTACGTTTCATAAGTGAAGTCTGTACATCCGTTTCTGAAGCCTGAAGCCTATACAGTCCAGCCTATTCCTACGATCAAGGCTTTAGCTACACTCTAAGTCTGTACATTGACTTCGCTTCATCAAGTCTGTACACTGGCTTCAATCCTTCCAAGCCTGTACAGCCATTCACTGTTGAAGTCCATACACATCGGTTTGATTCAAAGTCTGTACACTGCTTCACTTCGTCAAAGTCCATACATCCTCAGCTGAACCCCATGTCTGTACAACGGCCTCAATCTTCATCAAGTCTACACAGTGCTTCAACCTTCTTATAGTCTGTACAGCCTACCTTATCGATTCAGAGTCTATACATCGCTCAAGCGTTCAAAGCATCTGAAGTCTGTACAGCGTCCGTTGTCTAGAGTTCTTGAAGTATATATACATTGGACTGTTTCTTTCGAAGTATATACACTACAATGTACATACTTAAACCTTATGACTTCATTCTTATTGCTGAAGGGAACAGGGTCGACGCTGGGAGCTTAAAGCGTCCACGCATCAGTTGACGAAGCCTTCACGATATCTTCCACTGCGTCAACGCCACAATGGAGCAGCGTCGACGCAGCGGCTTAAGAGACGCCAATATACAAGGCAAGACATGCCTACATGTTCGTGCGTCAACACCATCAACAAGCAGCGTCGACGCAGCGGCGGAAGAGAGGCCAATACACACTTCTGATTTTCATCCGTGCGTCAACGCCACCAACTGGCAGCGTCGACGCAGCAGTTCAAGAAAGGGGCGACTTATCTCTGGCTGTTTTCAACGCGTCAACGCTATCCACAGCAGGGTCGACGCAGTGGGGCAAATTCAAATGTGTACAAGCAAAGAGTAGACGCAGTGATGCCAGTGCGTCAACGCGGTCAGTCTCCAGAAACAGTAAGTGTGGTAAATTACTAGAATATTTCGATGCAGTACAAGGAGACCCCAATTATGTAAGGGCACGTGATCCTATAACAAAGGACGTGCCAGCAGTCAGACACGTGGAAGCTGGGGCCTGCTACTTCACCACGTGGACCAACCCATCGAAGCTCTCTAGGGCGTCTCTGCCCTATCCTCTGGAGCCCCTGTTATTGGTATATATAAATCCTTCTTCGTCTTCAGAAAAGAAAAGCTCACTCCAAGGAAGAAGTGAAGCAAAAGATGCCATCTGAGAGCAGAAAGAGAACTCGAGAGAGATAGGCCAGAAGAGCAGAAGAAGAAGGAAGAGAAGAGATAGGGAGAGCCTGCAAAAGAGAAGAAAATAGAGAGTGAGAGCAGAAGAGAAGAAGAAGAGAATATAGAAGAAGAAGAAAATAGTTGAAGAGAAGAAGGAGAGAACAGCGTGAGAGAAAAGGAGAGCAGAAGAGAAAGAAAGAGAGATAGAGAGAGAGAGAGAGGTTGTGGAGAAAAAGGAAGAAAGTTACTGAAGATCTGTCTACTGGACCGTGGATCAAATCCAGGCCAGTCAGCTCCATGGGAGCCACATCTGATGTTCCTTCTTTTACAGCTTGTGTTTGCTGTGTTATTTTCGTTCCTTATTTTTCCTTTTATTCGATCTGATTTACTGAGTTCTTCCGATCCTCTGGACTGAGGTCGGGTTCCTCCTGGTGGGTCAGGAGAAGGGAGATCTGATCTCCGGTTTGCAAGCAGCAGGGGGGCTGCTTGTGGGTTCCCTCCGGGCTAGGAGGAAGAGAGGCTAGGCCTCTGGTGGATTGCTGGTAGCAGAGTGCTACTGGCTGGTTCACTGGTAGCGGGGCTGCTACTAGTGGGGTTCCCTCTTGGTATAGAGGAAGAGAGACGTGAGTCTCTGGTTTCTAGTGACCGTGGGTTGCTAGAGGTTCCCTCCGTGTAGGAGGAAGAGGGGAGGTTGTTCCCCTGGGTAAGCTGTGTATCAGCGTCTGTTGGCAAGCTGTGT
This sequence comes from Amorphophallus konjac, assembly GCA_022559845.1. Classification (NCBI taxonomy): domain Eukaryota; kingdom Viridiplantae; phylum Streptophyta; class Magnoliopsida; order Alismatales; family Araceae; genus Amorphophallus; species Amorphophallus konjac. The sequence goes on along the minus strand of CM040120.1, from coordinate 433,663,420 downwards.
TGCCCAGCTGTTAGTGAAGCCACACTCGGGTTGAGTGTGGGGTGGATGTAGGTCTGCAGGATCGAACCACCTAAAAACCCCTCTTGCATTGTGGTTTGATTACTTATGGTTTGCTTCTGCTAGATGTTTGCATAGGGGCACTCCAAGTGTTTGATCACAGGTTCATTAGATGATTTGATCAGATTTTGTTCTAAGTGTTTAATCTGTTGAGTGAGCGAAATTCTAATTGAGCGAAAATTTATATTGGGTGAAAATTTTTATAGCCTATATTCATTAACCCCCCCTCTGAATACTTGCAACGAACCCAACAATTGGTATCAGAGAGGTCTCTGACTTAACAGATCTAACAATCTGCAGAGGATCCTGCTGATTTGTTTGGTGCATCTCAGAGTGTGCTTTCTGTGTTCGTTGTTTAGTTTCACCGACTTAGTGCCTTGTCTTGTTCATCTGGTCTCGGTGCTTCAGTTTGTTCTTAGCTTTCAGATTGTTTGCAATGGAGCCAATAGTGCTGAAGGCTAGCTCCAGCAAAGCAAACAGATCCAGCCACAGTGGATCATCAAGCGAGAAAAGCAGCCTCTCGCGGTCTGAAATTGATGGAGACCACATTGCAATGGTAATCAGTGAATTCAGGAAATTCCTGAGAAAAAGAGAAGGAAAGCATGGTGATGATAGAAAGCAAATAAGGTATAATTCTAATCCTGCCAAGATTATTGACTCTAACGTTTGCTACAAATGCAAGAAGGCTGGCCACACAAAGGCTGACTGTCCAGAACTCCCAAAACTCAAAGGGAACACCACGGACAGTGAAGAAGGAGAAAACTCAATATGCTTAATGGCCAACCGGGATGATGAGGAATCCTCATCCAAGGTAAATTCTGAATCCGAATCAGAAGGATACTATTTTGATGAATTGATAGTGATGTATGAAGAATTGTTCAAAGTATCCAAGAAATTAAAATATGAAAACAAAAAATTGAGAAAAGAAGTGAAAATTTTGAAATCTGAAAAGGAGCACATTAGAGAAGATAATTCTTGTAAAGCTAGTGTTATCTTGGAAGAAATGATAAATGAGTTTGATTCTGATCACAATTTACAAAAGGAACAAATCAAATCTCTAAAAGAAGAAAATGCTTATCTGAAGGAACAAAATAAAAAACTAATGGTTCTTAACACTGTTTTCTCTGAAAGATGGATGATAATTGAAAAAGAGAAATCAGTATTGAAAGAGTGTATCAATTGCAGTGACGAAGAAATTGCTAGTTTTTTAATACACACTGCTGATTTGGAAAAAGAAATTGGTTTGTTAAAAGAAAAACTGGCTGGTTATGAGAAGGAGAAAGTTGATTCAGAAAATCTTATAATCTCCTTGGAAAGTAAAATTACTGAGCTGAATAGTACTTCATCTAAGGTTGATAAGGATAAAGGCAAAATGAAAATATCCTCTGAAGATGAAGTAAGTGATCAATGTGAAGGGATTGATAACATTTCTAAATTAAGCAAGCTAAGAAGAAAGAGCTGTACACCACTTTTATTCGTAGCTCTGGCTTAGCTAGCACTTCAACTTCTTCTTCATATGTGTATGCTGTTCAGGAAATTCAAAAATGAAATAAAAATCAGAAAATCCCAAAAACTCAAAGGAACTATCTGCATGCTAAAAACTCATCTGATAAGTGCCATGTTTTAAAGAAATTTAATGGTTCTTGTTCTTGTCATTATTGTGGTAAGCATGGACACTGTATGAGTGAGTGTTTTGTGATGAAACAAGATGATAGAAAGCATGCTAGAAAAGTTCTGTCTGATCAGAAAAAGGGTAATCTGAATGTTAAAGAATTTCATGCTAGAAACCATGATTCTAGGAAAAAGAATCTAAACTGTTTTTGTTGTGGGAAGTTTGGCCACATTGCTGCAGATTGCTGGCATGCTCAGGGAAAGAAAGTCAATTTAAAAACTGTAAATCTCCCTGCAAATAAAACTGCTTCTGGTAGAAGAACTTCAGTATGCTTTAAGTGTGGGAAGTATGGCCATACAGTCAAGGACTGTTGGCATGTTCAGAAGAATCATGTTAACTCCCATGTTTTTAAATTCCCTATAAAACATTTTGAAAAACTTGCATGTTTTAACTGTGGGAAGCCAGGTCATAGAGCGGCTGATTGCTGGCTGGATGATTCTGGTAAACAGAATTTTAATTCTGGTAATAAACATGTTCATGCATATGCACTTAGAACTCCTGCTCATAGGAATGTGCATAAAATAAACTTCAGAACTGCTGCATCATGCCACTACTGTGGTCAGCTTGGTCATTCCATAAATAATTGCTATCTGATGGAATTTGATGATAAACATGCGAAAAATCTGTTGAGAAAACCTGCTAGGAGTTTCAGGATAAATGCAGGACCCAAGACTGCTTGGATCCCTACAGGATCAAATTGATTGACTTGCTGCAGGTGTGCCTTGAAGGGAGAAATAAAAGGGGTTAACCAAGGCACTCAAAAAGAAAACCCCAGGACTCAATTCAGGTCAGTTCTGAAATCTGTTTTAAATTCCATTATCTGAAATTGTGAGCATGAAAATTGTGAGTTTCATGTTGATTTGCTTGATTGATCGTTGATGATCTCTTCATGTACTGAGTTTTACTTTGCATATATCTGATGCTCTTCTCTCACTGATTATTGCACTAAATAAATGGACTGCATGCTTGTTGTTGAATGCATAACTTGCTGATTGTGAATAGTTCTTCAGTGTATAGAGTCATTGCATGTGTCTAATGTCTGCACACATTATTTGCATGACTGACTTTGAAGTTTTTCAATGCATAATAGGGCTGCTTTGCACTGCATCATATGTTGAAAAATCTGAAAAAGGATGAAAATGCTTATAACTTGGATGCATAAATCTGAATTGATTGCATACTTGTCTCATGTATCCTTGATGCATAGTCTGTATGTAGGACAGTATGTTGCATAGCATATCTCTTGCATCATGATGTCAGGGGGAGCTGAGAGTTCTATTCAATTCATTGAATCCTATTCACTTCTCAGTGCTCTCATTCAAATGATTCATATTGCCAATTGCCATCCTTTCCCCATCATTTTCACTAAACAACAGCTTTGCATCTGGTTTAGTACATTGAATGGTGATTTTTGCAATTGTTCACTTATAAGAATCACACTTACAAATTGAAAGGAACTAAAGGTTTAACCTTTATAAATTGGAGAGTTAAGTGTCTGCACTTCAGAATTTGAGATAAAAGAAAACTTTTATAGCTCTTAATCTTTGTCTCATGACTAAAATAGAAAAAGTTTTTGTAATGCCTAAATGTGTTGAACTGGATATGTCTAGAACAGGCTAATAAGAGTGTGTACTGATTTTTTTTTAAACAATCACTCTAAAAGAATTAAGGGCAGCAGTAAATAAGATCATTAATGTTAAGAACTGAACACAGTGACAGAGCAATGGCTGATTGCACTGAGAAACTGTGAACTCCTCCAAAGAAGCAGGAGACTTCACATGTCATGAGGTGATTCAGAATATCTCTGTTCATATGGTCAAATCTATAGGGGGAGTCCTCACTAAGTAACTGGGGGTACTGGCCTCTAATCAAGGTGTACCCTTAATGTCCAAAGTGAAGACTATTCCTTGTGGGTTTTGATCTGAAATAGGTCTAGTAGTTTATGTCTAGTAATTGGGGGTACCTGCCTCTGATCAAGGTGTACACCTAATGTCAACAGCAGAAATGCCATTGATCTATTTACTTAGTTCAGGTTCTGAAAAAGTTAAAAGTGAAAATCAAACTGCTGTAACCTTTCGAAAAATCAAAAGTCAATGAGTGAAAATTATTTTTATCAATACATGTTCAAGTTGCCTCTCTTGAATTTCCTTGTTTAATCACAAAAGGGTATTATTTCTGACTTATCTATTAATACCATGTGCCCTAGATTCATTGCTATAAATGGAATCTATAAACTCTTTTTCAGGGGTCAGATGTTTTACTCTAGATTTATCACTGTTAAACCTAAAATTTTTGAAAATTGTATGTTGCTGATTCTTATACTTTAACAGTTGTTTATAATCATGCTTCCTTTCTGAACCTATGATTCAGCTGTTGTCAAGTGACCCTTCTACCTTCTCTTCCTTATTTATTTGTTCATATTCCTTCACAAAGGGGGAGCATTTATTTAGGGAGAGAAATAATTCAGGGGAGTCTTACATTCAGGGGGAGAATGTTCTAGAGGAATTTGCATGCATAATGCACTTTGCACTCTTATTTTTTACTATTTTTCTCTTTTTGATCATGTCAAAGGGGGAGAAAATCTTGTGTGTGACTCACTGTCACATTGTGTTGCCATCATCAAAAAGGGGGAGAATGTTGTGCCTCTTAGGCACAAGCATGTGCTATGTTGTTTTGGTGATAGCAATGCTATTTGGTTTTGATGATAGCAAGACAGTGAGTGCATTTGAGTGTATTTGATATTGTATTTTGATGATAGCAATGTTATTATGTTTTGATGATTGCAATAAACAAAGTGCATTTCTGTGCATTCTTATTCTTGAGCATTCTGCATATGATAACAACATGAATGATGATGTTTAACATTGATGGCATTTATTCTTTATATATATGCATTGCATTCTGTCAGATATCATGTCTCTGCATGTATCTACAGTCTGAACAGTAGTGGGTCGACCCACCCTTGCTGATGCGTCGACCCATCAGAACATTGATTGTTTGAGTTGAAGTCTATACAGAGTCTGCATCCTCTAAAGTCTGTACATCCGATTGCCATTGTTTGGCCAAGTCTGTACAGCCAACGCCTTCATTGATTCCTAGTCTGAACACTGGTCTTCAGGCATTCCAAGTATGCACACTGATTCAGGCTCTCCAAGTCTATACAATGAAGTCTGAACATTGCATTTGCATTCACAATGTCTTCACACCTGAAGTCTATACATTGTGTCGTTCACATCTGCAAGTCTAGACATTGGAAAGTCTATACAGACTTCAGCGTAAGTGTGTACAGCGTCTGTCTTCATGCATTAGGCAAAGTCTATACATTGGGGTCTGTCCCTACGTTTCATAAGTGAAGTCTGTACATCCGTTTCTGAAGCCTGAAGCCTATACAGTCCAGCCTATTCCTACGATCAAGGCTTTAGCTACACTCTAAGTCTGTACATTGACTTCGCTTCATCAAGTCTGTACACTGGCTTCAATCCTTCCAAGCCTGTACATCCGTTCACCTTTGAAGTCCATACACTGGTCGGTGGAAAGTCTGTACACTGGCTTCCGTCTTCAAAGTCTATACATCGGCTGTCTTCAATTTGAAGTCTGTACACTGACTCGTTTCATTTCCTCAGAGTCTGTACATTCACAGCGAATTCTATGTCTATACATTGGGCTTTTACATGAAGTCTATACATTGTTGTTTGCATTGTAAAGTCCATACATTGGTTGCTGTTCTTCAATGTCTATACACTGCCTTTAGGATTTAAAGTCTATACAGCCGTTGCCTCCTTTGTTGAAGTCAACACATTGGGCAAGTCTGTACGTTGCATTCGCCTTCACAAGTCTATACAACGAAGTATATACACTGCAATGTACATACTTAAACCTTATGACTTCATTCTTGTTGCTGAAGGGAACATGGTCGACGCTGGGAGCTTAAAGCGTCCACGCATCAGTTGACGAAGCCTTCACGATATCTTCCACTGCGTCAACGCCACAATGGAGCAGCGTCGACGCAGCGGCTTAAGAGACGCCAATATACAAGGCAAGACAGGCCTACATGTTCGTGCGTCAACACCATCAACAAGCAGCGTCGACGCAGCGGCGGAAGAGAGGCCAATACACACTTCTGATTTTCATCCGTGCTTCAACGCCACCAACTGGCAGCGTCGACGCAGCAGTTCAAGAAAGGGGCGACTTATCTCTGGCTGTTTTCAACGCGTCAACGCTATCCACAGCAGGGTCGACGCAGTGGGGCAAATTCAAATGTGTACAAGCAAAGAGTAGACGCAGTGATGCCAGTGCGTCAACGCGGTCAGTCTCCAGAAATAGTAAGTGTGGTAAATTACTAGAATATTTTGATGCAGTACAAGGAGACCCCAATTATGTAAGGGCACGTGATCCTATAACAAAGGACGTGCCAGTAGTCAGACACGTGGAAGCTGGGGCCTGCTACTTCACCACGTGGACCAACCCATCGAAGCTCTCTAGGGCGTCTCTGCCCTATCCTCCGGAGCCCCTGTTATTGGTATATATAAATCCTTCTTCGTCTTCAGAAAAGAAAAGCTCACTCCAAGGAAGAAGTGAAGCAAAAGATGCCATCTGAGAGCAGAAAGAGAACTCGAGAGAGATAGGCCAGAAGAGCAGAAGAAGAAGGAAGAGAAGAGATAGGGAGAGCCTGCAAAAGAGAAGAAAATAGAGAGTGAGAGCAGAAGAGAAGAAGAAGAGAATAGAGAAGAAGAAGAAAAGAGTTGAAGAGAAGAAGGAGAGAACAGCGTGAGAGAAAAGGAGAGCAGAAGAGAAAGAAAGAGAGATAGAGAGAGAGAGAGAGGTTGTGGAGAAAAAGGAAGAAAGTTACTGAAGATATGTCTACTGGACCGTGGATCAAATCCAGGCCAGTCAGCTCCATGGGAGCCACATCTGATGTTCCTTCTTTTACAGCTTGTGTTTGCTGTGTTATTTTCGTTCCTTATTTTTCCTTTTATTCGATCTGATTTACTGAGTTCTTCCGATCCTCTGGACTGAGGTCGGGTTCCTCCTAGTGGGTCAGGAGAAGGGAGATCTGATCTCCGGTTTGTAAGCAGCAGGGGGGCTGCTTGTGGGTTCCCTCCGGGCTAGGAGGAAGAGAGGCTAGGCGTCTGGTGGATTGCTGGTAGCAGAGTGCTACTGGCTGGTTCACTGGTAGCGGGGCTGCTACTAGTGGGGTTCCCTCTTGGTATAGAGGAAGAGAGACGTGAGTCTCTGGTTTCTAGTGACAGTGGGTTGCTAGAGGTTCCCTCCGTGTAGGAGGAAGAGGGGAGGTTGTTCCCCTGGGTAAGCTGTGTATCAGCGTCCGTTGGCAAGCTGTGTTGCCCAACTGTTAGTGAAGCCACACTCAGGTTGAGTGTGGGGTGGATGTAGGTCTGCAGGATCGAACCACCTAAAAACCCCTCTTGCATTGTGGTTTGATTGCTTATGGTTTGCTTCTGCTAGATGTTTGCATAGGGGCGCTCCAAGTGTTTGATCACAGGTTCATTAGATGATTTGATCAGATTTTGTTCTAAGTGTTTAATCTGTTGAGTGAGCGAAATTCTAATTGAGCGAAAATTTATATTGGGTGAAAGTTTTTATAGCCTATATTCATTCACCCCCCCTCTGAATACTTGCAACGAACCCAACAAGCACCACCCACTAAAAGCAAAGCCGGATGCGTCCCCCTGACATCTTACACCGCGTCTCTGTGTCTCCCTACAACGCCCCGGGCAGAGACTGAGACACACAATAAGTACCACAAACAAGGACTAGCTGAAGTCACGCTCGTCAGCGAGTGTCCAACGCCCCCAACCACGCGTGCACACACAGACCATGCGCTCTCGGTCAGGCCCTCTAGCTAGTTCTCCCCCCTAGCCCGGACGCAGGCTTTAAAGACGAGGGGCCCTACGGTAACCAGCCTAAAAACCGTCTCTCCAGGTCACGCTCTCCACCACTCCCAAGTGGGTCCGCACACGCGTGCGCAGGAAAGCTACGTCTAGTGGACATGTCACTGGAGGTGAGACTTGACTCACGGAAACCTCTGATCGAAAGGAAACGGAGCGGTGGTACACCCGGGACTGCCCTCAGCTTGGCGGTCCTCCCTGGACCGCAAAACAGGCGTAGCGGTCTCCCTGAGACCGCCAGGCTCAGCCAAGCGGTCAAGCCATGACTGCAAGGGGGCGAGCCACAGGGGGGAAAACGGTCTGCCACCAGACCGCTATTGTGACGACCCGGGATCCGAGTACTGGAAATGAACCGGCGCGTCTCGAATCTCGGCCCGCCAACCCACGAGCCCGAAGACTCGGAAGGTTAAAAAGGGGTGGTGTGGGAGTACAAGAGAAGCTGAAACGACCGCAGAGATAGCACAATGATCTAAAATAAAATGCACAACATAATATAAATAAAATAAACTGCTAGAAGGTCCACAGAGTCTCATGTCCAAATAAAAGTACAGTCAACAGAAAAGAAAGTACAACTACACGGGGCATCCCTCGGCTCTGGCGGACTGGCGGCTAACCCTGGCTAGAAGAACCATGCTGGAACTCGGCCGCACCTCTCGAAGACCCCGCCTCACCTGAAAAGCAGGGGTGAGCCTCATTTCATTGGCCCAGTAGGGATCCCGCGAATCCCCACCTCATGCGAAAAATAAGGCAGGAAGTCAGAAAGCATAAAAGCAACCCTATCTAACAGGAGTACGGTAGAACTAACAAGCTAAAGTAACTAAACGGAAAAATCATCTACTCTAATAGCACACACTACTAAACCTCGATCCAACGAAATCCGAGTCCACACCTGCCAGCGAACAGGAGCACTACCCACTAGAAGAACGACCGGAAGAGTCCCCTGACGTCTTACACTGCGTCACAAGTGTCTAGCTACAACGTCCCAGGCGTGAGACTCAGACACGCAACAAGTACCACAACAAGGACTAGCTGGGGTCACGCTCGTCAGCGCGTGTCCTAAGCCCCCAACTACGTGTGCACACACAGACCATCTGCTCTAGGTCGGGTCCTCTAGCTGGTTTTCCCCCCCACCGGACTCTGGTGGCAAAGGCAAGGGCCCCTACGGTGACCAGCCTAAAAACTGCCTCTCACTGGGTCTCGCTCTCCACCACTCCCAGGTGGGTCCGCACCCGCGTGCGCAGGAAGCTACGACTAGTGGACAGGTCACTGACAGTAAGGACTAACTCACGGAAACCACCGCCAAAGAAGCGGGACCGCACACACACGGTGTAGCACAGAGCCTGATGGTCCACCCTTGGGTCGTCACAGGCGGTGACGCACCTACACTGGGGCGTCACAAGGCTCTGACGGTCCACCCCTGGAGCATCACAACCCAAAGCGGAAACCGGCCCTGACGTACCCACCTAGGTACGTCACAGGCTGTGACGCACCTACACTGGAGCGTCACATGGCCCTGACGGTCCGGCCCTGGAGCGTCACAAGCCAAGGTGAAAACAGGCTCTGACGCACCCACCTAGGGGCGTCACAGCACCTGACGGACCAACCCTGGTGCGTCAGGGGAGGTGGGTTCGCCTGCTCTGACGCGCCCACCCAGGGACGTTACAAGGCTGTGACGCGCCAAGCCAGGTGCGTCATAGGCCTTGACCCCCCCCCCCAACGGTCAAAAACCAACGGTCGACAGCCAACGGTCGAACGCAGCTTGACGGTCCAACCTAGGTGCGTCACAGCACTGTGGCGGTCTATCGTGGGACCGTCACAGCCCACAGACCCCACTGGCTGCAAACAGGGCTGTAATGCACCCATCCAGACGTGTTACACTGTGTGACGGTCACTGGAAGGACCGTCACACCCGCTCGAGGGCGAAACGGCAGGAAACGCCCAAAAATCTAACCACGCCCCCATACCTCCATAGGAGAGGGGGAAATCAAAGGGGAAGACCCCAGGGGACCCCTAGCATGATTCTAGGCTATCAAAACGCCGAATCGTGGCTCAAATCCATAGATCGGGCGAACTCTCCCCGAAACATGATTTTGCCCTAACCCGCCCAAATATACCCCTCTCGGCTCCCATTTGGCCTACAAATCACGGGGGATGACGGGATGAGCATAGGGATTCGTCCCCCTACCTCAATGGAGCGAATGCTCCACCGAATCGTCACCGAAACCAAGGAAGAAGCTTTTAGAATGCCACGCGCCCCGCCTCCCGCCGCGAGAAGGGCATCGCCGGGACCGCCTCGTCGCCGCCATCGCCGCCACGCCGTTGCCGGAGTGGAGGAGGCCGCGTCTCGGTCGCTCAGGGAAGAAGAATGGCGCGGTGGGGAAGGCGCTCTCCAACGGTTAGGGAAGAAGAAGAAGAAGAAAAAGAAAAAGGTGAAAAAGAAAAGAAAAAGGTTTGGTATTTATAGAAAATTCAGAAAATCAAAAAAATTCTAAAAAATAGAAAAATACACCTCCTTGATCCTCTCGACGCGCTGATCGCAACGGTACCACTCGCCGGTAGATGAACGACCCGGTTCACCCGCTACAGGGTTCCGTAGGTGTTTCTGAGACACACACGCGAGAATCGAAAAACACGCGGAAAGGCCGCGGAACACGTTCCGAGCCTCCGAACTGACCCGAATCGCATGGATCCAAACACGAAAGATGACCAGAACATAATTCCAGACACAACGGAGCCAAATTCACCGAAAACACAGATCCGGGACCCAAGAAGAAGGATCCGAAAAGGGTCTGGGACATCACAGCCCTCCCCCCTTAAACAAATCTCGTCCTCAAAATTCGAGAATAAGGCATAAGAACGGGGGAAAAACTCATACAAACAAATGAGGATATAGCTCCCGCATCTCATCCTCACGCTCCCAAGACGCCTCGCCACCAGAATGACGCTGCCAGACCACCTTAACCAGAGGAATAACCTTGTTCCGCAGGTGCTGCTCTCGCCGATCCTCAATGCGAACAGGGAACTCCGGAAGGGACAGATCTGGGGTCACCTCAGGCCAAACGGCATCCTTAGAACGTGGAAATCATCGGGCATATACTTTCGAAGCATCGACACGTGGAACACATCATGCACGGCGGAAAGCTCCGGAGGTAGCTGCAACCGATAAGCAACTTCTCCAACACGCTCGACGATGGGAAAGGGACCAATGTAGCGGGGACTCAGCTTCCCGCGCTTACCAAAACGCATCACACCCTTCATGAGAGAAACTCTCAAGAAAACTTGGTCTCCCACAGCAAAGCTAAGAGGTCGCCTCCTCCGATCGGCATAACTCTTCTGTCGGCTCTGAGCTGCCAACATCCTCTACCGAACGAGATGCACCACCTCAACACACTGCTACACCAAATCTGGCCCGGTCAAGGTACGCTCGCCCACCTCGAACCAATCAAGTGGAGTCCGACAAGGTCGCCCGTACAACGTCTCATAGGGAGCCATACCAATGCTCGAATGATAGCTGTTGTTATAGGCAAACTCCACTAATGGCAGATGGTGGGTCCAACTCCCCTGCCATTCTAACCAACACGCTCGCAACATGCCCTCCAAAGTCTGGATGGTCCGCTCAGACTGACCGTCCGACTGAGGATGATAGGCCGAGCTGAATGCCAACTCGGTGCCTAGAGCCATCTGGAAGCTCCTCCAGAATCCAGAAGTGAAATGGGGATCATGATCGGACACAATGGAGATGGGAACTCCATGCAACGGAACAATTCGCTCCACATACAAATGAGCCAAACGATGCACGCTCCAACTGACTTTGACCGACAGTACATGCGCCATCTTCGTCAGTCTATCTACTAGCAACCAGATACTATCCTCCCCGCTGGACGTCCTCGGTAACCCAACCACGAAATCAGTGGTCACGTGGTCCCACTTCCACGCAGGAACATCCAAGGGCTGAAGTGTGCCTCCTAGTCGCTGGTGCTCAGCCTTCACCTACTGACAGGTCAAACACCTGGCCACAAATTCCGCCACGTCTCTCTTCATGTCAGGCCACCAAAACTGCCTCTTCAGGTTCTGGTACATCTTAGCTGATCCGGGGTGTACGGCATATCAACTCCCATGAGCCTCGCACAATACCGTACGTCGCACCTGCTCCTCGGCTGGCACGTACAACCTACCTCTGAACCTCACAGCTCCATCCTCACCAAACTCTACCTCGGCCATCGACAGAATACGAGGTAGCTCGGGGTCCGCTCGTTGAGCCTCAGTCACCTATCGACGCACCATGGGCGTGACAGTCAGACTCGCAAGGACAGCCGAACCCTGGTCCCGAGGGACCTTGAGCCTAAAAGTCATGGCCGGAACCTGCTCCCAAAGCCTCCACTTCCTCAACAACATCTGACTGACCGTTACTCTCCTACTCAGAGCATCAGTCACGACATTCATCCTGCCAGGCTGATAAGACAGAGTGAAATCATAATCCTTCATGTACTCCATCCACCTCCTCTGCCTGAGGTTAAGATCCTTCTGGGTAAACACGTACCTCAAACTCTGATGGTCAGTGAACATCTCGAACCTCTCACCATACATATAGTGCCTCCAGATCTTTAGAGCGAAAATCACCGCCGCCAACTCAAGATCATGAGTAGGGTAGTTCTCCTCATGTGACTTCAACTGCCGGGATGCATATGCCACAACTCCACCGTGCTGCATCAGCACAGCACCCAAACCTACCCCGGAAGCGTCTGTACACACCACAAAGCCTCCCGATCCCGAAGGCAACACCAACACCGGAGCAGTCGTGAGCAATCTCTTCAGCTCCATGAAGCTCTGCTCACACTCCTCCGTCCAGATGAATGGCACATCCTTCCGCGTAAGCCTGGTCATCAGGGCCGTAATACGAGAAAAATGCTGGATGAACCTCCGATAATAGCCTGCAAGCCCCAAAAAGCTTCGAATCTCCGTGACAGAACTCGACCTCGGCCACTGCACCACAGCCTCGACCTTGGCCGGGTCCACGGAAATACCATCACCAGAAATAACGTGCCCCAGAAAGTGCACCTCTCAGATCCAGAACTTGCACTTGCTAAACTTGGCATACAACTGGTGATCGCGCAGGGTCTGCAACACCGCCCTCAAATGTTGCACATGCTCCTCAGCAGACCGTGAATACACAAGGATATCGTCCACAAATACGACCACGAACTGGTCCAAGTACGAATGAAACACCATATGCATCAAATCCATAAACGCTGCGGGGGCATTGGTGAGCCCGAACGGCATCACCAAAAACTCATAATGCCCATACCTCGATCGAAACGCCATCTTCTCCACGTCCGACTCTCGAATCCGCAGCTGGTAATGGCCCGATCTCAAATCGATCCTCGAAAACACCCGGGCCGACTGAAGCTGGTCGAACAAGTCATCAATCCGAGGCAACGGATACTTGTTCTTAACAGTTGCCTGGTTCAACTGGCGGTAGTCGATGCACAGCCTCAAACTACCATCCTTCTTCTTCACAAACCACACCCCACGGGGAATAACTAGGATGAATATACCCCTTGGCCAGCAACTCCTGCAACTACGCCTTCAGCTCTTGCAACTCTGCAAGCGCCATCCGATAAGGGGCCTTCGACATAGGCGCTGTACCCGGCACCACCTCAATCACGAAATCAATCTCTCGCTGTGGTGGCAACCCTGGTAGCTCCTCAGGAAAAATATCGGGAAACTCACACACGATAAGAATGTCCTCTACCTCAGGACACTGTCGACCACTTAAAACCACGGATGCGAGAAAGCCCTGACAACCCGCATCAAGCAAGCGACGCGCACGGATAGCCGAAATAAGCAAGCGGGAAGAGGAAGATCAAATACCTTGAAAATAGAAGGTGGGTCCACGAAGCTGTCGGAAGTAGACCTTCTTCGAGCCGCAATCCACCAAGGCATGATGAGCCTCGAGCCAATCCATGCCCAAAATCACATCGAAGTCCTGAAGCAGTAACGCGTAGAGTCTAACCGGCAAGTTCCACCCTTCCACCCACATAGGTACCTTCTCAAAACAGTACGGGGTGATCATGAAGTCACCGGTAGGCAACTCCACCGTCAAGTCACAGGACACCTTGGTCACCAGGTCCTCCACACTCTGAGCAAAATCCTCCGAGATGAACGAATGAGAAGCACATGAATCAAACAAAACACGAGCTGTACCACCCAAAATCGAAAGAGTACCTTCCACCAGATGCGACGCCTCAGCCTCTGCCCTGGTCATGTGAGTCACTCTACCTCGGGATCTCTGCCTCCCTACAGTAGCTGACCGTGACAACTGAGGAAACTGTCCCTGCTGCTGGTACTGCTGCGGCTGTGACGACAACTGCTGGGGCTGAAACTACTGCTGTTGCTGAAACTCGTGCGGCTGGCTCGGTCTCTGCGGACAGTCACGTGCCATGTGCCCTGGCTGATCGCACCTAAAGCAAATCACGGGCGTGTGGGGATGCTTTTTGTTTAGGTTTATTTTAATGGGCTTATTAGGCGTGCCAGTCACCGGGGTGACGATTTATTGTGCGCTCGACTTGACTCAGTCAGTCGATTGTGATATTCGTGCCGGGACCGAAAGTCCGTCATACCATAAAGGCTATGACCCTAATTACGTCCTTCCGGGTAAGGACAACCCTAGATTAGTTGCCAAGAAGGGATGCCTCGGGGGTAAAATGAGATACAACTATTATGCTAACTCCGCTAACGGGGTGCGAAACATGCATGGGAAACATACTATACAGGACGCGATAATGATGTTGCAAATCCGACAGCATACTCCCTTGTCTGGGGCTATGCCAAAGGGAAATATAGGTCATTCACCTACGAGATGTCGGGATGAAAGCCAAAAGAGAGACGGGCGTAGCCCTGGATCCAAAGGGATTTGAATGTGGCGAGACAGTGCTCGCTACCATATCGTTTGTTGATGTTCCCCTCAAAGGACCATTGGAGGACATGCAGTGGCAGAACTCCGAGGGTCTGTGGGGTGACGGAAGAAACACCGTGTTCGGTATAATGTAGGGAAAAACCCCCATTAATATGTCTCCGTGGACCTGGGTGGAGAACCATAATTCCCTCGTAAGGTGATGAAGGTTAATACAGAAGTTGATAAGAAAGGGACATTTGAGTTTGGATTGCTTTTGGATTTAATAGGACTGTTAAGATATCAGATTTTGGATGGCACCTGTTAATAAGGTGAAACGGCACGGATAGGAGTCGGCGCGAGGGGATCACGGCGCGACGGGCAACCGACGTGGTTAGAAATATAGGCAGATGGCACGGTAGTGTATATGGCGCGGCAAGACATACGACGCGGAAGGGTTCCCGGCGCGCCCTTCACCCGGCGCGGGTTTGGCGCCGGGAGGAGGTGGCGCCGGGAGGAGGTGGCACCGGGAGGAGATGGCGCCGGTGGCCATTTTGTTGGTTTTCTTCAGATATCATGAGGGGTTCTGATGAATTCAAGGGGATCTTCTGTGTTCAACGGGGATTTCGTGGCAATAATAGGATGAAATAGTAGATGAGGGTGGATTCATTCACCAAGGGGTCCAAGGAGGTCATGTAACTGTAAGATATGTTCCCTGTGGTGGCCAAGATACCATGAGATGACATAGCTCAGCTTCTTGCCACGCAGTTAGGGGGTTAAATGCACAATTCCGATGAAAACATCATACTATGCGATCGAGTAACAGTCTGAACAGATTTTGACAGCACCTCCCCTTATTTTGGGAGCGTGCCAAAAGGGTATAACATGTCATCCACTCACAAACTATCGGAGTGGAAACCAAAATGAGAGCCGGGCGTAGCCCGAGATCCAAGGGATCTAAATCATATGGGACTTTATCCCCCCTGTTGTGATATCCCCGCTGCAGTCAATGGATAACCTGCAATGGCAGGGCCCCGTGACTTGATGGGGTTGTAGAATGTAGGGGAATGAACCCCTTTAATATGGCTCCCGTGAGAATGGAGGGAAAGGTAGTACGTCTCCATAGGGCAGGGTATTATGAGCAAAGTTGGCATAGCCTGGCGGCATTGGCACAAACGCATTGACGTGGCCAGAAGATGTAAAAGTATCGGCGCGAAGAAGGAGTTAGGCCTCGGCGCGAAGAAGGAAACCAACCGGCGCGGTAAGCCCTCGGCGCGAGACTTGCGCCGGGAGGTGCTCGCGCCGGGAGGCTTAGGTGAGGTTTTTGGAAGGGTTTTAAGGCTGGGTTTTGGGCGTTTGAAGAAAAGGGGTTTGTTCAACGATCTGAGGACCGTTTTGGATGATTGTAGAGAGGGTGATTCGGGGTGGAGACACCCTTCCTTCTGGGGCCTCACTAGGAGCAGAACCATTCATGAAAATCTCACGATCCGGATTCGTCCCTTCTCGTTTCACATACGAGAAGCCATGAGATAGGCTGTCTCAGGCTCTCGTTGTAAGTGTAGAGTTGAAAGAATCATACGATGGAAGAACGTTCAACATAATAAAAAAAATAGGAACGATAAAGCATGTGTAGAGGTGCAGCCATCAATATCCATAGCATATAATGCAGAAGCAGAAACATAGGAATAGTAATGGGGGAGAACCCAACCCATCTGTCATTAACTATTTCATCGGAAAGAAAAAGAATGAACATACACGAATTCAACTCGGGAGAAGAAGAAGCATATGCCTACTCTATCCCTGAGGACAGGGTTACATTGGCATTCGGTGCTACAAGAGCAGAGATGCTCGAAAACAGAGATACATGAACAATACTCAGACAGAGGAGAGAGGGGGAAGAGGAGCTGCAGCTGCTCAGGACATCGAACGGCACACCCCACCTGGCTTCTTCCTTCGAGCCCATGTCTCTCTCTTTTTTTTTCTTCCATGAAGGGCCCTCGAGCTCCCCCTTTCTCTTCTTTTTCTTTCTCTCTTTTCTCTCCCTTGTTGCCTCTCTTTTTTCTTCTTCTGTTCTGTTGTTCTCTTTTTCTTCTGTTGTCCTCTTCTTTTCGAAGGGCAGCCTTCTTATAGAGGGATGACCCTCATCCTCTCGGCCTGAGCTTCCCGACGCGCCAGCGTCTATCTTCCCGGCGTGGGCAGCCCTCGGCGCGTCTCATTTTACATTTGGGCTTGGCCCATTTCCCTGTCATTCTGCACAGGATCCACTTAGTGGACTCCTTTCGACAGTGGGCTTCTTGGCATATATATTAAGACTCCATGGGGTTTGTTTAACACCTTGCATTCACAAACACGTGTGAGGCACTGTGCATCTCGCCTTCGGAGAATCAGAATTATCCGAGCATCCTTTCTCAGCAGATAGATGATTGCCTGTATGTTGGTATGGTTTTATCAGCCCGGCTACCTGAATGATAATCGTACTGGACAGCGGCCTAGCCAGGGATGGGTTTAGCCGAACAAAGTGTTAGGAATAGCGGGTCTCTTCTATTCTGATTCTCGGAACTTCCGGGGATGGTACGTAAGCTGTGCCCTCGACTGATCTTCAAAGCTGTGAATCTGCGTTGGTCTCTTCTGTTATATTTTAGGTGTTAACAAATGCCCCCCACCCGTAGGTGGCGTAAGCGAAGAATGAGTGACACGGGACATGCGGGTGCACACCACGTTGCACATTGTACTTCATGATTTCTTCATGCCTGCTCCTGTGCATTGGTTGTTCTCATGACTCTGCGTCTTCATTCGGCTTGTGTGATTCCCATGCTTTGTAAGTATACGTGGACGAACACCAACATTTTTGGCTTGATCTGATGATTGCAGCACCCCTGGTGGGCTAACCGGCGCCACTGACACTCCCGACGCACCCATCTCGGCGCGACCGTGGCGTCGGCGCGTTGGCTTCTCGGCGCAGGCATCATCTCGGCACGCCTTTTCCCAGCCTAACACTCTCGGTGCAAGTGTCATCTCGGCGCGCCTTTTGGCGCTTCCGCCTCTCGGCGTGACGACCGTCTCGGCGCGCCTTTGGCTTCGGCCTATTTAGGCGCCGAGAGAGAGGAGAAAGCTCATTATTCACTGAGCTTCCTCTCTCTTCAGCCTCTTCTTCTTCTGTTGCATCAGAGCGATCGGCGTGGGAGCCTTCTCCCTCTGGGATTTTCATTTGGGACTTCGTCCCCTCTTACTGTGGAGTCACCCCCTCTTGGTGGGTGTTCTCCTATTTGACTTCTGGGCATACTCCCGATAAGGGGAGATGCTGTCAAAATTTTCTTGAAATTTTCTTTTCTATTTTCCTTGTCATATTATCTTATTTTTCCCTGATTTTGTGTCTGCAGCCTGCTGAAATGGCTTCTTCTTCCAGCCGTGTCGCTTCCGGCACTACTGATGTTGACTCTTCTTCCCAGGGCAGGGTGTTCGGTCCTGTTGTGACTTGGAGGAATGTCGGACAGCTGGACCGGGGTCTTGGGAGGATCGCCATAGTCGACGAATCCTCTGACTCCGAAACAGATACAGTATCCTCATCTCGAGTTGTGACCGTCGAGGGAGGACTGGACTTCAATCGCGATGACAGGTATCGCCCGGACTTCCCGAAGGACCGTCACCTTGCACCATTCATCTGTACTTTCAGCGTATCAGGGAAGAGGGACGTCATGCTGGCTCGGATGGTAGAACGGGCCATGTTGGTGGACCGGGATAGCCTGAAAGGTTCAGTATATCGTGGAGACACCATCTATCTTCCGGGGGAGCGGCGCAAGTGGAGCGCCGTCTTGGGGGTAACAGAGCTAGAGGCAGAGCAGAAAATGCTGACACGGGCTCCAGAATTCACACCAGCTAGGTGGGATACCACTGTGGGTCGGGTTAACAGAGAGAAGCCCGGCTATGGTTTATTCTTGGCGCCCATCAAGTGGGGCTATAGGGACGAGCCATTCGTCCTGAACTGCTAGGCTGTCCAGTTCAAATTCCAGCTGGCTGCTGGGTGGTTTGCAGACACGAAAGTGACCGATGGCCATCTCTTCCGTGTAGGAGCGGTAGAATTCACAGAATATGTTCTGAAGGAGTATGCGCCGTTACTGGTCAGGGCCGGGGTGTACCACAGTGTGTATGCATCCCGCTTTAGGTATCCCATTTCAAAAGGGTTGTGTTGTGGCATGTTCGAAGTGTTCTGCCCGCAGTTCAACACTTTCTACACAGCGGAGGGCGAAACTTCTTTGGACCTTTGGAGCTTATCACAATTATCAGGCCTGCCGATCAATGGAGAGCCCTATGAGGAGGTCTGCATTCATGACTTCATCAAGGACGAGACAGACGGTGAAGGTGAATATTACTTCGGCTACTCGTACCGGTACTTGATGAAAGAGTACCGCTCCCTCTGTCTGGCGCTGAATAGGGGGTCCTCAGAGGGATATCAACCCCGGGAGAAAAGCAGCAAATTGAGAGTCCGAGTAGGACACTGGGTTCAGTATTTCTTCGGTGGCCCTCTGAAGTACAGTGAGTTCCCTCATGTAGCTCATGTTGCGGGTAAGCCCAGTAGGCCACCCAAGTTCAAGTCTGAGCTGCCTGCTTCTCTTCGGAGGATCAGCCGTGGGGGACCGAATCCGATTGGGGCGGATCCCCTTACCCATTGTGCTGCTTACCTTAACTTCTGGCTGTGTACTTTTGCCCTCCCGCAGGGAGATGAGACAGTTATTAGGCCGGAGGCAATATACCCGGCTTGTCAGATGGCTTGGGGCATACGACTTGCAATATGTCCAACAGCACTTTGCATGATCTACAAATCCGTTGGAGATATTCATAGACATCGGATCCCACGCTCTTTCCGAACAGTGGGGCCGTTTCATTTCTTCAATGCTTGGGTGTGCAATTTATTCCCAGAGCTAGCTCCCAGGACTCTGCAAACAGTGACATTGTATCCCAGGATGCTGGAGTTTGCTAGTGCTGAACCCGGTCCGGTGTCTCAGCAACTTTTCTCTATCCGAGGCCGACTGGCAAGGGTTCCGATGGATTCAGCGGGGACCATCCACTTTTGGAATTTGGCCGCACATTCATCTCCATTGGTGAATCGTCAGCGTGAGTGTAAGCTCGAGGCAGTGGAGACTTTCACACACTTCATTTCAGGCAACACCGTGACCCGGCCAATCTTGGAGCCTGAACTCATTGATTGGACTTTATCAATTCGCCCCAGCGTCTTAGTATTTAGAAAGGGGGGCGCAGTTGTGGACATCAAAAAAAAAAAAAAGAAGAAGAAGAAGAAAAAAAAGAAGAAAAATAATGAGTGAAAGAAAAAAGAAGAGAAGAAGAAAATAGAAATATGTATATATAATAATAATAAGAAATAAAAAAAATAAAAATAAAAAATGATAAACAGTAATAATAATAATAATAATAATAATAATAATAATAATAATAATAATAATAATAATAATAATCGGTCTCTTTCTCTCCCGTTATTTCTCTCTCTTCCCACTCTCTCTCTCGTTTTTTTTTCTCAGCTCCGGCACACTCCCCCTAGTCCGCCATCCAGCGCCGAGGAGCCGAAGTCTTGGGCTTGGATGTCCGTCTTGGGAATATCATTCAATGAAAAGGGCGCATATTTCAGTTTCTAGGTGCTGAAGGCACAACACACACAACATGGAAGAGGTGGAGCTACCATACAGGTGAAGCTTCGAGATGTTGACACTGGAAACAAAGTTACTGAAAGATTTCGTACAGATGAGGCTATTGAGAGTTTTTGTTGAGGAGAAGTCTTTCACATTTTTTTATCAAGAAGGTGACCAAACCGGTAGAAGGGTCTATCCGGCAGCAGTGCCAATCCTGCTCCTCCCCATCTGGAAGAGAGCTCTATCCAGTAGAGCTTCCCCCATATGGCAGCCCATGGGATCATGCAGCAGGTTCATCCATCCTACAGCACACCCGTCGAACAGGTAAAGGCTTCCCCTATACAGCAGAGCCTCTAAAGCGGCAATAGCAGAGCTCCTCTGTCCAGCAGCCTTGTGGCTAATCCGGTAGCACCGGTGGTGCTTGCCTCGTCTAGCAGCCACCCCTCTCACACAAGAACACTCCTCCAATTGGCAGAAGCATCTGAACCGACTGGGACACCATCTGGCATGATGGTCGAACGGGCAACTATGCAAGCGATCCGGCGGCAGTGCCCTTGAAACCGGAAGCACCAAGATGCATCTGGCAGTAGGCTCTTCTCCTCCATCTGAGAAGAAGCTCGAGACGACGACACCAACGGTGCCCTTTCCACCCACTGCCTCCTCCGCCGACACACCGGCGAGCAGCTCCTCCTCCGCGGCACACCCCCACCGCGGCACGCCCACGCACTTAATAAACGAATAAACCCACAGAATAAATCGACTTAAAGAACAAATAAATGAGCATGTCGAAAAGTGCGTCCACAAGTCTGGCACGCCCGGTGGGACCAAAATCACCCTTCATCTCTTTGCCGGGACTAAGGGCCTTACGGCTCCTTTCTTGTAATATTAATTGCTCGATTTGCAAATGTAGGTCGCACTTCAGACATCAAGGATGGCGCTCACTTTCGGCCAGCAGGCCGTCGAAAGCCACGTCCAGAATGGATACTTGGCCATTCCCCTAGGCTTAGGGAGCTTCCCTCTCGTGGTGGGCTTCCCCAACTTCCTTGGGGTGGCCTTCGCAAACCTCTTGGACGTGGAAGCGTCCAACGTTGCTGAGATCAACGCTCCCATTCGGGGAGCCGCCAAAGCTACTGTCGGCCAGTCATCGGCAAAAACTACCAAGATTGTCCCGACTGGGGCGTTAAGCTACCACGTACACCACGCGCACCCGACCGTCGGCCCATCCCACCAGGGGTCGGCCTCCCACCAAAGGAGGCTCCGGAGGAGCTGCGCTACCACTGCACCTAGAGGGCGGTTCTCCAGCACCGGGAAGTCTTCCATTGTCAGGAGCGTCCGAGTTCACCTCAACGGACAACGCTCTGAGATGATCCCAGAGCGGGTCGTGCCTGCTGTACCAGTGCGAAACTCATTCCAAGCGCTGGAGAAGATGAAGAGCAGAATGACGCCTGCTACCCCGGCCAAAGCGCCGAAGCATGTGTCGACCTCCAGGTCGGTCAAAGTCAAGCAGGTTTGGGTTCCCAAGGGAGCCCGAATTACTCCACCCGCCCAGGCGGGGTCTAGTACCTTCTGCCTCGTGAGGGCACGACGAGAAGATCGGGTTGAGATAGCGACCCCTATGTACCAGCAGGTACTCACCACACCGGTTTCACCAGAAAGCACTCGCCGTCGATATTACCGGCGTCACCACCGCTCTGCCCGTGCGGGGCCTCCAACCTACACACCTGTTGCTGCTGCCGGGGCGACATCACCGGCCTTTCCTTCTGCCCAGGCCTGGGAAGGAGTGGAGGAGGCTATGATGAACTACTTATGGGGCCCAGGGAACACTCTCTTGGGTCGTCAAAGACTGCTGGGGGCAGTATCCATTACCTGCAAAGAAGAGGAAACCCGACCTCTGCCCAGTGTGGGGTCGAGGAATTGCTCGAAGGAGTGCCATGAAGCCCCGCCTCGGGGAGAAGCGAAAGCATGGAGACCGATCTTTGAGAGACCGACCTCTCCAAGCAAGCCGTCGGGAAGGGCGGCGAGAAAAGACACGAACATGGTGATGTTGATGTACACTTGCAATATGGCCGGAGTATTCGGCCGACATGGAGCTCTACCCACCGACCTTGAAGAAGTGGCTAGACTCGCCGAAAGGGAAGGCCCTCTCACTAGAAGGGGGAGAGCAGCGAGCGAGTTATTACAGACTCGCGCAGAAGACACCACCCCTGAAGAAGCTACGGCAGCCTTAACTGCCAACGCTGCCACTGCTGGGGATACTAGCGGGATGCCATTGACTTCATCCCAGGAGGTACCGGAAGAAGAAAGAGGGGGTACCCCCAGCCTCTCCACAAACGACCCCGCCATGTTGCTCCTGTTGCAGCGATATCGGCAAGAGGTCGAAATGTTAAGAAAATAGTTGAATGAAAGGGACTCCCAGCCTTCGCCTTCAAGGCAAATTGAAGCACCGCCTGAAGTGCCCGGGGGCAGTGAGCAGGCCCCTGCAGCTCCCCCACAGGAGACGATGTCTCCACCAGTGCCCAACCACACTGGGGGCATTCCTCTTCGACAGCCACAACAGGTAGCACCAGCGCCGCCGTCGGCCTTTCCATTCCAAGGATCTACCGTCACACCGCAAGCAACGACGTCGACAATGCCGCTTGCACAGTCGGCCCATGCTTACCCAGACCCGGCTGACCCGGTGGCACTAAACAAATTAATGCTGGAACAGATGATAGAATTAAATCTTACGGAAAGGAAAGATGGTGACCACACCCTATTTGATGTATACAAGGTGCCGTACTCGGCTCACCTTACTGCAAAGAAGCTACCTCCTGGCGTCAGCAAGCCACCGAAGCTTGACAAGTTCAACGGGCAAGGCTCGCCCAAAGAGCATATAGCGCATTATATTAATGTCATGGGGGACTTGGCCACGGAGGAGTCCTACTTGCTGAAGCTCTTCGGATCCTCCCTCACAGGCCTCGCCTTCGAATGGTATTCAAATTTGCCGGTCGGCTCAATCAATGATTGGCCAGATATGCAATGAAAGTTTCAGGAATGGTTCTATGTTGCCGAAAGAGAGGTCACCATGGCCGAGCTAAATGCCTCCAAGCAGAAGCACGATGAGACGGCCTTGGAATATATCAAGAGATGGCGGAATCTCAGCATGAGATGCCGATGTCCGCCACATCAAGAAGATGCTGTCCAGATGTGTAAGCAGAATCTGAGGCGGGAGATCCTCGAAAAGTTGATCGGGGTTGAAATCAGGTCTTTCGACCGATTGAACAGCGTGGTAGCGGAGATTGAAGCTTTCTTCTCCAGTGATTCCTCTGCCCCTACTGCTGCCAGTCAGAAGGTCCCAACAACGGATAAGAGGTCGGCATCTAAGGAAGTTCACACGGTCGACTTCAAGGTGTCCGAGCGACAAAAAGATAAAGGGGTCTCCCACCCTCCTCCCGTCAAGCCGGCGGAGCAACAGGAAGGCCCCGCCTTGCGATCCAAGATGAGCAAACCCTACTCCTTCCCCAAGGAGAAAATCTGGATCCTGTTTGAATGGGCCTCTCAATATAATAAAATCACTCTTCCGGAGCCGAAGAGACCCGATGATGTCCGAAGAAAAGATGACCCCCGATTTTGCCCGTATCATCAGGCACTCGGGCACCCTATTGAAGACTGTTATGTATTCAAAGATGTTATGGAGAGCCTGATCAGGAAAGGGGAACTCCAATTGGGCGAACTTAAAGTGGACCCTCCACGCCCACATGAGCTGCCCGATCTGAAGAGGACAGTCAACATAATATCTTTATACCACCTGTTACCTAAAGAGGCACCCGAAACTCCTTCAACATGCACCGATAAATATGTCCCCTGGAGACACTTAGAGCCTGTGGGTTTAGTGCAAGAAGCAGAAGAAAAATCAGAAATGCCATGTGCACCAGACGACTTGTCGCTGGGGCATACACCAACCTCGAAGGAGAAGGAAGGGAAGACACCAAAGAATAGAAAGAGGGGCATTGTCCTCTCTTGCCACACACTCTCAGCACTGCCCAGCTCGAGCCAAACTGGTGAAGAAGAGAATGAAGAGGCTTACCTCCCGCCATCCAGTGAGGAAGCGCTTTATCATGTCGCGAGGGTCTGGGGGCAAAAATGTTAGCTTTTAAAATACAGGATGTGGGCGGCAGTGATGACATGGTGTCGCCACCTTTGCCCAAGGCTAGGAGGGGAGCCAGCACTTCCGATTTCCCCCAACCCACCCTCGCCATGGCAGCAGAATTATATGAAGAGCTACAAGAGGTTGAAGCATCAAGAAGAAAATCGAGTGAGACGGGTTTTTACCTGGCAATGCCCGGGCAGGTGGGGCCCTCATCTGAAGCTTTCTGGGGTGGCCGTGAGTCACCCGAGGTCTCACCACAGCCACCAATGCCCCGAATGGTACATGATTACACATGGGGCATCCCCTCCCGGTTGTCGCAACACACATCTTTGGCACCTCGCATGATGCCGGGAGCAAACCCACTTCGCCAATCGACTGGCTTACACCCATGTTTGATGACTCCGGTGGGGACGAGTAAGCCAAGGGCGGAGCGAGCGGCCAAAATGAGGTAAGCCAAGAGCAAAGCTGGCGGGGCCGAATCACAAATAACCGACCAAAGAGATGATGACTTCACCCTAGACTACACTAGAAGAAGGGGAGACCCCCGTGAAGGATGCAGAAGCCCTCCAAACTACGAGGGCATTGTCCAAAGATGCGCAAGAGACCTGAAGAGTGAAATAATACAAAGGGTGATGGATATTGAAATCAGAACCCTTGAAGAGATAAATGATCTAGTAGCTAATGCAGAGGTCTTTTTGGCGAAGTATTCCCGAGCCACTACTTCCCCGAGTAGGGGGGGACGAATCAGCCAACAAGTAGTCGGCGCGAGAAGGGTTGTGCACCCCAGATTTCGAAGCTCTCAAGCGACGACAGGAGGAAACCAAGGTCACGGCCGGGACTTCTCTCTCTAGGCCCGCTGACCAGAAAATTTCATTAAGAGACAAAATGAGGAAGCCCTACTCCTTCCCGAGGGATAAGACTCGGGCCCTCTTCGAGTGGGTTCAAGAATGTGGCAAAGTTGTGCTCCCAGAGCCAAAGAGACCGAATGACCTCAGAAGAAGAGACGACCCCTAGTTCTGCCTATATCATCAGACGATGGGGCATTCCATTGAAGACTGTTACGTATTTAAAGATGTCGTCGAAGGCCTGATCAAGAAGGGCGAATTACAAATGGGTAAGTACACAGTGGACCCACCGCGCCCTCACCAGATGCCCAACTTAAAGGAGGTAGACGTGGCTACACCACATCGGCTGAAGAATAACATGCTCTAAAGGACATGTCAAGTTCCTTTGAGCAATGGCAGGAAGTCTGAGAAGATGGTGCCAGATGCTGGTGATGCCCCGTCCTGGGGGCATCCATATAAACTGACAATGATCGCAGACTCGGCTGTTGCCAAATGTACCCCCCTTTTTTTAGGAGCGATGGCCACTTGTAACAGTGATGCATATCTATGAACTGGTGAATGATCATTTAGGCGTATTAAAGGCCATTCTATCATGAATTTTTGCATTACACATTGGTTGTTGATTGCAAGGGCCACCCAGATGATGGAACCTCCAGATAGCAATAAAAAAAAGAGGAATGATGGCCGAGGATCGGCAAAGGAACATCGCATACATGAAGATGATTGCTGATAGCCAAAAGAACGATGTTTAGCCATCGGTGTTTAGGCCGATAGACGCCTGCTAACATGCAATTAATGTCGCTCGAGTCAATGAGTGTTCAGTGACAGCGATAGATGTTCAGCCGTCGGGGCTTCAATCCGACAGATATTCAGCCATCGGGCCTTTAAGCCGACAGATGTTCAACCATCGGGGCTTTAAGCCGACAGATGTTCAGCCATCGGGGTTTCAATCCGACAGATGTTCAGCCATCGGGGCTTCAATCTGATAGATATTCAGCCATCGGGGCTTTAAGCCGACAGATGTTCAGCCGTTGGGGCTTCAATCCGACAGATGTTCAGCCATCGGGGCTTCAAGCCGATAGATATTCAGCCATCGGGGCTTTAAGCCGACAGATGTTCAGCCGTCGGGGCTTCAAGCCGATAGATATTCAGCCATCGGGGCGTTAAGCCGACAGATGTTCAGCCGTCGGGGCTTCAATCCGACAGATATTCAGCCATCGGGGCTTCAAGCCGACAGATGTTCAGCCATCGGGGCTTCAAGCCGACAGATGTCCAGCCATCGGGGCTTCAATCCGACAGATATTCAGCCATCGGAGCTTCAAGCCGATAGATGTTCAGCCATCAGGGCTTTAAACCGACAGATGTCCAGCTATCCGGGCTTCAATCCGACAGATGTTCAGCCATCGGGGCTTTAATCCGACAGATATTTAGCCATCGGGGCTTTAATCCGACAGATATTTAGCCATCGGGGCTTCAAGCCGACAGATGTTCAGCCATCGGGGCTCCAATCCGACAGATGTTCAGCCATCGGGGCTTCAATCCGACATATGTTCAGTCATCGGGGCTTTAAATCGACAGATGTTCAGTCATCGGGGCTCTAAACCGACAGATGTTCAAGATTCGGCCATCAGCACTGGGCCGACAGATGTTTGGAGTGCAACTATCAGTTTCCATACAGATAGACGTGCAACCATTGATGGGAAGCCAACAGATGATCGAACCTTGATGTATCAGACCCTCCCTCCCTTGCCTCGACATTAATTTTGTATCCACAAAAAAGAAAAAAAAGAGAAAAACAAAGAGAAAAGAAGAAGAAGAAGAAGAGACAAAAAAAAGAGAAGAAAGAGAAAAAAAAGAAAGAAAAGAAGAAAACACAAAAACAAACAAACAAGTGAACAAAACAAACCCGAGCGGGGGACAAAAAATAAAAAAGGAAACAACAACAAAAAGGGGCAAAACAAAACAAACCAAAAAAAAAGGAGAAGAAAACAAAAAAATCTCTTGCATGCCTATGGTTTTGAATGCATGATTACCCTTCTTGCATGCTTGTTATATAGTTTAACACACCATCCTTGGACTTTCTAAGGCCATGTTTCCTTGCTAAATAATGTCGCCCCAACTCTGGATGCACGCGTGTCACGGCATGCGCTCGGAGGGAACCCAATTATGGCAGGTGCACACGTCAAGGGAAAGAGTCATGGCTAAATTGCTAAGCCCAACTCATAAAATAAACCTGAGACAACGCTCCCCACTTCGCACTTAATGTGTTCAATGGTCTTCAACCATAGGGATTGCCCGCCTTTCTTCTTAGCACTCTACAGGTGCTTGAATTCTTGCACTCGCGTGAAAGGTAATCGTGAGGAAAGATGATGAGGACATCTCCCGGCATTCCCTATGGCACGAGGCGACTCCGACTTCGTGACCCCTTGGAGATGTGGTCCTCATGGCTATCTTTATTTGTTGCTTATGTAGTTTCTTTATTTGAGTCATATCATGTGTAATTTTCCTTTATTTGAGTCCATTATCTAGGTCTTAGAGTTAATTATCCAAGTCTTGAGTCATTTGGACCCTTAGTTGAGGACATTGGGCCCAGTTAGTGGGCTTGGCCCATGGGCGCCCCCCCCTGTCTCTTGGTCTTTTGCATTTATGCACTTTGTTAGGGGGTTTTGTGCAAATGGTCCAACTCTATATAAGGACCCCCCCCTCTCCCATTTGTGACAACTTTTGATGAATTGAAAAATTAAACCCTCAAGTATTCTCTCTCCCTCTCTCTATAGTTCTCTCTCTCTCTCTCACTACTTCTCCCTCTCTCTCTCTAAATTTCGAAATCCCCTCTCTCTCCTCCCTAATCACCCTTCTTTAAGACCCCTCCCCCTTCCCTATACACTCATTCAATTCCCCCTCCAACCCCTAGGTGGAAACCCCTTCTCCTAGGCACCCTTTCATCTTCCCAGGCACCCTTTCACCTTCCCAAGGCCACTCCCCACCCTTCCCAAGCCATATTCCTCCACCCAAGACCCCTTTCCCCTCTCCAAGGGACCCCTTCACCTCCCTAGGTCGTCCATCCCCTTCCCCTCCCTCCTAGGGTCGCACCCCCCTCCATCTCCACCCACATACACCACCACCACCTTAGCCTCCCCTCCACAAATCCATTCCAGCCCGCAGGCAGTTTCTGGCCCCAACTTGCAGAGCATTTTCCAACCCGTTCCAGGAGGATTCGGCATCCAAGCGCTTCAGCAAACTTGTGCATCCACGAGTCTTCTCCGCAGGCGAGTTGGAATCGCTCCGTTCCAAGATCGTGGCCGGCCGCTAGCTCCGTTCTACCGCGACTGCGCACTGGGGGCTCAACCAGAAGGCCATCTCTGTTCGACCTTCGTGCAGCGGCCAAGACTGGAGGAATCGGTCATCAAACTCTTCATCAAAATTCTTCCTCCCCCTGTCAGCTTTCAGAAGCCGAAGACGGAGCATCGTTTGAACGCCGTAAGTGAAAGTTACCATTTTTATACCGCCGGGCGTTCGTTCTGCCTCCTGTCTGTCTTCCCCGACCTGTCCCCCTTCAACGGGACCATCCTGTCCACACGGACTTCAGACAGTGGCGAGGCCGGCTCCGTTGGAAAGTAGACTTCCCCACGCTTCCATCGACACCAGCCGTTTGCAAAACAGAGCCCGGGAGCGTTCGTGGCGTCCTCGGCAATCTGCTGTTCAGAAGCTGAACCTGTGCAGGTCCTGAACAGGGACCCCGTTCGGTCGATCGTGGCAGCCCGGCTCGTGCAGAAAGAAAATCCATAAAATTTGAGGCGCACCCCTATTCTGTTACGAAGCCAACGACACCGACCGCGCCTCCGGCAAAATTCCAGAAAGTGTTCTACGGCTACATCAGTGACTGCTGGTCCAGAATCCCAGAACCGGACAGGTTTCGGTATCGACCGCCGGTGTGATAATTAACCAATTTTCCCCACCCCGCTTGGCCGGCTGAAGGCCCCACCCTGCGTGGTGGTAGTGTTTGGTGTAAACTCCATAACCCCCACCCCGAGATCCCCCCTCCTGCGAGAGGCGTAGTTTTGTAATTAACTAACCAGCAGGTCAAGCTACCCCGCCGCGGCGTTCGGGTGCATACCCACGCCTCCCGGCGCGCCCATCGTCTCCGGCCGGGATCGGTGTCTTCACACCGATCAGGTGAGCTTCTGGTCCCTCTCCTGGTCCTCATTTACTTTGCTTAGCTAGTATCGTTTCCTTAGCTCGTTGGCGGTAATTGAGTGCCCGGACTTGATTGTTTGTGAAACCACGAGCGCACCACCGTGGCAAGTGAGAGAGCGCCACCCAAGCCCACGCCCCAGCGTGCTAGCCCGCCCATAAATTGGGTATCCCAGGCCCATTAGGGGTCAGCCATAAGCCCACCAACCGGTGGAAACCTTAGGGTCCCACCCCGGATCCTCGCCGGCATCACTCGGACCCACTGGGAGCGCATGTGCGTCGCGTGAGATAGGTCGCACGGTGAGCCGAATTGAGAGCTTGTATGCTTGTGGATGCATAGGTCTAAGGGTCATTATCATCCTAGGTAGACCGTTTCACATCAAATGGTATCAGAGCAAGTTTTAGACTTGTCTCTACTAAGTCTAGTCCTAGGGCGCATTGTCATCTAGTTCATGAATCATGGCTACCACATACCCATCCCACTCGGCCCACTACCGGGATCCGATCAACCCAATACTTTGGGACATTATTCGAGATGAGGGTGTTACCTTTGATGGGTCGCATGCTAGTGATTACCTCAAGTGGGAGGCTGCAATGGAAAGGAACTTTGAGAGGAATCGGGTATACGGACACACAAGAGTTTGTAGGGCCAAGGGACAA
Source organism: Amorphophallus konjac (assembly GCA_022559845.1). Classification (NCBI taxonomy): domain Eukaryota; kingdom Viridiplantae; phylum Streptophyta; class Magnoliopsida; order Alismatales; family Araceae; genus Amorphophallus; species Amorphophallus konjac. The sequence continues at coordinate 433,633,423 of CM040120.1, read as the reverse complement.
ATTCGGGGTCAAGCCAAGATAGAATTGGAACACATAGAGGCCATAAGAAGGATTGAGAGGCAAGAGCCCATTCACTCGTGGGAAGAGATGACGAGAGAACTTAGGAAAATCTACATTCCAAAACCTTCCTACTCTTCCTACTCACACACCCCTAGCCCGAGGAGCACCACCACTACTCAATCCCAACCCGGCCAACTTAAGACCATCCATAGGACTCCGCCCCCACCACCCCTAACCGATCCCCTCTCCACATTTCGCCACCAACTCCTCTCCCTTAGAACCCAACTGTCCCAACTACCCACCCCTCCACCTAGGCCCCCAAAGACCACCACCCTCCAACCCACAAATCCCTACCAAACCCCTCCACCCCAAAGAGTTGAGAAAGTGATTGAAGTTCATGAAGCTCCCCTTGAATGGGAGGAAGAATTTGAGGCACAATGCCAAGAGTCAAGTCAGGAAAACCCAATCCCCACCAACCATCCCCAACTAAAACTCACTTCCATAACCCTCACCGTTCAAACCCAAGTGGATCCCGTGCCCACCCCTCCACCTAGGCCCGCACCGGTCACCACCCCGCAACTCACTATTCCCCATGAGACCCATACTCCCCAAACCCCCGTAGCCCCTACTACTACCCCTCCATTATCCCCTATAAGGGATGCCCCACCCAAGATCGACCAATCCAACTGTCTTCACCCAACCCACCTTCCACTTCCAACTACAAACCTACCCCAACCTAGACTCCCACTACCTCCACTTCCAACCCCAACCCAATTCCGACCTTGCTCATCACCTTGGGGGCGCCATGCACCTACCATCACCACCCCACCCCGAACATACTCTCTCACCTCTTTGGAGGAGGAACCCATACCCGACCCCAAAGTTGTGAACACCCCGGACCCAATTCCCAACATGGAGACCACACATGTCCAAATTGAAGAAAAGAACTCACATGGTAACCCTCACCCTACACCACCCTCTCTAGATGGGACCGAGCTTATTTTAGGAGAGACCCTTGTTAGCTGGTTGATGGGTAGCCCAATTAGAGAGATGATGGCCCATGCCTACCCTCCCATGGAACAACACCTCCCCATAGTCCCTCTCTCCTCCTATCACACCACTATCCAATCCTCCTATGAGGTTGAGAGTTGGGATGACCTTCTTAAGGGCCTAGCATGGCAAATAGAGTTGACCGACATGTTGGCCACAATGGCTGACCAACCTAGGAGCGTTGACCTCCTACATCTATGTGTCGGATCCATCACCACAGCTTACACTGTAGGTTGCTACACTAGCGACCTCCTTCTAATCCTCCCTACACCGGATGAGCCTGCTGCTCTCCATGAATTAGAATTGCTTATCTCGGGTAGAGTGTCAAACCATCCCTTCCTGGCTGATCCACCCACCAAAGACTTCGGCCCAATTATTTCTTTAGAGAAGGATGACTCACCGCTACATGAGGACCTGGAGTTCCTCTCCCTAGGGGACCCTTACCATGACCCCTTCCTATGGGAGTCTAGACCCCCATGCAACCCACCCCCCTTACCCACCACCCACCCTTTCCTACCCTCACCCACCTTAATAGACCAGGCCCACTCTATTTTCCCAGACCCATTTGACCCCTATGAGAGGAAACTCCCACACCAAGCCATACACATTAGGGATGCCATTTGGGAAGGAATGCATGTGTCTAGACACACCACACCGCTTGACATGATTCATGAGTCGGGTCCATTCATTCAAATCACCCACATGACATGTAAGAAGTATGAGTGGTCTATGTACGGATGTAATGGCCCACCCTCGTTCGTCGCAAGTCTTAGGCATGAGAGAAATATTCAAGGAAGTTCAGGTTCCCCGGTAATTATCACCACCATGCATGATAGATCCATCTATGGTTGTCCTGGCCCACCTAGGTCTATTAGGGCCTACATGGCATGGCATGATAGGTCCCTTTATGGGTTTTCCGGGTCTTCCATCCCCACCCCCTTTGACAAGACGCATAAGCCTCCTAGGTCTACCAAAGTCTGTGTAGCACCACTGCATGATAGGTCCACTTTTGGTTGTCCAGGACCCCCATTATCTCCTAGTGAGTCAACATCCACAAAGATACATGAAAACATCCGCAAGCATATAGGCAAAAGCAATGAGGCTTACAAAAGGCAGGCCGATGCTCATCGTCGTCACTATGAATACCAAGTGGGAGACCATGTGATGGTGAGAACGGAGCGGCTCCTCCCAGGGCCCGCCTCCAAATTGAGGACACGGGGTTTGGGACCCTTTCGGGTTCTAAGACGGGTTGGTACCAATGCTTATGAGCTCGACTTACCTAAGGGCTTTGGGGTTCACCCCACTTTCAATGTGGCGGATCTGGTTCGCTATAAGGGCCCCACGGTGGAACCCAGTCAGGATCTCGAGCCTTTACCCCCCCTTGTGAGTGACCCTCCCGGAGCGAAACTACCACCCCGATTGAGAGGCCGACTTGAGCAAGTGGAGGCAATACTGGATGAGCAGAGCACACTTACCAGGAACAGGGTCTACCAGCGCTACCTCGTGAGGTGGAAAGGTCGTTCCCCGACCGAGGATGCTTGGGTAAGTCGAGAGGACTTGATGCGCCTAGACCCGGACCTGCTGGTGCAGTACGAGAGCCGATTGGACCCCTACTCGACGGGGTCGAGTTCTCCCCACCCCGGGGGATTTGATGAGGACATCTCCCGGCATTCCCTATGGCACGAGGCGACTCCGACTTCGTGACCCCTTGGAGATGTGGTCCTCATGGCTATCTTTATTTGTTGCTTATGTAGTTTCTTTATTTGAGTCATATCATGTGTAATTTTCCTTTATTTGAGTCCATTATCTAGGTCTTAGAGTTAATTATCCAAGTCTTGAGTCATTTGGACCCTTAGTTGAGGACATTGGGCCCAGTTAGTGGGCTTGGCCCATGGGCGCCCCCCCCTGTCTCTTGGTCTTTTGCATTTATGCACTTTGTTAGGGGGTTTTGTGCAAATGGTCCAACTCTATATAAGGACCCCCCCCTCTCCCATTTGTGACAACTTTTGATGAATTGAAAAATTAAACCCTCAAGTATTCTCTCTCCCTCTCTCTATAGTTCTCTCTCTCTCTCTCACTACTTCTCCCTCTCTCTCTCTAAATTTCGAAATCCCCTCTCTCTCCTCCCTAATCACCCTTCTTTAAGACCCCTCCCCCTTCCCTATACACTCATTCAATTCCCCCTCCAACCCCTAGGTGGAAACCCCTTCTCCTAGGCACCCTTTCATCTTCCCAGGCACCCTTTCACCTTCCCAAGGCCACTCCCCACCCTTCCCAAGCCATATTCCTCCACCCAAGACCCCTTTCCCCTCTCCAAGGGACCCCTTCACCTCCCTAGGTCGTCCATCCCCTTCCCCTCCCTCCTAGGGTCGCACCCCCCTCCATCTCCACCCACATACACCACCACCACCTTAGCCTCCCCTCCACAAATCCATTCCAGCCCGCAGGCAGTTTCTGGCCCCAACTTGCAGAGCATTTTCCAACCCGTTCCAGGAGGATTCGGCATCCAAGCGCTTCAGCAAACTTGTGCATCCACGAGTCTTCTCCGCAGGCGAGTTGGAATCGCTCCGTTCCAAGATCGTGGCCGGCCGCTAGCTCCGTTCTACCGCGACTGCGCACTGGGGGCTCAACCAGAAGGCCATCTCTGTTCGACCTTCGTGCAGCGGCCAAGACTGGAGGAATCGGTCATCAAACTCTTCATCAAAATTCTTCCTCCCCCTGTCAGCTTTCAGAAGCCGAAGACGGAGCATCGTTTGAACGCCGTAAGTGGAAGTTACCATTTTTATACCGCCGGGCGTTCGTTCTGCCTCCTGTCTGTCTTCCCCGACCTGTCCCCCTTCAACGGGACCATCCTGTCCACACGGACTTCAGACAGTGGCGAGGCCGGCTCCGTTGGAAAGTAGACTTCCCCACGCTTCCATCGACACCAGCCGTTTGCAAAACAGAGCCCGGGAGCGTTCGTGGCGTCCTCGGCAATCTGCTGTTCAGAAGCTGAACCTGTGCAGGTCCTGAACAGGGACCCCGTTCGGTCGATCGTGGCAGCCCGGCTCGTGCAGAAAGAAAATCCATAAAATTTGAGGCGCACCCCTATTCTGTTACGAAGCCAACGACACCGACCGCGCCTCCGGCAAAATTCCAGAAAGTGTTCTACGGCTACATCAGTGACTGCTGGTCCAGAATCCCAGAACCGGACAGGTTTCGGTATCGACCGCCGGTGTGATAATTAACCAATTTTCCCCACCCCGCTTGGCCGGCTGAAGGCCCCACCCTGCGTGGTGGTAGTGTTTGGTGTAAACTCCATAACCCCCACCCCGAGATCCCCCCTCCTGCGAGAGGCGTAGTTTTGTAATTAACTAACCAGCAGGTCAAGCTACCCCGCCGCGGCGTTCGGGTGCATACCCACGCCTCCCGGCGCGCCCATCGTCTCCGGCCGGGATCGGTGTCTTCACACCGATCAGGTGAGCTTCTGGTCCCTCTCCTGGTCCTCATTTACTTTGCTTAGCTAGTATCGTTTCCTTAGCTCGTTGGCGGTAATTGAGTGCCCGGACTTGATTGTTTGTGAAACCACGAGCGCACCACCGTGGCAAGTGAGAGAGCGCCACCCAAGCCCACGCCCCAGCGTGCTAGCCCGCCCATAAATTGGGTATCCCAGGCCCATTAGGGGTCAGCCATAAGCCCACCAACCGGTGGAAACCTTAGGGTCCCACCCCGGATCCTCGCCGGCATCACTCGGACCCACTGGGAGCGCATGTGCGTCGCGTGAGATAGGTCGCACGGTGAGCCGAATTGAGAGCTTGTATGCTTGTGGATGCATAGGTCTAAGGGTCATTATCATCCTAGGTAGACCGTTTCACATCAAAAGAGCTGCCTACCCCATTTAAAAAAAATGATAAAAAAAAGAGAAACGTGAATCCGAGTAGTCGGGAATCCCCACTGAAATAAATGAGGTGACTCGCGCGAAATGGTGAAGCGAATTTCAACAAGGACGAAACTTAGTAGCCGGGAATCCCCATTGAGACACATGAGGAAACTCGCGTCAAACGGTGGAATCCGCAATAGAATTATAATAAGGATGAAGCCTAGTAGCCGGGAATCCCCATTGAGACACATGAGGAAACTCGCGTCAAACGGTGGAATCTGCAATAGAATTATAATAAGGACGGATCCTAGTAGCCGGGAATCCCCATTGAGACACATGAGGAGACTCACGCCGAACGGTGAAATCCGCTATCAAAATAAACATATGGGGGCTGTGCGAAGCTACCAAAATCGAGAGCCTGAAACATATGTGTAGGCGCTACAGTAATCCTTGAGTGTCATTAGGAAAACCTACATATCCCTATGTTTAGGACCTTTTGTTCACATGTTTACTCCTCCACGCCACAGAGAATTGTCTCGGGTAAAGATTGTAAGTTTGAGCTACACATGAGAACCACGCGATATCCTCTTGACGGGTGCACCACCCCATAGTTGTGCCTCGTGGCCCGCACCGTGCCTGTGAATTATGGGTGATGTCCCTATCCCTTCCCCTATAGAGGGAGCTACCTTATGTATATTTATGCTATGTTTGCTACGACGAATGTCTGCATGCCTGTGTATTTGAATAGAGTGAGAATGAATAAAATGGACAAAACATATGAATAAATAAAAGAGTGAATAATGAGAGTTGGATCATAAAGGGCCGAATGAGCTAATTTAAAAAAAAAAGAAAGAAAAAAAACATCTCACCTCTGTGTAGGCCTTTCATCTCCAGCCAGAGAACATAAGACCCTCTACTTCGATTCAGACCTTCCGTCTGAGTCGAGGAATCAACATCTTCCTTGCGTCAGCACTTATCCGATGTCAACCACTAGACACCCTACCAGTCTTGACGCCTTGTCGGCTCTGGTGAACACACACCTGGCCCAGACCTCCCGTCTGAGTCGAGGAATTAACCGCCTTTTCTTACGTTGGCACCAACCCCATGCCGGCGAACACACCAAGAGACAAATAGACCACGTTAGTCCCGACACCCCATTGGCACTAACGAAGGAACCACCCTATCCGAACCCTCCTTTCGGGCAAGGAATTAACCATTTTCCCTACGTTGGCACTGCCCCATGTCAACGACTTAGGCCCCCCCCTCTCCATCCTCTGTCGGCGATAAACATCCCTTTTGATTTGGACCTTTCGTCCAGATCATTGAATGAACAAACTATTCTCTCTGTCCCCTTTCGGTGACGAACATCTTCCTTTGTGGTTCGGACCTTCCGTCCAGACCGTTAAAGGAACAAATACTTCTCTCTATTCCCTTTCAGTGACGAATATCCCTTTTGATTTGGACCTTCCGTCCAGATCATCAAAGGAACAGACTCTTCCTTCCGTCCCTTCGGGCGACGAATACCTCTTTTGAATCAACAAATTCTTCTCTCTGTCCCTTCGGGCGACGAACATCCCTTCTGATTTGGACCTTACGTCCGGGTCATTAAAGGAACAAACTCTTCCTTCCATCCCTTCAGGCGACGAATACCTCTTTTGAATCAACAGACTCTTCTCCCAGTCCCATCGCGCTTCTAATACCTCCCGGCTCTAACAGCCCGATCCCAACTTCGGCTCTCATAGCCTACTGCCCGATTCTGGGTCATGTGGCATGGCTTGTTGACCTCAACCTCAGTCTGTGGACCTGCTCTCCTAATCACAATAATGAATTTCTCATACAGGCTACACCCGCAGGCCTCGCTCTGCTCATCCTTCGCTCGCGTCAACCGCGGGTGCGGGGCATTTGTGGACATCAAAAAAAAAGAAAAAAAGAAGAAGAAGAAGAAGAAGAAGAAGAAGAAGAAGAAGAAGAAGAAAGAAGAAAAATAGTGAGTGAAAGAAAAAAGAAGAGAAGAAGAAAATAGAAATATGTATATATAATAATAATAAGAAATAAAAAAAATAAAAATAAAAAAATGATAAACAATAATAATAATAATAATCGGTCTCTTTCTCTCCCGTTATTTCTCTCTCTTCACTCTCTCTCTCTCGTTTTTTTTCTCAGCTCCGGTACACTCCCCCTAGTCCGCCATCCAGCGCCGAGGAGCCGAAGTCTTGGGCTTGGATGTCCGTCTTGGGAATATCATTCAATGAAAAGGGCGCATATTTCAGTTTCTAGGTGCTGAAGGCACAACACACACAACATGGAAGAGGTGGAGCTACCATACAGGTGAAGCTTCGAGATGTTGACACTGGAAACAAAGTTACTGAAAGATTTCGTACATATGAGGCTATTGAGAGTTTTTGTTGAGGAGAAGTCTTTCACATTTTTGTATCAAGAAGGTGACCAAATCGGTAGAAGGGTCTATCCGGCAGCAGTGCCAATCCTGCTCCTCCCCATCTGGAAGAGAGCTCTATCCAGTAGAGCTTCCCCCATATGGCAGCCCATGGGATCATGCAGCAGGTTCATCCATCCTACAGCACACCCGTCGAACAGGTAAAGGCTTCCCCTATACGGCAGAGCCTCTCAAGCGACAGTAGCAGAGCTCCTCTGTCCAGCAGCCTTGTGGCTAATCCGGTAGCACCGGTGGTGCTTGCCTCGTCTAGCAGCCACCCCTCTCACACAAGAACACTCCTCCAACTGGCAGAAGCATCTGAACCGACTGGGACACCATATGGCATGATGGTCGAACGGGCAACTATGCAAGCGATCCGGCGGCAGTGCCCTTGAAACCGGAAGCACCAAGATGCATCTTGCAGCAGGCTCTTCTCCTCCATCTGAGAAGAAGCTCGAGACGACGACACCAGCGGTGCCCTTTCCACCCGCTGCCTCCTCCGTCGGCACACCGGCGAGCAGCTCCTCCTCCGCGGCACACCCCCACCGCGGCACGCCCACGCACTTAATAAACGAATAAACCCATAGAATAAATCGACTTAAAGAACAAACAAATGAGCGTGTCGAAAAGTGCATCCACATCAGTTTATTTAGAACCCTACTATCCTTTCCGGTTTGGCCGAAATTTCAGTTATGATCAGCACATCTCACCTTCGGTCGCCCTGTTCCCCTTGGACAGCAGGTCAAAGCATGGCTCGACTGTTGTAGTTGAGGGTCGCTCCTGGTGGGACTATTTTCACCACCGGGATGCCAATGTCTTCAGAGTGCCGTCGCCGAACCGCGTTCCCCGGGTCACTCCAGAGTATGTGAAATTGTGGAATGCTCGAACGAGCTTTTATCGCAATGCCAGGGTGGCATGCTGGGATGTAGCTGAGCGCACCTTCCTGAGCCAGCAGCCCGGGCCCGTCTTTGATATTGAAGAAGCCCATTTGAAGAGGCTGTTCTCCCAACATCCGAAGGAGGTAGAGGCATATATAGCATGCAGAAAAGCCGTGAAAGAGGAAGCAACTGAGCAGCTAGTGCCTGTGCTTGCTGACATAGATGAAGATACTTTCACACAGAATCTAGAACATTTGTGCCAGATTGGTGGTTCCCGCCTGGAGCTTCAGCAGTACCCGTTCCCCATTGAGGAGCTGCTCTCCAAAGCAGTTTCATGGAAATGCGAGGTGGATCGCTTTTGCCCATGCCGGGTGTTTGTTAACAGAGAGGACAGAACCTCGACATATTATCAACATACGTCTTGGCTGTTTGTTTTAATGAGTATCCACGGACTGACTCTTGACAGTCCCATAGCGACTGTCCTGGACAAGCCTTTGTTTGTATCTTTTCATTATGCCGACGTCTGGGGCTTCGACCACCTCAGTTTATATCATTGTATAGCTTCTCACGGGCATGCGGACTTGGCCGACCTAGTCGAGAAGTGCAAGAAGATCGACGACATCTGCTGGCTCGTTCGGGAGGCTACATCCCGTAGCAAGGAGGTGGCTTATCAATATTGGCCTCTCTCGTCTTTTTACGACGGCCGGGCAGGTAAGTCCTCCTCCGTTGACATGTAGATTAGTTTGTTGCCCAGTTCCTTCATAACGGCATGTGCTTCATTTGACAGACCGTCCGGACATAAAGCAGCAGGGGCTTTATAGAAAAATCATCGCCCAGGCAGAGAAGCCAGAATATTTTGAGGTTCGTGCACCAGTGCCGACTACTACTCCACTGCCGCCTGGCAAAAAGAGAGCGGCCTCCGCAGTGAAAGTTGCAATAGGCCGAGTGAAGAAAGCTCAGAAAGCTTCTTCCAAGCGGCCTTCGACTGACGCGGGTGAGACTCTCCTGCCCGAGGTGCCATCATTTGAGCAGTTTGCCGCTCGGAAAGAGGCCACTCAGCAAGCAGCTGAAGGTGACATCATTTTCCCCCTGCGGTCTAAAGGAGTGCTCTTTTCATGACGTTTTCATTCTTTTGACGTCTTCTTTGTGTAACCTCAGCTCAAGGAGCGGTTGACACCACATGTGTTGAGGAAACCGCTCTGGAGACAGGAGAGATAGGGCCTTCCGTCATAGCTACGGTAGGGGTGACTGAGACCACTGAAGCCGCATGGGAGAGTCTCTCCGCTGTTGAGGAGGATGTCAGACTTCCTTCTCCTACGCCTGCCAGCGAGGTTGAGGGTGAGCCAGACGACTGTAGTCCTTCAGACTCCTCTTTCTTATTGAGCTCTTCACCCTGCCTTATGTATATGTTTGTTGTAATGGCAGGAGCGGTCAACACAGCGATCGAGGCGCTCATCGTGGATGCTCCTTCACAGCTCACAGGACATAAGACTGTGCTTAAGAAATGTGCTATCCCACTGCGGCGTGTGATCACCCGCTCGACGTCCCGTCAGGCGACAGAGGAGGCGGGCCAACCCGAGATCAGCATAGATATTTCTTCCAGTAGCTCTGCCACCCCTTCCGACGAAGAGATTGACCATCATTCTTCAGAAGGTGACGAACAAGTATCTGCGGCAGTTAGCAAAGGGGTAGCGGCTCCCTTCATACCGTCAAGCGATTCTTTGATTTTTAGTCCTCCGAGGTTGCCGATGGCATCATCCGAGGGAATGTTGCAGGAGGAATTTGCTGAATTGGACATGGAGGTGGAGATAACCCCTCCTTTTGTTGCTTCATCTTCAGAGTTGGAATCTTCTATTCAGGCGCTTGAAGAGATGGATGCTGCAGTCATGGTAAGTTCTGCCCGCCCCTTTGCAGAGCTGCATATCCCTTTTTCTGTTCTTTTCTGCCACCTTGGTGCTTACATGAATCTTCGTTCCAGGAGCCTGCGGCCGCCATTCATTCCCCAGTATCGACCTCTGGTGCTGTCGCGGTTTCATCGGGGGCTTCGGATATGCTACCGCTGGCCACCGTATCTTCTTCAGGGACAGTCACCATACTTCGTCCTGTACCGGTGAGAATACATGCAGCTGCTGGGGTATTATCAACGGAGCCGAGCCTGCCGGGGGAGAGTCTCGCCTTGGTGTCGACAACAGAATTGAGGGCTGAAGCTGACCCGCAAAGGGGTTCTGCCTTTGTATCAGGGGCCATAATGACCATTGCACCTGACCCCGCAGCTCCATTCGTGCCAGAGATAGAGTCAGAACCTTCGTCCCTCCCAACATCTGTGGAAGGAAGTTTTTCAAGGAGCCCGACGGAGCAAGAACATGCCGCCGTGGTATCTGCTACTTCGGCTCTGGTGGCCGTTCCATCTTCTTCTTCTGAGCCGGATATCGGCTTATGGGCTTCCATAGACAGGGAGGTAACCTTCGAGGTGTCTCCGGCAGCTTCGCTGTGCTTTATTTCATCAGAGGAATTTGTCTGGCAGCATTTAGAGATGTTGCGTCAGGTCGTGGAATCTCAGCCGACACTGTCTTACCCCCAGCTGAAGGAAGTGGCTGTGCGACTGACGATCGGGCTGCAGGCATTAGGCTGCCCTTTAGATATCTGGACTCAGCGGGTGTTTTTCCTGCTGAAATTTGTGAACCGCCGGGATTTTCTTGGGAAGATGATAGGCGACCGGCTGGTGGCCCTTAAGCTGCAGAAAGTTGACTGTCAGGCGGAGCTGACGTCTCTGATCTCTGATCTTTAGGAGAGTAGGGCTCAGGTCGAGGCTTCCGCAGCCCAGGCACATATTCTACGTAGCCGACGGGAAGAACTCCGTGCTGAGTTGGCTACCATAGAAGCTGAGATACCACGGCTGGAGGCTGCAGAAGTCCAGGGCATCGAGAAAACTTCTTTACTGGAGGGCCGAGTCGCGTCCCTGGAGACTGAGGTGACTCGCGCTCAGGAGGAAGAAATGCAGCTCCATGAACTGGGGGCGGCTCCTCATGTTGGGCTTATTGACTTTGCAGATATTTTCAGGCGGTCTTAGCTGATCTGCCTTTGTAATTTGTCCCCTCCGAAGGGCTCCTTTTGTATTCACCTCCCCCTTTTTGTAATGAAATAGAAGTTTCTTTTACTATTTTAGGTGTTTATTCTTGCACTTGCATTCTATCACACCTTGTGGCAACTTTGGCGACCTTCTTGGAAATGTACCCATGTCTGTGTCGCAGGAGAGCGTCCACCCTTTCAGAGAAAGGATGGGGGCCTCGCTCCACCGCGTGACGGGGTTCCAGCGGTCGCCAGATTGGTGTAGATGTACGTCTTACCGACAAGGCATGTCAGAAATACGACTGCTGGCTGATGAGAGGTCCATACGGGATAGGCTTTATCATCGGTGGGACGACCGATGAGAGCATGCACCTTATAGTGATTCCATTGCTGACCCTGATTTGGGGAAATGTTGGCCGACCTTGTCGATGGTGACAAGGGTGAAAATGGGTAGACGGTCTTGCCGATGGTGACAAGAACCGGAGAGGGTAGCGACCGATCTTGCCGATGGTGACAAGGGTCGAAAGGGTAGACGGTCTTGCCGATGGTGACAAGAATCGGAAGGGGTAGCGACCGATCTTGCAGATGGTGACAAGGGTCGAAAGGGTAGACGGTCTTGCCGATGGTGACAAGGACCGGAAGGGGTAGCGACCGATCTTGTCGATGGTGACAAGGGTCGAAAGGGTAGACGGTCTTGCCGATGGTGACAAGAACCGGAAGGGGTAGCGACCGATCTTGCCGATGGTGACAAGGGTCGAAAGGGTAGACGGTCTTGCCGATGGTGACAAGGACCGGAAGGGGTAGCGACCGATCTTGCCGATGGTGACAAGGGTCGAAAGGGTAGACGGTCTTGCCGATGGTGACAAGGACCGGAAGGGGTAGCGACCGATCTTGCCGATGGTGACAAGGGTCGAAAGGGTAGACGGTCTTGCCGGTGGTGACAAGGACCGGAAGGGGTAGCGACCGATCTTGCCGATGGTGACAAGGGTCGAAAGGGTAGACGGTCTTGCCGGTGGTGACAAGGACCGGAAGGGGTAGCGACCGATCTTGCCGATGGTGATAATGGTCGAAAGGGTAGACGGTCTCGCCGATGGTGACAAGGACCGGAAGGGGTAGCGACTGATCTTGCCGATGGTGACAAGGGTCGAAAGGGTAGACGGTCTTGCCGATGGTGACAAGGACCGGAAGGGGTAGCGACCGATCTTGTCGATGGTGACAAGGGTCGAAAGGGTAGACGGTCTTGCCAATGGTGATAAGGACCGGAAGGGGTAGCGACCGATCTTGCCGATGGTGACAAGGGTCGAAAGGGTAGACGGTCTTGCCGATGGTGACAAGGACCGGGAAGGGGTAGCGACCGATCTTGCCGATGGTGACAAGGGTCGAAAGGGTAGAGAATAGATACATGTAGGTGGGACATTGGATGAAGACTCCGCTTCGACCCTATAAAGGGTCTTCAGGACGGAGGATGGATCATCACTATTCATCATTCATATATATATTTTTATTCTCACTACTGACCTAAGCGCCCTTTCGGGTTTTCGCCGAAGCCAGCCCCCTCTTGCTTTTGCCCACGCGCCCTCTCGGGTTTTCACGTGGCGGGGTACCCAATTTTGCCTGCAGCGCCCTTTCGGGTTTTTGCCACAGCTGGGTTATAGCCATTTTTACACTTGTCCCAATATAGGAGCAAGTCTGGCGGGATATCTCTATTTTTAACCCCATGTTTCTTTTCTTCTCCTTTTTTTCTTTTGAATTCGGAGTACAGAAGAACTGGACTGCGAGAATGCTGACTGGCCTTGCCGATGATGACAAGGATTGGTCTCTGATTTAGTTCGTCGACACTGGTTAAATGCTGAAGCAAAGGTCACGGTTTGTTAACAAGGACGTAAGATCCGAGTTAAGGGTAGAGGTTGACCGATCTCGTCGATGATGATAAGGGTCGAACATGGGTTCGTTCATCAGCATGGGTCACATGCCGAAGCAAAGGTGGGGTTATTAACAAGGACGGAAGGTCCAAGTTAGGGGTAGAGATCGACCGATCTCGCCGATGATGACGAGGGTCGAACATGGGTTTATTCATCAGCATGAGTCACATGCCGAAGCAAGGGTAGGAGTACTAACAAGGACGGAAGGTCCAGGTCAGGGGTAGAGATCGACCGATCTCGTCGATGATGACGAGGGTCCAACATGGGTTTATTCATCAGCATGGGTCATATATCGACGCAAAGGTAAGATTATTAACAAGGACGGAAGGTCCAAATTAGGGGTAGAGATCGACCGATCTCGCCGATGATGACGAGGATCGAACACGGGTTTGTTAAGGATCTCCGGTGGGAGGTTTGATGATTGTCCCTTTCGGGAGTTTCATCGGATGGAGAACAAAAGAGAAATTTGTGAATTATCACTTTACTGACTCAAGCGCCCTTTCGAGTTTTCACCGAAGCCAGCCCCCTCTTGCTTTTGCCCACGCGCCCTCTCGGGTTTTCACGTGGCGGGGTACCCGATTTTGCATGCGACGCCCTTTCAGGTTTTCGCCACAGCTGGGTTATAGCCATTTTTGCACTTGTCCTAATACAGGAGCAAGTCTGGCGGGGTATCTCTATTTTTAACCCCATTTTTATTTTCTTATATATATATATATATATATATATATATATATAAGGTGGTAGGTCGAAGTGTGATGTCCGACCCTTGGCTGATAGTAGACGGCTGTTGGCCGGAGCACCGGGCCTTGTGCCGAGCAGAATGGTTCATTCGTTAGCGAGGGCTGAATGCTAAGGCAAAGGAATGATCTTTTGCCGATTCGAGCGTATGGCCCGTAATGGCAATAATGTGAGAAGGCCGGCTAGGACACGATGTCTCGAGCCGAAAGGGTTTATTCGTTAGCGAGAAGATAATGCTAACGTAAGGGAGGGATTTCATGCCAGTTCGGACGTAAGGTTCGTAATGGCAGTATGGCGTATTCTTTTGAGAGCTTGGCCAGGGCAGAGTGCCATTAAACCAAGGGAAGGTAGCTCGGTTAGGGCGGAGTGCCACCAAACCAAGAAAGGTAGCTCGATCAGGGCGGAATGCCACTAGACTAAGGAAGGGTAGCTCGGTGAGGGCGGAATGCTACTAAACCAAGATAATGGTAGCTCGATCAGGGTGGAATGCCACTAGACCAAGGATAGGGGTAGCTCGATCAGGGCGGAATGCCATTAGACCAAGGAAGGTAGCTTGGCTAGGGCGGAGTGCCACTAGACCAAGGTAAGGGTAGCTCGGCTAGGGCGGAATGCCACTAGACCAAGGATAGGGGTAGCTCGATCAGAGCAGAATGCCACTAGACCGAGGAAGGTAGCTCGGTGAGGGCGGAATGCCACTGGACCAAGGAAATGTAGCTCGATCAGGGCGAAATGCCACTTGACCAAGGAGGGGTAGCTCGATCAGGACGGGATGCCACTTGACCAAGGAAATGTAGCTCGATTAGGGCGGAATGCCACTAGACCAAGATAAGGCAGCTTGATCGTGGCGGAATGCCACTAGACCAAGATAAGGTAGCTCGATCGTGGCGGAGTGCCACTAGACCAAGGAAAGGTAGCTCGATCGTGGCGGGGTGCCACTGGACCAAGGAAATGTAGCTCGATCAGGGCGAAATGCCACTGGACCAAGGAATGGTAGCTCGATCAGGGCGGAGTGCCACTAGACCAAGATAAGGTAGCTCGATCGTGGTGGAATGCCACTAGACCAAGATAAGGTAGCTCGATCGTGGCGGGATGCCACTGGACCAAGGAAGGGGTATCTTGGCTAGGGCGGAATGCCACTAGACCGAGATAGGATAGCTCATTCGGGGAGCGCCGGTTGAACCGTGTGGTATGGCTTTAGGTGCTTCCCATTGAGGGGAGTGAATTGGATGACTCCTTTGTGATCCGCAAGGATGTATGCACCCCCTTCATATACTCGGTGGACGACATATGGTCCGACCCAGTTTTCAATCAACTTTCCCTTGGGGTTGGAAGCCATTACTTCTCTTCTTTTGACCATCACCAGGTCTCCTTTCTTGAATTCTCGACCCTTGACTAGCTTATCAAAAGCACGGGCCATACGGGCTTGATAGAGTTGAATATTCTGTTGCGCCCGAAGGCGCTTCCCTTCAAGCTCGACGAGCTCTTCTAATCTTCTTTCTATGTTGGCTTGTTCGTTGCCCGCCAATCTATGCTGGATAGCGACTCGGAATGAGGGGATCTCCAGCTCAATCGGCACCACGGCCTCTGAGCCATACACAAGGGAGTAGGGTGAGCAGCCGGTAGGGGTCTTGTAGACCGTACGGTAGGCCCAGAGTGCCTCATACATTCTTTCTTCCCAGTCTCTTATGTCAGTCTTGACAATTTTCGCCGGCAGAGTGCACAACGTCTTGTTAAAGGCTTCTGCAAGCCCGTTGACCTGAGGGTAGTAGGGAGATGATGTTCTCCAATCAATCTTGTATTTGTCAGCTAGCCGATAAACCTTCTGATTTCTGAAGTAGATGTCGTTGTTGGAGATGATTCGGCTGGGAATCCCGAACCGAAATATTACATTCTGTCAGAAGAATCTCGCAACTAATTCTCCCATGACTTCTTTTAGTGCTACTGCCTCCGCCCATCTGGAGAAGTAATCTGTAGCTGCTAAGATGTATTTGCACCCTGATGAAGACGCTGGTAGTGGCCCCACCACATCCGTACCCCACTGGGCGAATGGCCAGCTCGGTAAGGTAGGATGTAGAGGCACCGGAGGTCTTCTTGACACATTGGCGTGCTCTTGACATTTCTGACAAGCCTTAGCAAACTTACAACAATCATCAAATATAGTGGGCCAATAATAACCCAATTTCTTTATTTCGATTTTCATTTTCGGACCGGCCTGGTGTGCCCCGGCGGACCCGGCATGAACTTCTTGCATTACCTACCTGGCTTCTGCTGGGGATAAGCATCGAAGTAATACCTTCTTTTAGGCATCTGCCATTATTCGGAACAATGTCCCATTCCTCATTTCATAGGAATCTTTGACTCTCAGGAGTTTCATTTTCTGTTCTTTCACTTTCGGAAGCTGTTGGTGTTGGAACCAATGCAGGAGGTACTCCCGCCAGTCGGGCTGCTGGACTGCTTCAGCAACTGCTACTTCATCGGGTTGTTCACCGGCTAGAACTTCTATCATGCTGGGGAACTGCCGCCGGTTAATGACTGTTATATTCAGGCTCGTATCAGGCGGGACCGCCAAGGAACTTGCCAACTTTGCGAGGGCATCGGCTTGAGCATCTGTCCCCGGTTGATGTGCTTGAGGCTAATGAGGTAGAATCTTGTCATTAGGCGCAGGGCCAGAAGGTAGTAAGGGATGAGCTCCTGCTTTCGTACCACAAACTCCCCTTCTAATTGGTTTATAACCAGCATGGAGTCTCCGAATGCCTCTATCATTTGAATCCCCATGGATAGAGCAATATGTAGCCCGATTATGAGGGCTTCATATTCTGCTTCATTATTTGTGCAAGGCTTGTTTATTGAGCAGGATGTGTGTACGACTTCCCCTTCAGGAGACTTCAAGACTATGCCTGCTCCTGCGCGGACTCTGGCTGGTCCCGTTGTTGTGGTGTCAATTTTGGAAGCACCATCAAAATACAGCTGCCATAGGGAGGGCCGCACCTGGCTAACCTCTAAAGTTTCATCTTCAGGAAGTTCTGGCACTAGAGGGCACTCTTCGGGTACTGGATGTTCAGCAAAGAAGTCTGCAATAGCTTGGCCCTTGACGGCCCTTTGCGGTACATAGGAGATGTCATACTCCATAAGAATCACCACCCATTTGCCCAAGTGACCTTTGAGGGCCGGTCGAGACATACTGTGTAATATCCCGGACCTTTCAGATCCTTCTTCGTGGGTCCCGGATCTGGTTTTCGGAGCGTCTGGCTCTGTTGTGTCCGAAATTTCGTTTCAGACATCTTTCGTGTTCGGATCGGCGCGATCCAGAGTTATTTCGGAGGCCCGGAGGCGTTCCGCGACTTTTCCGTGTGTGTTTTCCGATTTCCGGTGTGTGTTTCGGCTTTTACTTTGGAAGCTCGCTGCGGGTGAACCGGGCCGTTCACCTGGGCACGAGTGGTACCGTTACGATCGGTGCGTTCCGAGGATTCTGAAAATATATTTTTCTATTTTTCGGTATTTTTCCAAAAAATCGGATTTTCTATATAACCCTATTTCTTTTCTTTTTTTTCTTTTTTTTCTCTCTCTTTCTTCTTCTTCTTCCTCCTTCCTTCCCCAACCGTGGCCGCCCTCCTCTCTCTCCCTCTCTCCCATTCGGACGCGGTGAGCCCCTCCCCGGCTGTTGACGGCGGCAGGGCGACGGCGCGGACGCGTGGGTGGCGGCGAGGCGAGCTCGTGGGCGTGCGGCAAGCGTGGGAAGCGTGGGGAGTTCGTGAAGCTTAAAGCGTTCTTCGTGGTTTGTGGGCCATCCGGCGGAGCATTCGCTCCATTGAGGTAGGGTGACGTTCCTTAGCCCCTTGCCGTTCATTCCCGTGATTTATAGGCCGAGGGGAGGCCGAGAGGGGCTAGATCGAGCATGTTTTGGGTTTTTTCATGATTTGGGGAGAGCCGCCCGATCTATGGTTTTAGCCCATGATTTCTTGTTTTGGGGGCTTAGATGCATGCTAGGGGTCCCCCGGGGTCTTCCCCTTTGATTTTCCCCTCTCCGGTGGAGGCATGGGGGCGTGGTGGGAGTTTTTAGGCGTTTCCGCCGTTTTCGGGCGCGGACTGAGAACGCGCTATACTCCAGTAGCGCGTTCATGATGGTCGCACTGCCCCGACGGGGCACGTTCATCGGAGAAGATGAACAGTAGGCGGTTCTGGTCTCGCTAGGAGTCCCTAGCGCGATCTGCCTTGTCACGCTAGGGATCCCTAGCGCGACCTGTCTTGTCGCGCTAGGAAGTCCTAGCGCGTTCATCCTTGTCGCGCTAGGAATCCCTAGCGCGATATGTCCTGTTGACGGGTATTCCTCTTGGGCCGTGTGTGTGTCCTGGACACCCTGTGGAGTTTCGTGACCGTGTCTTTGGGTGTCCGGAGGTCCCGTTTGCCTTGGTCATGCGTTTGGCCGTGGGCGGTGCGTCCGTTTCCTTTCCGACCGTGGTCGCCGTGCGATGGTGATGGTACGTGGGACGGTCCCCGTACTTCGTCAGGTTCGGACGTTGTTTTCCGTGATCTTGAGAGTCTACTCCTTCAGTGACCCTCCACTAGTCGTAGCCCACCAGTACGAGGTGCTGGTCTCACCTGGGCGTGGTGTACGGGCACCCACCTTTCGAGACGGTTTGTGGACCGGTTACCGTAGGCCCCTCGTCGGTAGCCAGAGTCCGGCTACGGGGGAAAACCGGTCAGAGGACCAGACCTAGTGAAGCAAGGTCTGTGTGTGCACACGTGGTTGGGGGCGGTTGGACCCACGTCGACGGGCGTGACCCCAGCTAGTTACTTGTTTGTGGTTACTTGTTCGATGTCTGCGCCTCGGGTAGGACCTACCACGTCAGGCGGTTCACCTGCGGTGCGGTGTAAGACGTCGGGGGACGCTACCGGCTGTGCTTCTAGTGGGTGGTACTCCTGTCGAGTACGGAGTGACAGACTGTCAGTCGTGTGTTTCTGACCTTCGGGTTTTGTCGGGTTGGCCGTTGAGCTTCGGTCTTCGTACCGTGGCACGTATGTCGGTTTGCGTGCCGTAGGGCCTGGTTCTGTAGAGTACAGGGCTTTCCTTTCCGAGGTACTTTTCTACCGCTAGTGTAGTGGTTTCTCATTTTTTGAGGTAGGGTTCGAGTGATCCCTACTGAGTTTTGTTCCGAGACTCATTCCCTGCGTGTTTTCACCGTGTTTCAGGTGAGGCGCCACCTTCGGGGAGTGCGTCAGGTGTGCAGCATGGTGCGGGTGCCCAGAGGTAGTGCCAGAGGTCAGAGCTGGGGTATGCCCCGTGTAGCTGTACTTTTCCTTCTTGTCACTGTACTAGTCATGGACTATTATTATTGTTGTTGTTATTTTATAGTGTGGACCACGTAAGATGTTAATTCTTTTCCTGCTTAATATTATAATTGTTTAATTTCTGCAATTATTTGTGATACTTGTGTAGTCTCCACACCATCCTTTTAACTCTTCCGAGTCTTCGGGCTCGTGGGTGGCGGTGCGAGTCTCGGGTTATCGGGCCTTCCCGGTAATCGGATTCTCGGGTCGTTACAGCTGGTATCAGAGCGCGGTTGTGGAATTACATGAGAATCATAGGTAATTGTAGTGGTCCACTAGTCCACAGCGATGATGTACAGGTGACGCTGGCATGGGGCACCGCGTGTTTATTTTGACCTTGCCGTCTCCGTGTTTTCTATCTTGTGCTTCAGGAGCGAGTATGGCGCCGAGGCGGAGCTCTCGCACTCAGCAGGGGCAGTCGGCTGGAGGTCAGGAGATCCAGCAGGGGGTCCAGGGGACAAGGAGGAGCATAGTAGAGCGCCACCGGGGGCTACCGAGGCCGCGGCTACTGCGAGAGTTCCGGGGGCCGAAGATTTCTTCCGTGGCATGTACCAGCTTCTGTCTCAGCAGTTCGGCGGAGAGGCTGGTGAGGGCTCGTCAGCTAGGGGTGGGCCAGGCCGAGCAGTGAGGGACTTCATGCAGTTCCATCCACCTTACTTCAGCGGCCAGGCAGACCCTGATGTAGCTCCTGATTGGCTCGATGAGATGGAGCGGGTGTTCAGTTCTGCAAGGAGTACTGCCGAGGACAGAGTGGTGTTGGCCTACAACCAGTTACAGGGTACGGCTCGGAGGTGGTGGTCTTCCGAGTGGAAGACGTCTTTTCAACTTCGTCCACTGGAGCAGATCGAGTGGGATGACTTCGTTAGTGCTTTCGAGCGTACGTACTGTCCAGATATTGTGGCTATGCAGCGGATGCGGGAGTTTCTGGAGCTGGTGCAGGGTGACATGTCCGTGTTGCAGTACAGGGCCCGATTTGTCGAGCTGGGTCGGTACGCACCTCACATCATGGAGCATGAGAGGGTGAGGATCACGCAGTTTGTGCAGGGCTTGAGGCTGGAGCTGAGGCACCATTTGATTGCGAATGGGGCCACTGATCTAGAGACAGCATCTCGTGTTGCGGTTTCTTTGGAGATGGATATGCAGAGGACTCGAGGACCGATCAGCCAGGGGCAGTCCTTGTCAGGTCGCAGCCAGCAGTCGGCTACCCAGCAGCAGAGTTTCTTTCAGTCTGCGTCGGGTGGTTCAGGAGTACCGGCATCGGCAGCTTCGGTGACAGGATCTGCGTCCTTCGGCTCGAAGGTCAAGAAGTTCTTGAAGAAGAGTTTCCGTAAGAAGCACAAGGATCAGGGGCAGGCTTCATCGGGCAGTGTACAACAGTCGATTCCTTTGCAGCGTCAGGGATCAGTGGGTGGATCACGAGGACCTTGTCCACGGTGTGGTGGGACCCACCCAGGCAGGCAGTGCACGGCGCCGATCATCTGTTTTCGGTGTGACCAGCCATGGTATATGGCGCGTGACTGTCCTCAGAGGCCGCCGCAGCAGCAGTTTCCTCAGCAGCAGCAAGTTCCCCAGCAGCAGAGGCAGCAGCAGCAGCAGCAGGGACAGTATCCGCCGCTACCCAGGTCAGCTAGCGTGGGAGGCAGGCAGAGGGCTCGAGGCCAGATCACGCACATGACCAGGGCAGAGGCAGTGGCGTCGCAGCTCGTGGAAGGTACCATTCAGATTTTGGGTTGTGCGGCTCGGGTTTTGTTCGACTCTGGCGCGTCTCATTCGTTTATTTCGGAGGATTTCGCGTCGAGCGTCGAGGAGCCGGTGACCCAGTTGTCCTGTGATTTGGCCGTGGAGTTGCCTTCGGGTGACTTTATGATCACTCCGTATTGCTTCGATCAGATTTCGGTTTGGATCGATGGGCGGAGTATGCCAGGCAGGTTGTATGCGTTGCAGATTCGGGATTACGATGTGATTCTAGGCATGGATTGGCTCGAGACTCATGGAGCGGTGGTGGATTGTGAGATGAAGAGGGTCTACTTCCAGCATTCGAGCAAGAGGACCTTCTATTTCCAAGGTATCCGTTCCACCTCTTCTTGATTCCTTATCTCTGCTATTCGAGCCCGTCGATTGCTTGATTCTGGTTGTCAGGGTTTTCTCGCATCCGTGGTGGTGTCAGAACGGATGGAACCGAGTGTCGAGGACATTCCGGTGGTGTGCGAGTTCCCCGACATTTTTCCCGAGGAGTTGCCTGGATTACCTCCCCAGCGGGAGATCGATTTTGTGTTCGAGGTTGTGCCTGGTACGGGACCTTTGGCGAAGGCGCCCTACCGTATGGCCCCCGCTGAGTTGAGGGAGTTGAGGGCGCAGTTGCAGGAACTGTTGGCCAAGGGGTACATTCGTCCGAGTTTTTCCCCTTGGGGTGCGCCCGTGTTGTTTGTGAAGAAGAAGGACGGTAGTCTGCGGCTGTGCATTGACTATCGGCAGCTGAATGAAGTGACCATTAAGAACAAGTATCCGTTGCCGCGGATTGATGACTTGTTCGACCAGCTTCAGTCCACGTGAGTGTTCTCGCGGATTGATTTACGGTCAGGTTACTATCAGCTGAGAATTCGCGAGTCCGATGTGGAGAAGACTGCGTTCAGTATGAGGTACGGGCATTATGAGTTTTTGGTGATGCCGTTCAGGCTCACCAATGCCCCAGCAGCCTTCATAGACTTGATGCAGAGGGTGTTTCATCCGTATTTGGACCAGTTCATGGTCATCTTCGTGGACGACATCCTTGTTTATTCGCAGTCTGCTGAGGAGCACGCGTACCATTTGGGTGTGGTGCTGCAGACGTTGCGAGATCACCAGTTGTATGCGAAGCTCAGCAAGTGCGAGTTTTGGCTCAGCAAGGTGCACTTTCTGGGGCACGTGATTTCTGGTGATGACATTTCCGTGGACCCCGCCAAGGTCGATGCAGTAATGCAGTGGCCGAGGCCGAGGTCGGTGACGGAGATCCGGAGTTTCTTGGGGCTTGCAGGTTATTATCGCCGGTTTATCCAGGATTTTTCTCGCATTGCGACCCCGATGACTAGGCTCACGCGGAAGGATGTGCCTTTCATCTGGTCTGAGGAGTGTGAGCAGAGCTTCAGGGAACTGAAGAGATTGCTCACCTCGGCTCCGGTGTTGGTTTTGCCTTCTGGATCGGGAGGTTTCGTGGTGTGTACAGATGCTTCCGACGTTGGATTGGGTGCTGTTTTGATGCAGCATGGTAGAGTGGTGACTTATGCATCTCGGCAGCTAAAGTCCCACGAGGAGAACTACCCAACCCATGACCTTGAGTTGGCGGCGGTGATCTTCGCGCTGAAGATCTGGAGGCATTATCTGTACGGTGAGAAGTTCGAGGTGTTCACTGACCATCAGAGTTTGAGGTATGTGTTCTCGCAAAAGGACCTGAACCTCAGGCAAAGGCGTTGGATGGAGTTCATGAAGGACTATGACTTCACCCTGTCTTATCACCCAGGCAGGATGAATGTCGTCGTCGATGCCTTGAGTCGGAAGGTTGCCGTCAGTGCCTTGATGTTGAGGAAGTGGAGGCTCTGGGAACAAGTGCGCGAAATATCTTTCAGGCTCAAGATTCCCCAGGAGCCAGGGTTGGCAGTGCTCACGAGTCTGACTGTCACTCCTGCTATCCGTCGTCAGGTGACAGAGGCTCAGCATGCGGACCCTGAGTTACCCCGGATTCTGGCTATGGCTGACGTGGAGCTTGGTGAGGACGGTGCTGCGAGGTTTCGTGGCAGGCTGTACGTCCCAGCGGAGGAGCAGGTTCGTCATGCGGTGTTACGCGAGGCTCATGGGAGCAGGTACACTGTACACCCGGGTGCGACGAAGATGTATCGAAACTTGCGGAGGCAGTTCTGGTGGCCTGGCATGAAGAGAGATGTCGCCGAGTTTGTGGCCAGGTGCCTGATCTGTCAGCAGGTGAAGGCGGAGCATCAGTGACCAGGCGGTACTCTCCAACCCTTGGATGTTCCTGCTTGGAAGTGGGACCATGTGACCATGGATTTTATGGTGGGGTTGCCGAGGACCCCGACTGGGCAGGACAGTATCTGGTTGCTGGTGGATCGGCTGACGAATGTGACGTGGTTGTTGCCGGTCAAGGTCAGCTGGAGCGTGTCTAAGTTGGCTCGTCTTTATGTGGAGCGGATCATGCCGTTGCATGGGATTCCTATTTCGATCGTGTCGGATCGGGATCCGCGCTTCACTTCTGGATTCTGGAGGAGTTTCCAGCGAGCTCTTGGCACGGAGTTGGCTTTTAGCTCGGCGTATCATCTTCAGTCAGATGGTCAGTCTGAGAGGACCATTCAGACTTTGGAGGACATGCTGAGATCTTGCTGCCTGGAGTGGCAGGGGAGTTGGATTCATCACCTACCGTTGGTGGAGTTTGCCTATAACAACAGCTATCATTCGAGCATCGGCATGGCTCCCTATGAGGCTTTGTACGGGAGTCCTTGTCGGACTCCACTTGATTGGTTTGAGGTGGGTGAGCGTGCTTTGACGGGACCGGAACTGGTGCAGCAATGTGTGGACGTTGTGCACCTGGTTCGTCAGAACATGTTGGCGGCCCAGAGTCGGCAGAAGAGCTATGCTGACCGTAGGAGGCAGCCCCTCGAGTTCACTGTGGGCGATCATGTGTTCCTGAGAGTTTCTCCGATGAAGGGGGTGATGCGTTTTAGACGGCGTGGGAAGCTGAGTCCCCGCTATATTGGTCCTTTCGCGATTGTGGAGCGCATCGGTGAGGTTACTTACCGGTTGCAGTTACCTCCTGAGTTGGCATCGGTGCATGACGTGTTCCACGTCTCGATGTTGCGGAAGTATATGCCTGAGTTGGCGTCATGTGCTCGAGTTTTCGGTTTGGCCTGAGGTGACTCCAGACCTTTCTCTCCCAGAGTTTCTGATCCGCGTGACGGATAGGCGAGAGCAGCGCCTGCAGAACAAGGTCATTCCCTTGGTGAAGGTCATGTGGCAGCGACACTCTGGTGGTGAGGCTTCGTGGGAACGTGAGGACGAGATGCGTCAGCAGTTCCCGTATCTGTTTGAGTGAGTCTTCCTCTTCTTTCCCCTTGGGTTGTTCTCAATTTCGAGGATGAAATTCCTTAAGGGGGGAGGGTTGTAATATCCCGGACCTTTCGGATCCTTCTTTGTGGGTCCCGGATCTGGTTTTCGGAGCGTCCGGCTCTGTTGTGTCCGAAATTTCGTTTCGGACATCTTTCGTGTTCGGATCGGCGCGATCCGGAGTTATTTCGGAGGCCCGGAGGCGTTCCGCGGCTTTTCTGTGTGTGTTTTCTGATTTCCGGTGTGTGTTTCGGCTTTTACTTCGGAAGCTCGCTGCGGGTGAACCGGGCCGTTCACCTGGGCACGAGTGGTACCGTTGCGATCGGTGCGTTCCGAGGATTTCGGAAATGTATTTTTCTATTTTTCGGTATTTTTCCGAAAAATCAGATTTTCTATATAACCCTATTTCTTTTCTTTTTTTTTCTTTTCTTCTTTCTCTTTCTTCTTCTTCTTCCTCCTTCCTTCCCCAACCGTGGCCGCCCTCCTCTCTCTCCCTCTCTCCCATTTGGACGCGGTGAGCCCCTCCCCGGCTGTTGACGGCGGCAGGGTGACGGCGCGGACGCGTGGGTGGCGGCGAGGCGAGCTCGTGGGCGTGCGGCAAGCGTGGGAAGCGTGGGGAGTTCGTGAAGCTTAAAGCGTTCTTCGTGGTTTGTGGGCGATCCGGCGGAGCATTCGCTCCATTGAGGTAGGGTGACGTTCCTTAGCCGCTTGCCGTTCATTCCCGTGATTTATAGGCCGAGGGGAGGCCGAGAGGGGCTAGATCGAGCATGTTTTGGGTTTTTCCATGATTTGGGGAGAGCCGCCCGATCTATGGTTTTAGCCCATGATTTCTTATTTTGGGGGCTTAGATGCATGCTAGGGGTCCCCAGGGGTCTTCCCCTTTGATTTCCCCCTCTCCGGTGGAGGCATGGGGGCGTGGTGGGACTTTTTAGGCGTTTCCGCCGTTTTCGGGCGCGGACTGAGAACGCGCTATACTCCAGTAGCGCGTTCTTGATGGTCGCTGTCACGCCCCGAGCGCGGAAGATACTCGGATATGCGCGACGAGTTTATATCAATCATGTCAATCAGAGTAGTAGTGTATTCGACACCAAAATAGAGATGCGCAAAATAGAAAGATAACCCAATCCTTTATTTCATAATGGATAGACTATTACAAATCCAATACTCTATTCAATTAAAAAGGAAAAGTACATAGTTGACTCAAGAAAATAGGAAAAAGAATTGATGACACTTGGAGAAGTTCTATCACTTTCACTCTTGACCATTCCCATCCGATTGACTTCCCTCGTCGTCGGAATTACCTGAAAAGTAGGGAACACACGGAGTGAGCGAACGCTTAGTAGGAAATTATATCTCAAGCGCTAGCAAGGGGTTTAAATAATTACATCTTTCATGTATGTACTGTAGCTATGCATGCTCATATAAAATGACAAGATAGAGAGAGAATTTATCAAGAAGACAGCAAGATGAACTAGTCATGAGCTTTCAAGAAAAGATAACAAGATATTCAAGCAAGTACTTTTTAGCAAGTCATGTCAAGAACTTTGGCTATCATGTATCAAGCAAGCAAGTAATTACCCTTTCTCGGGTCACGCAATTCATGTCATGTCAAGTACGAGTCAAGTACAAGATTTGTGTGGAATGTCCAATCAAGCTAGTCATGCACTCGGTATAATGCCAGATACCTTATCATTCAACTCCCATGGGCACAAGTACTTTCGGGTGCTCCTCCCAGGACCAGATCGGGCCCTATATGCGCAGGCATTTATCATGTATATTTGACATCCACTCTTGTATATATATATATAGCTAATATGGAATTTCAACAATTTAAGCTTGTAGACACGTAGGATAACTTTGAGAGAATGGAGTCCAAAAATACGACATTGGACATAGATAGGCGATAACAACGGTACAATCACGATGAACGATGAAACTAGGTGGAATTAGGTTCCCTTAACTCGGGTACCATGACAACAAGTATGGACATTCTTTATATAGAATTGAGGTCCACATGAACAGTATATCAAAGGTAAGATACCCTCATTCTTATTATAGAATTGAGGTCTACAAGAACATCAACAAATGGCATGATATCATCATCCCATTAAGAATTCTCATGATATACTCTTTGCATATCATAAGGGCCGGTATACCATGTTTCTTTAGAGTGACATGGCATTCAATAGTGTAATGGGTTTTTAGGGTACAACCAGCTCAGTCGGCCTTGAGGGAATCCAAGGCTCGAGGAGTCTTACGGAGGTCTCTATGACTAACTCGCTAGTCCAAAGGAACGGAATGTCCAATGGAGAGCTTGTATGTCAATGAGAATTGAGGGTGATCGATAAAACATCATGAAACGTGGGACTATACTCACGGAGTGGAGATATAGTGCCGATATACATATATATAGATATACTGAAACCATCGGTTATCAGAAACAGGGTAAAAAATTTTTACAGGAAAATAACGACTTAAGTAAAGTCACTACTCAAGTAATTAACGCCTTCAGTAAGGGCGTTTATCTATTTTACATTTTTGCAAGATTTCAATATTTCAGTATTTTACCAAAAACGCGCCCTGGTAAGGGGCGTTTATTTACAAGTTGACGACGTATACAATGGTCGTTCATTCTTTACTTCTATTTTTGCAGAATATATATTTTCAGTAATTTATCAAAAACACGCCCTGTACAGGGGCGTTACTTTTCAATTCACGTCCTGAACAGGGGCGTTAGTCAAGTGAGAGACGACCTATATAGGGTCGTGAATTCAAGCATTTACAATATTTCAGAAATAAAATTCCAAGAGACAAGAGACATGATCATGACAGAAAATTAGCAGGAATTCACAGGTCGAGTCATGCAATATATATTAGATTGGATATTTCATATCTATTGAATTTTTAAACGTGGATCAATTATTAATTACATGTGATTTTCCTGAGATTAACGCCTACAGGACAGGGCGTCAAATCTGTAATTGACGACCTGGTTGCAGGTCGTTTCTTTAAAGTAGCGCCCTAGTCACGGGCGTCTCTTGCAAAAATATTACAGAAACGTGTAGAAACTATCAGGAAACTTATATACATGACATGCATGATGTGTTACTATGAATTTAACTTGTTTGGGCTACGTTGCTTGAGAAAACCTACCTTAATAGTTGATCTGGAGATGAGCGGATGCAGGTTCTGGGAAAAAAAATGATACTCTGTTTATAAACAGAGTTTCTGACGTACTGATAGCCAAGTAAGATATATGCTTCCCTTGGCAACAGATGAGCTTGGGAAGATGCAGAAGATGTTGGTTGATGACGAAGAATTCCCCGTTCTTCCCTGTCAACCGTCTGCAGATCCTATAAAAGAAAAAGAAACTATATACCTTAGTTTCTTCATCGTACGTAACAGAGGAGAAAGCAGAAGAACGTTACCTAGTCCTTCACCGGAGCTTCTCAACCTGTAAGCAGAGAAGAGTATGAAGAATCATTAGTTCTTCATGCGTTGATCGAACACAATATAAGGAAGAAGGAAGAAGAAGAACCTGCTGTTCTTCGTATACCTTAGAAAACTCCGAACGCCAAATAGCGTTCTCGGTTCAAGCAGTAGGTTATTTATAAGATATTGGAAATCCTAATAAGGTTAGTGTTCGATTGGAAGTACTACTTCCATATTAGAGTTATTACTACATTCGAACTCTTTCTCATAGTTATCAACTTACCCTGGATAGACTCCTGGGTCGAACGAAACTCAAACTGAATTAGCGTCCTAAGTAAGGGCGTCGAATTTAAATTGACGCCTTGTCAAGCGTCGTTACTTGTTGAAACGCGTCCACTCAAAGGACGTTACGCTAACTTGCCCTTTTTATTTATTTTGGTCGTTTGAAATTTGACGCCTTTACGTGTGGCGTCCTTTCTCAAAACACGCCTTAGGTGAAGGGCGTTTTATTGTAAAGTAGCGCCTATATCTGAGGCGTTATTTTCATCAGGTTTAATTATTTTTATTCCAAGCTCTTTCGTTTATTTACTAAATCTTTTAATCTATTTTGATTTATTTATTCCTTTTAAATTTATCAGGGTTGCTACACCCTCCCCCACTTAAAAAGAATTTGGTCCCCAAATTCCATATCATATATTTACATTTGGAGAGTGTAGAGTATGTACCTTCTAAAATAAATCTGGAAATTGTTTCCTCATAGATTCCTCGGTCTCCCATGTAGCTTCATGTTCTGAATTCTTATTCCATTGTACTTTTAGCATGGGAATAACCTTATTCCTTAGGGTTCGTACTTCTCGATCTAAGATCTTCATAGGCTTCTGCTCATATGTGAGATCCTTCTGGATTACTAGGTCTCCATGTTCGATAATATGTGATGGATCGTGTACATACTTTTTCAACATAGATATGTGGAATACATCATGTACTTCGGATAGTTGAGGTGGCAATGTGATGCGATAAGCAACCTCGCCAACTCTTTCTAGTATCTCAAAAGGTCCGATAAATCTTGGTGTAAGCTTGCCCTTAACACCAAATCTTCGTATTCCACGTCCAGGCGATATCTTGAGAAATACATGATCTCCAACTTGGAATTCAAGATCTCTTCTTCTTGTGTCAGCATAAGCCTTTTGTCTAGACTGAGCAACTTGCAATCTTTCTTTGATTACTTGTATCTTCTCAGTTGTATCCCTTACCATGTCTGGACCTAACAGTTGTTTCTCTCCAACTTCGTTCCAGCATAAGGGTGATCGGCAACTCCTTCCGTATAAGGCTTCAAAAGGTGCCAGTTGTATACTTGCCTGGTAGCTATTATTGTATGCAAATTCGACCAGAGGCAAGTGATCATGCCAGTTCCCACCAAAATCAGTAATGCATGCTCTTAGCATATCTTCGACTACTTGATTGGTTCTCTCGGTCTGACCATCCGTTTGAGGATGAAAGGCTGTGCTAAAGTTAAGTCTCGTTCCCAACGAATGTTGTAGTCCCCTCCAAAAATGAGAAGTAAAACGGGGATCTCTGTCAGACACGATTGAAACAGGAATACCATGTAATCTGACTATTTCCTTGATGTATAGTGCAGCTAAGACATCAACTGACCATCGACTCTTGATTGGCAAGAAATGCGCTGATTTAGTCAATCGGTCAATGATAACCCATATTCCATCATGTCCTCTTTTTGATTTAGATAAACCCATGATGAAATCCATACCAATATCCTCCCACTTCCATTTAGGGATATCTAGAGGATGTAGTTTTCCAGCAGGCTTTTGGTGTTCCGCCTTGACTTGTTGGCACGTGAGACAGCGTGATACGTAGTCTGCTATTTCCCTTTTCATGTTGGGCCACCAAAAATTTCTTTTCACATCTTGGTACATCTTGGTAGATCCAGGATGAATCGTATACCTTGACCTATGAGCTTCATCTAAGACCTTCTTCTTCAATTCTGGGCAGTCCGGTATACAAGTTCTATTCTTGAACATTAATCTTCCATCAGAAGCTAATTGGAAATCCGATTGTCCTTCTAATCTGCCCTTGATTTCTACTAATGTAGGATCATCATTCTGAAGTGCTTGTATTTCAGACAATAAATCTGACTGTATGCTTACATGAGATAATGTGACACATCTAGGGTCCGTGTCCATGCTTATATTGAGTTCAGAGAATTGTTCCAGCAATTTCCATTCTTGAATCAGACAATTGGCTAACAGTGCTCTCGGCTTTCGACTAAGGGCATCTGCTACATGATTACCCTTTCCGGGATGATATTGTATATTGAAGTCGAAGTCCTTGAGATATTCCAGCCATCGTCTTTGCCTCATATTTAGTTCCTTCTGTGAGAAAAGATATTTGAGACTCTTGTGATCGGAGTATACAGTAAACTGTACTCCATAAAGATAATGTCTCCATATTTTGAGTGCAAATACTACCGCGGCCAATTCTAAGTCATGGACGGGGTAGTTCTCTTCATGCTTCTTTAATTGACGAGAAGAGTAGGCTATAACCTTCCCTTGTTGCATTAGAACACACCCGAGGCCAATGCCAGAAGCATCAGTGTATACCTCGAACTTTTCTCCTTCAATTGGCAATGCTAAGATAGGAGCTGTAGTAAGATGATCCTTGAGAGTTTGGAAGCTTCTTTCACATTCCTCATCCCATTCATAACGGATCTCCTTGCGAGTTAACCTCGTAAGTGGCACGGCGATTTTTGAGAAATCCTTGATGAATCGCCTGTAATAGCCGGCAAGACCTAAGAAACTTCGGATCTCGCTAGCATTGGTCGGTCTTTCCCAGTTCCTTACAGCTTCAACCTTTGATGGGTCTACAGACAAGCCATCCTTTGATATAACATGTCCGAGAAAAGTCACTTCTTCAAGCCAGAATTCACACTTGCTAAGTTTTGCATATAATTGGTTTGTCCTCAATATTTGTAATGCAATCCTCAAATGTTCCTCATGCTCTTCCTTGGTCTTGGAATAAATCAATATATCATCAATAAAGACCACCACGAATTGATCTAAATAAGGCCTGAATATACTATTCATTAACTGCATAAAGGCAGCAGGGGCATTCGTTAGTCCGAAAGGCATAACAACAAATTCATAATGGCCATACCTGCTTCTGAATGCGGTTTTATGAATATCCTCGTCCTTGATTCTTAGTTGGTGATATCCGGACCTAAGATCAATTTGGAAAAGTACATGGATCCTGAAATTTGATCAAACAATTCATCGATTCTCGGCAGTGGATACTTGTTCTTGATAGTGAGATGATTCAATTGTCGATAGTCGACGCATAACCTCATGGATCCGTCTTTCTTCTTTACAAATAATACAGGCGCTCCCCACGGGGAAGTACTTGGTCTAATGAATCCTTTCTTAATGAGTTCCATCAATTGCTCTTTTAACTCCTTGAGTTCAGCATGTGACATCCTATAAGGTGCCTTTGAAATCGGACCAGCACCAGGGACTAAGTCAATGGTGAAGGCCACTTCTCTTTGCGGGGGTAATCCCGGCAAATCTTCCGGAAACACGTCCGGAAATTCTTGTACCACTGGAATGTCTTCTAGCTTAGCTTCCTTAGCTTCTTTAACTGTGACAAAGGCAAGGAAAGATGTCCATCCTTTCCTGATGAGCTTGTTGAGAGCTGAAATCAGAGGGGATCTGCTCCGACCCTTGGGGCTAGTCAAGATTAGTTCTAGAAATTCCTTGAATGTAACCTTACTATTGCGGCAATCAACCGTTGCCTGATACTTGGATAACCAATCTGCCCCTAGTATAACATCATACTCTTTCAGATCTAAACATATGAGATCAATAGGGAGATTTCTACCCTGAACCAATACTTCGCAGTTTTGGTAATGATGTGTAATATCAGTCTCATCATCCAGAGGAGTAGACAAAACTAACTTTATCCATTCCGGTTCTAGGGGTAATGGGTCAGCAAACTTCTTAGAAACAATAGAATGCGATGCACCAGTATCAATTAAGACATATGCATTCCTGGAACAAACTTTCAATGTACCTTCCACTAAGCCGCCTCCTTCTACTTGCTCGGTCTCCTTGATTGCATGAAGACGAGCATTCTTGGTTACTGGCGCTTTCCGTCAACGGCTTGATCGTTAAGTAATGGGCAATCGGGAATCCGATGCTCACGACTCCCACAACGGAGACATGCTCCTAGTTTCCTCCAGCATTCTTCTGCTCTATGACCCGCTTTATCACAATGTTTGCACACTGTATTTGGAGAGGTAGTGGTGATAGAGAAGGGCTTGGTCTTCTTGAACTTTTGGTCTTGTGAGGATGCTCCTCCATTGCTAGGCCTTTTCTTGAAGTTGGGTTTAAAGGAACCCGAACCTGTAACTTGTTCCTTCTTATCCTTACCACGAATCCTATCAGACAGTTCCGTGGCATCTTCTAATAGTTGAGCTCGGCGTACTATCTCTGAGTAGACTTGAATGTCCATCGGCGCCAGTTGAGTAATAGCTTGGGGCCTGAGCCCATTAAGAAACCTCCTAGCTTTCATTTTCTCGGTGCTAACTAGATGCTTAGCATATCGAGACAATCTAGAGAATTGGGCCTCATACTCGGCCACTGACAAAGATCGTTGCTTTAATGCAGCAAATTCTGCAGCCTTCTTTTCCTGAACTCGGTCCGAGAAATATTTTGCGTTGAAGTGTTCAACGAATTCCTCCCACGAAACCTGATCTTGATTTATAGTAGCCTCTATTGATTCCCACCAGCATCTAGCATCCCTTTCTAACTGAAAAGTAGCTAATAAGACCTTATCTTGATCCGTGCATTGCATAACACGGAATATTCGTTCTGTTTCCCTAATCCAGTGTTCAGCGTCATCTGGATCAGTAGAACCCGTGAACTTGGGCGGGTTCATGTTCTTGAAAGTCTGGTGGAGACTTCCTGCTCGTTGTCCACCTCCTAGTGTTACTTGTTGCAGCACTTGAGTCATGCCTTGCAGTGTACGCTGCATGTTGCGCCATTGAGCACGTTCGGCAGCCATTATCCTACAATTATAATAACTAGATTAATACGTGATTTGTATCTTAAAGACTAGCATTCTATGTTAACTTTAACCCTTGGTTCTACCCAATCTCACTGGTTAAAGGTTTGAACATATCCTTGGACTTGGGTTTTCCTAGGAATTGAATACCCTAGGCTCTGATACCACAAAAACTGTCACGCCCCGAGCGCGGAAGATACTCGGATATGCGCGACGAGTTTATATCAATCATGTCAATCAGAGTAGTAGTGTATTCGACACCAAAACAGAGATGCGTAAAATAGAAAGATAACCCAATCCTTTATTTCATAATGGATAGACTATTACAAATCCAATACTCTATTCAATTAAAAAGAAAAGGTACATAGTTGACTCAAGAAAATAGGAAAAAGACTAGATGACACTTGGAGAAGTTCTATCACTTTCACTCTTGACCATTCCCATCCGATTGACTTCCCTCGTCGTCGGAATTACCTGAAAAGTAGGGAACACACGGAGTGAGCGAACGCTCAGTAGGAAATTATATCTCAAGTGCTAGCAAGGGGTTTAAATAATTACATCTTTCATGTATGTACTGTACCTATGCATGCTCGTATAAAACGACAAGATAGAGAGAGAATTTATCAAGAAGACAGCAAGATGAACTAGTCATGAGCTTTCAAGAAAAGATAACAAGATATTCAAGCAAGTACTTTTTAGCAAGTCATGTCAAGAACTTTGGCTATCATGTATCAAGCAAGCAAGTAATTACCCTTTCTCGGGTCACGCAATTCATGTCATGTCAAGTACGAGTCAAGTACAAGATTTGTGTGGAATGTCCAATCAAGCTAGTCATGCACTCGGTATAATGCCAGATACCTTATCATTCAACTCCCATGGGCACAAGTACTTTCGGGTGCTCCTCCCAGGACCAGATCGGGCCCTATATGCGCAGGCATTTATCATGTATATTTGACATCCACTCTTGTATATATATATATAGCCAATATGGAATTTCAACAATTTAAGCTTGTAGACACGTAGGATAACTTTGAGAGAATGGAGTCCAAAAATACGACATTTGACATAGATAGGCGATAACAACGGTATAAAACACGATTTATCATTGAAACTAGGTGGAATTAGGTTCCCTTAACTCGGGTACCATGACAAACAAGTATGGACATTCTTTATATAGAATTGAGGTCCACATGAACAGTACATCAAAGGTAAGATACCCTCATTCTTATTATAGAATTGAGGTCTACAAGAACATCAACAAATGGCATGATATCATCATCCCATTAAGAATTCTCATGATATACTCTTTGCATATCATAAGGGCCGGTATACCATGTTTCTTTAGAGTGACATGACATTCAATAGTGTAATGGATTTTTAGGGTACAACCAGCTCAGTCGGCCTTGAGGGAATCCAAGGCTCGAGGAGTCTTACGGAGGTCTCTATGACTAACTCGCTAGTCCAAAGGAACGGAATGTCCAATGGAGAGCTTGTATGTCAATGAGAGTTGAGGGTGATCGATAAAACATCATGAAACGTGGGACTATACTCACGGAGTGGAGATATAGTGTCGATATACATATATATAGATATACTGAAACCATCGGTTATCAGAAACAGGGTAAAAACATTTTTATAGGAAAATAACGACTTAAGTAAAGTCACTACTCAAGTAATTAACGCCTTCAGTAAGGGCGTTTATCTATTTTACATTTTTACAAGATTTCAATATTTCAGTATTTTACCAAAAATGCGCCCTGGTAAGGGGCATTCAATTTCAAGTTGACGACATATACAATGGTCGTTCATTCTTTACTTCTATTTTTGCAGAATATATATTTTCAGTAATTTATCAAAAACACTCCCTGGACAGGGGCGTTACTTTTCAATTCACGTCCTGAACAGGGGCGTTAGTCAAGTGAGAGACGACCTATATAGGGTCGTGAATTCGAGCGTTTTACAATATTTCAGGAAATAGAATTCCAAGAGACAAGAGACATGATCATGACAGAAAATTAGCAGGAATTCACAGGTCGAGTCATGCAATATATATTAGATTGGATATTTCATATCTATTAAATTTTTAAACGTGGATCAATTATTAATTACATGTGATTTTCCTGAGATTAACGCCTTCAGGACAGGGCGTCAAATCTGTAATTGACGACCTGGTTGAGGTCGTTTCTTTAAAGTAGCGCCCTAGTCACGGGCGTCTCTTGCAAAAATATTACAGAAACGTATAGAAACTATCATGAAACTTATATACATGACATGCATGATGTGTTACTATGAATTTAACTTGTTTGGGTTACGTTGCTTGAGAAAACCTACCTTAATAGTTGATCTGGAGATGAGCGGATGCAGGTTCTGGGAAAAAAAATGATACTCTATTTATAAACAGAGTTTTCTGACGTACTGATAGCCAAGTAAGATATATGCTTCCCTTGGCAACAGATGAGCTTGGGAAGATGCAGAAGATGTTGGTTGATGACGAAGAATTCCCCGTTCTTCCCTGTCAACCGTCTGCAGATCCTATAAAAGAAAAAGAAACTATATACCTTAGTTTCTTCATCGTACGTAACAGAGGAGAAAGCAGAAGAACGTTACCTAGTCCTTCACCGGAGCTTCTCAACGTGTAAGCAGAGAAGAGTATGAAGAATCATTAGTTCTTCATGCGTTGATCGAACACAATATAAGGAAGAAGGAAGAAGAAGAACCTGCTGTTCTTCGCATACCTTAGAAAACTCTGAACGCCAAATAGCGTTCTCGGTTCAAGCAGTAGGTTATTTATAAGATATTGGAAATCCTAATAAGGTTAGTGTTAGATTGGAAGTACTACTTCCATATTAGAGTTATTACTACATTCGAACTCTTTCTCATAGTTATCAACTTACCCTGGATAGACTCCTGGGTCGAACGAAAACTCAAACTGAATTAGCGTCCTAAGTAAGGGCGTCGAATTTAAATTGACGCCTTGTCAAGCGTTGTTACTTGTTGAAACGCGTCCACTCAAAGGACGTTACGCTAACTTGCCCTTTTTATTTATTTTGGTCGTTTGAAATTTGACGCCTTTACGTGTGGGCGTCCTTTCTCAAAACACGCCTTAGGTAAGGGCGTTTTATTGTAAAGTAGCGCCTATATCTAAGGCGTTATTTTTATCAGGGTTTAATTATTTTTATTCCAAGCTCTTTCGTTTATTTACTAAATCTTTTAATCTATTTTGATTTATTTATTCATTTTAAATTTATCAGGGTTGCTACAGTCGCGCTGCCCCGACGGGGCGCGTTCATCGGAGAAGATGAACAGTAGGCGGTTCTGGTCTCGCTAGGAGTCCCTAGCGCGATCTGCCTTGTCGCGCTAGGGATCCCTAGCGCGACCTGTCTTGTCGCGCTAGGAAGTCCTAGCGCGTTCATCCTTGTCGCGCTAGGAATCCCTAGCGCGATATGTCCTGTTGACGGGTATTCCTCTTGGGCCGTGTGTGTGTCCTGGACACCCCGTGGAGTTTCGTGACCGTGTCTTTGGGTGTCCGGAGGTCCCGTTTGCCTTGGTCATGCGTTTGGCCGTGGGCGGTGCGTCCGTTTCCTTTCCGACCGTGGTCGCCGTGCGATGGTGATGGTACGTGGGACGGTCCCCGTACTTCGTCAGGTTCGGATGTTGTTTTCCGTGATCTTGAGAGTCTACTCCTTCAGTGACCCTCCACTAGTCGTAGCCCACCAGTACGAGGTGCTGGTCTCACCTGGGAGTGGTGTACGGGCACCCACCTTTCGAGACGGTTTGTGGACCGGTTACCGTAGGCCCCTCGTCGGTAGCCAGAGTCCGGCTACGGGGGAAAACCGGTCAGAGGACCAGACCTAGTGAAGCAAGGTCTGTGTGTGCACACGTGGTTGGGGGCGGTTGGACCCACGTCGACGAGCGTGACCCCAGCTAGTTACTTGTTTGTGGTTACTTGTTCGATGTCTGCGCCTCGGGTAGGACCTACCACGTCAGGCGGTTCACCTGCGGTGCGGTGTAAGACGTCGGGGGACGCTACCGGCTGTGCTTCTAGTGGGTGGTACTCCTGTCGAGTACGGAGTGACAGACTGTCAGTCGTGTGTTTCCGACCTTCGGGTTTTGTCGGGTTGGCCGTTGAGCTTCGGTCTTCGTACCGTGGCACGTATGTCGGTTTGCGTGCCGTAGGGCCTGGTTCTGTAGAGTACAGGGCTTTCCTTTCCGAGGTACTTTCCTACCGCTAGTGTAGTGGTTTCTCATTTTTTGAGGTAGGGTTCGAGTGATCCCTACTGAGTTTTGTTCCGAGACTCATTCCTTGCGTGTTTTCACCGTGTTTCAGGTGAGGCGCCACCTTCGGGGAGCGCGTCAGGTGTGCAGCGTGGTGCGGGTGCCCAGAGGTAGTGCCAGAGGTCAGAGCCGGGGTATGCCCCGTGTAGCTGTACTTTTCCTTCTTGTCACTGTACTAGTCGTGGACTATTGTTATTGTTGTTGTTATTTTATAGTGTGGACCATGTAAGATGTTAATTCTTTTCCTGCTTAATATTATAACTGTTTAATTTCTACAATTATTTGTGATACTTGTGTAGTCTCCACACCGTCCTTTTAACCCTTCCGAGTCTTCGGGCTCGTGGGTGGCGATGCGAGTCTCGGGTTATCGGGCCTTCCCGGTAAATGGATTCTCGGGTCGTTACATAATGTATCTGAGCGGATCCTCCCTCGAAATCAGCTTAACTTCATGTGAGAGCATGTAATGCCGTAGCTTCTTGACCGCGAAGACCAGTGCCAGGCAACTCTTCTCGATGTAGGTGTATTTTTCCTCAGTTCTGACCATTCTTCGACTGAGATAATAGAGGGCTTGTTCTTTTCCTTCTTCATTATTCTGGGCTAGCATTGCCCCCAGAGAATTGTGTGTGGCTGCTATGTAGAGGATCAGCGGCTGTCCTTTCACCGGCGCACCCAGCACTGGAGGAGTTTTCAGATAATTTTTTAGTTTGTCGAAGGCTATCTGGCATTCTTCGTCCCAGTAGAAGGGGACATCCTTCATCATTAGCTTGCGGAAGGGGTGGTATCGCCCCGACAAGTTGGATATAAACCGCCGGACGTATGCAAGATGGCCCTGAAGGGATCTTAGCTCAGAGAGATTCTTTGGCGAGGGTAACTCCTGAATCGCCTTGATCTTTGCGGGGTCTATTTCAATCCCCCGATACCTGACAATGAAACCCAAGAACTTTCCGCTCGAGACTCCAAACGCGCACTTCATGGGGTTCATTTTTAATTCATACTGCCTTAGCCTCTGGAAAATGACTCGGAGGTCTTGCAGATGGTCTTCTTTCTTTTTGGTCTTGATTACCAGGTCGTCTATGTAGCATTCGACCTTATGGTAGAGCAGCTCATCAAATATTCTAGTCATCGCCCGCTGATAAGTTACGCCGGCGTTCTTTAATCCGAACGGCATTCTTTTGTAGTGATAAATGCCTTTGGGTCTCCGGAAGGCAGTGTGGATCCGGTCATGTTCCGCGATCCATATCTGGTTGTAGCCAGATGACCCATCCATGAATGATAAGGCCTCATGACCAGTGGTTGCATCTATCATGACCTCTGTTATCGGCACTGGAAAGTCATCTTTAGGGCAAGCTTTATTCAGATCCCGGAAATCAACACATATCCGGATCTGTCCATTCTTCTTTTTCATGGGCACAATGTTAGCCAACCACGTGGTATATTGATTTTCCTCGACGAAACCCACATCAATGAGCTTGTCGACCTCTTTGCATATCTGAGTGATGAGCTCTGGCCTCATACACCTAGGGGGCTGTTTCACCGGCTCTACCCCAGGGTTTATGGTCAGCTCATACTGTGAGACTGAGGGGCTTAGTCCCGCAATTTCTCTGTAGGTCCTGGCAAAGCAATCTCGATATTCTTGTAGCAGCTGGATGTACATCCTCTATTCTTCGGCAGACAGTTGGGCACTGAGGAAGGTTGGTCTAGGGTCATCCTTGTTTCCCAAGTTGACTTCTATCAGTTCATCGACTGTCGCTTGACCTCCGTCTTCTATCTCAGGGGGTGCAGGCTGGAGGTCGACAAAGTCTGGTATATCATCTTCTAGGTCGAGGACCTCGATCCCTTCATCTTGACTTATTTGAGTTCTGCCAGAAATATCTTGTTCGGCTGACAATGGGTGCATGCACTGTTCTGCCAACGGGTTTACCTTACCAGCAGCTTCAAGGGGCGAGTTGATTGCTTCACTCCATGCTGAGGGGATTGCAGTCACCATGGGCTGGCGATTATTTGACATTAGGTCAGAGTGGCCTTGCAGCTCTTTGGCAAAGGGTGAAGAGATCTCGGTCCCCTGAGTTACCATGCCCTCAGTGGAGGCAACCATTTCTCTTCTAGCAGCATCTGTCTCTCGATCAGGCTCGGGGGAAATTTCCCTAACTGGTCTGAGGAGTGCCGACATCATGAGTAAAGGAGGGCCAACGGCGGGAGGCCACTCAGCTTCTTCCACCTCTTCAGCTTCACTGCTGCTAGCTGTGTCAAATTTGGCCTGAAGAGCTGTATCTTCTGGGTAGACCTGTTCCCAGCAGCGGCAGGGGAACACAGCCTCGGATTCCGGGTTTCTTGACTGGGCTGGCTGAATGCACTCAACTTCCGTCGAGTGTTTATCAATAGCTGCCCCCAGTGGGTTATCTTCCATCGGGTAAAAAGCAAAGATGGTGTCTACTTCATAGTGCACACTATAATAGTATTCTTCGAGGGTGAAACCCAGTCCCGGATGCTGAGTTTGTTAGCGCAGCAAGAGTGATATAGAAGGGGGGGATGAATAGATCACTCCCAATTTTGTAGAAACTCAGGCAGAGAATAGATTCTACTGCTAACGCACCTCCTTAACCCGTACACAGAGAAATATAGATGAGAGTGAAGAACTGATCACTTGAAGGCAAAGGGACAAGCAGATGAAGAGCACAGAAATCAATAGCAAACCATAGAGGAGGCACTCGATTTTTAGGTGGTTCGATTGCAGTCCGCAATCTACATCCACCCCTCACTCCAACTAGAGTGAGAATTCCACTAGGCAAAGCTAGGTCACAGCAGACTCAGTCTGCGTACAACATGCTGCCACACAGCTTGAACACCCAAGGGAAACAAATCCCTCGACCAAGCTTTGCTACCCACAGAACTTGAAACATGTTCTAGCTCCCAGCTAGAACACAACTGGAGAATCCTCTCCCTTCCTCCACACACGGAGGGAAACTGTTAATGACAACCTGTCACTAACAACACCAGAGATCACCGATCTCTCTTCCTCTGCAACCCAGAGGGAAACTGGAGTAGTACTCCCTTCCTCCACACACCGGAGGGAAACCAATTCAAATCAGAATGGAAGAACAAAAATAAACGAAAGTAAAATAGAAACAAAAACCAATGAGGAAGAAATCGGTTCTGAAACCCAATACAAATGTAGCTTCAAATGAAGCAATTCATCATTCCACACACACTCTCTTTCTCTCGAACAAACTCCTCTCAGATATGGAACTCTCTGCTCTTTTTCTTTTCTGGATCGTGCAGACTCTCACCAATGGCTTCTGCTTTTTCTTTTCACGATCTATCTTCTACTGAAGAATGAAGCTCTATATTTATAGCAGATAATGGCGTGTGGCTGCCAGGTTCCCGCCCATGCACTTTTGGCCAGATCATTTGAATTTCGACCACATGGCAGCATCCTGACAAGGTTGCCATCCACGTGTCATGCGCCTGTTGTCTTGGATCACGTGTCAGGTGCCAACCTCGATTCACGTGCCCAATCATCAGCCTGAATCGCCTGCAGACAGACAGAAGTAATGTGTATACTTAGTCAGTTCAGGCTATTAACAAGGATGTATACACTTCAGAAACATCAACAGAGTAAGTGTGTACATCGTGAGAGAATGTACAGACTTACTGAATAAAATGCATGTGAAGGCAGTGTATAGACATGTGAACAGTGCACATGAATGGCAGTGTATAGACTATGAACAATGCAGACGATTGTTATCAATGTGTATACTTTACAAGGCTCAGCCACTGTGCAGACTTCACGAAGCCTAAGCAGTGTACAGGCTTGAAACGAGTGCGATGAGAGAAACGAAGACTCAAGTCATAACAACTGAATGTATAGAGTTGTAGTCGAACAACTCAATGTGTAGACTTGAAGAAAGAGGCCAGTGTTCAGACTTTGAGGAATCGAAATACTGTTTGTCATGTACAGACTTGAAAGTGTAAGACTCTTAATAAGACGGTGAACAATGTATTGACTAGTTGCCCAACCGTGATGTACAGACTTTGACAAGCTTGAGCCAGAGTATAGACTGTGCCACAGTGAGACGCTAACAAAGACGTTGGATGTTCAGACTTGCTGAAGGACGGATGTACAGACTTTGCCCAAATGCATGAGACGCTGACAAAGACGCTGGATGCACTGTTCAGACTTGCTGAAGACTTCAGCGTTGTACATACTTGGTGAAGCTCAAGTGAATGTATAGACTTGTGAAAGCACTGTGGATGTGTGGACTTGAGCGAATGAAGCCGATGTACAGACTTGGTAAATCGAAGCCTCTGTACAGACTTTCCTAAGACGCAGTTCAATGTATAGACTTGAACGAGAAAGGCCGATGTACAGACTTGCCTAAGACGCAGCTTGAGACGCTGGCTGAGACGGATGCTGTACAGACTTTGAATAACATTGAACGTTTGAGCAGCATGCAATGTACACACTTAGTGGTGTACAGACTTGGCCTGGAAAGCGTAGGGAAAAGTTGAATGTATGGACTTGGCCAATGCATAGGAAAAGATATCGAATGTACAGAGTTGGTGAATCACAGACCAGTGTATAGACTTAGAGAAATGAAGTCTAGTGTATAGACTTGGAGAAATGAAGTCTAGTGTATAGACTTGGAGAACTGTTCAATGTGTTGGGTTGGCGTTGTATAGACTTGGCTTTGAGCACTTGGGCTGAAGGCAATGTGCAGACTAAGCGATGTATAGACTTTGCCCAAGGAACCGAATGTATAGACTTTGCTGAAGCTAACTCTGAAGCAATGTTCAGACTTTGCAAACAAGACTCTGGGCGATGTATAGACTTACACTATCGGATGTGTAGACTTCAAGACAATGCAGCAGCCAGTGTATAGACATGAAGTTTGACAATCCAATGTATAGAGTTGAAGCTTGGAAGGATGTATAGGGTTGAGCTGAACTAACTTTGGCAATGTGCAGACTTGACTGGTCGGGTAGTGTACAGACTAGAGTATTAGGATCAATGTGTAGACTTCAGTAAGAAGGTGCCCGATGTACAGACTTAAAGAAGATATGCC
This sequence comes from Amorphophallus konjac, assembly GCA_022559845.1. Classification (NCBI taxonomy): domain Eukaryota; kingdom Viridiplantae; phylum Streptophyta; class Magnoliopsida; order Alismatales; family Araceae; genus Amorphophallus; species Amorphophallus konjac. Next base: position 433,591,214 of record CM040120.1, on the reverse strand, counting down.
AATGTACAGACTAAATGGATCCAGCTGGTGTATAGACTTTGTACCCAAGCTATCAATGCTCTGATGCGTCGACCCACCCGTTCTGATGAGTCGACCCACTGCTGTTCATATTAACCAAACAGTGTATATAGTATCAAGATAGCGTGCATATCTGACAGCCAAATAAACTGTACTCACTCACATGATGAAATACCATTAATCTAGAGATAGAAGATTGATTTATAGTGTGAGACATCATCAAAACCATAGGGATGCAACAATCTCCCCCTTTTTGATGATGACAACACTATGAGTCAACCAATATCAAGTTTCAACAAGAAGTTAATACCAGCTGCAACAAGCAGAATAAATTCAAGGCATGCTCATGCAAATGAATTAAACATTCCCTACTACACATTCTCATCTCCCTCACAACTCATAACCATATTTTCCACGAAGCAACATGACTCCCCTCAAAGCTCAAGGCAAATCCAATACTCACTGATACTCACTCATATTGCAAACTTCTCTCCCCCTTTGACATCAGCAAAAAGAACTACAGAATGTATGACAGTGCTGGAAACATGAGGACTAAGGGCAGTAACTTCTTAGTGCAGAAAGTCACGAGTAGGTCTTAAGAGAATAAGTGAGTTTCTAATCTCAAGAGAAGATTCTTTAGACTTCAGTACACAATAGAGAAGTATAATGATAGACAAGTTTATCAGCATACATAGTGGATGATTTAGAGCAAGAGTTCACAAGTATGGCCATATATAGCTGATCATTCAACTATCCCACAAGACAGCAAGAGACTAAATCAGAGAGGTGTTCTCAAGGTATTGAAGACAAGCAATCCATTAGTTGCATAACAACAAGGAATTTTTGTTGGAGATGATTTTCAAGAAGATCAAGGAGTAAGTTGGTAGTTCACTTCCTTTGACATTAGGGAGACACCTTGATTAGAGGCCTGAATCCCCAGTTACTCAGAGTGAGTACCTCATTACTTCCTTCCCCTTTTTTTTTTTAAAGGAACAGAGTTAGTAACTGTGGCTTTTGACATGAGGAAACACCTTGCCCAGTTACTCACCAGCAAGCCACCATTGCTCTGTCATGACTTTTCATTCATTTTAAGCATTTGACACCTCATGACTTGGGAGAAATATTCATTTCATTGATGAAGCTCCCAGTTTCTCAGTGATCAAAACAGAACATGTTTGTTCAGTTAAGCCCTTGAATTAAAGAGATAGAGTGATTGAAGACAATACCAAAAAGGACTTTTCTTGAATTGAGTCTTGAAATCTAGATTTCAAGTTGATTGGGTCAGATATCAAGACATACAAGTTTTTGGCCTGAACCATAATCAATGACAATGTAAGAAGATATACTTTATGCAATTAGTCCAGATCTCTGAAGGAGTACCAAAGGAAAGATTCTAACTTGGAGATTAGAGTCACTGACTTATAGACTTAAGAGATAAGTGACACTCTACTTTCTGAGAGAACCACACTAAATTAGTCATGCAAGACCATCAAAGGTACACATCTGGACAGTCTTTTTGAATCTGTCAAAGAACTTCTCTTCTCACATCACAACTCAGCTCCCCCTAAGACATAGCATTCCTCAATAAGATATTCCAGCAAAATATCAAGGCTTCCCCTTATTTAGAGCATTCTTGAAAGCTAACCAGTAAGCATTCTGAACTCCCCCTTAAACCAGCATGCAAGTAGTCTAAACATCAGACAAACACAACTCCCCCTCACCACAAGAACATGCTTCATAATTAAGACAATTTGTATAAGCATAATTCTCTTCTCAATGTGGAAAATTTTTCATTATCCAGAGGTTTTGTGAATATGTTGTAGACACGCCATTCTTGACGTCACCTGAGAAACTCTCATATTACTATACAACGCCCCGCAACGGCTTACGCATTTTGAATCGCTCGAGTGCTTCCTTTGCTTGGGTCTTCTTCTGCCTTTTTTGGCATCCGGAATCGTCTCGTCACGGCATTCGGACGACATCAACACCAGTCGGACGCATCAAGAGGTTCCGGAATCAAGAAGGGGGTCTATCGGGCGATCGCCGATGCCTGATTTGAGGACCCGGGTGGGTCTTAATGGGGGCGTCCAGGCCCCTGGACGCCCCCATCTTTTTAATTTATTTTATTATTTTATTATTCCCTCAGGGCCCAAAAATAAATAAAAATATATATATATTAATGGAGGCGTCCAGGCCCCTGGACGCCTCCATAAAAACTAATAATAATAAATATTTATAAAATGCCACTTGGCATAAAAAAGATAAAAAATAATAAATAAAAAATATATATTTGGAGGCGTCCAGGCCCCTGGACGCCTCCATAAAAACAATTATAAAAAATCAAAATGCCAGCCTTGGCACAAAAGACAAAAGAAAAATAAAAAATAATATAATTTTGGAGGCGTCCAGGGCAAAAGACAAAAGAAAAATAAAAAATAATATAATTTTGGAGGCGTCCAGGCCCCTGGACGCCTCCATCAACTCCCTCACGGGCGCCGACCACCGAACGACGGTTTGTCGTATGTGAAAAAATCTAAATTGTAGAGACGTCCGGTCAGCTGGACGCGCCCATTTCTGAATCACGAGGCGCCGCTCACAAAACCACGTGTTGTGCCAAACCGCGTGCGGCCGTCGTCGGCTTTCGGTGGACCTACGTGAGGCGTCCGGGACCCTGGACGCCTCCACAAAAGTATTCCAAAAAAATCAATAAAAATAGAATAAAATATTATTTCAGCCCTGATGGAGGTGTCCAGGGTCCTGGACGCCTCCACCCTCCGGAGCTCTATAAATAGAGCCCCACCCCCTCAGTTCTGGAGGAGCTTCGAAGTGATCCGATAGGCTGCCGGAGCCCAGAGGCTACGGAGTCATTTTCTAACCCGTGGGTTCTTTTGTAGGTGGAGGTTCTGCCGGCTTCTCGGGTGCTCACGCTCGCGAGAGGAAGGTCGTCTTCATCCACCGCGCTTCCACGTCGTCCCCACGCTGTCGGAGCTCCGCCGGATTTCACCCTCGGCTCATCCAATAAGCCTTTTCTTCCCCTTTTCTCTTCGTAGTTCTTTTGCATTCATCATCTCGCATCCTTTATCCCCCTTCATAAGGGCGCATCTTCTTTTATACTTCTTGCATTCATCATCTCATTTTCCTCCTACTCGAGTCCGAGAGGGGTTTAAAAGATAACACCAACCAGGTGTGTGTCTTGCCATCATTTCGTTATTTTTATCACAAGAATTTGAATACTACACCTCCATCTTTCTAATCAACTTGTCATTTGTTTGTCGTTGTTTTGCAAGGGTAGCCGAGGAAAGCCCTCTCCGTCGGCCGGCCGGAGGGAGAGGAAGAAGCAACCCGCCATCTCCCGCTCTTGAGGTAGGCGCGACCACTTTCTTATTTTGGGGTCTTTCGGCCCCTGGCGATCACATCTTATTTTCGAGGCCGCGGCGAGTCACTTCCCCAATGGCCGTTTAAATTTCCGTTCTTATATTCTCTTTATACTCTGTTATATTCTGCTCATATTCTCGAGGCCGCGGCGAGTCACTTCCCCAATGGCCGTTTAAATTCCCGTTTTTATATGTTATATTCTTATCTATTCGTGTTCTCGAGGCCGCGGCGAGTCACTTCCCCAATGGCCGTTTAAATTCACGTTCTTATACGTTATATTCTTATCTGTTTGTGTTCTCGAGGCCGCGGCGAGTCACTTCCCCAATGGCCGTTTAAATTCCCGCTCTTTGTATTCTCTCTATATTCTGTCATCTTATTATCTGCTCATATTCTCGAGACCGCGGCGAGTCACTTCCCCAATGGCCGTTTCAATTCTTGTTATTTAATTTTTGCACCATTCCCGTCCCCCCGAGGCCGCGGTGAGTCACTTCCCGCTATGGCCGTTTAAACCCCATATTTTGCTATATCACACTTGTCCCGCTCGCCCCGTCGGAGTAATCTCCCGTGGTGGCCCCTTCTCTCTCTTCTATTATTTCTGTGTTGCAGCAAACAAACACCAAAAAGAAAGAAAAGAGGAGCCCGCGCACGCTCCGCGTCCTCTCCGCTCTTCTCCGAACCGCGTGACATCGCTCACAGATTGGCGATCACGGTGGGACCTCTACTACTTCCTTTCGGCTACCCTTGCAAGTTCGGCACCACCCGTGCCTCTCCACCTTCGCGCCCGCGCGCGCCCCCGTTGTGCTCACGGCAGCACCGTCAGTTTTGATTGGTTCTTTGTTTATTATATGTCTGTTATTTCTGTTGTTTTCCCACTCCATATATCTGTCAGCATTCCATTGCATACATCCATTCCTCTTTTCTATCCTTTTTTTTATTTTTTTTGAGGATCACCCTTTCCCGGTGAAGGAAGGACTCTCCGTTTGGGAATTCCTCTCAACAGACTAGAATCTCCTACACTGGGACCTCCGTAAGTCCCCGACATCGAAGAATCTCCTCTTCGTTCACTGGGCTGGTTATACCATTGAAGTTCCCCGGAGTTAGTCATTTCATTCGTGGTGAGACGAGAGACCCTAGCTGACACGGCGGTAAAATAAAAATAAACTAGGGTCCCCATTTTGTGTGAACTTCGAATCTCGCTAAAAATACAAAAAAATCATCAAAATCAAAACAAAAAAAAAAGGGCGTAAAGGCATCCACTTGTTTGATAATCTCTGCTACCTACTTGCTAGTGTATGTTTTTGCGTTCTGGGAAAACTGTGAGCATGTCTCACGAGTCTTCTGAGGAAAACCACCCTAGTCGTGGTTTGACAGCCGACCCGCGAGTCTATGCTATGGACTCGGGTCCTTCTCATGACCCCTCACATGAGGTGCAGGTTATTGCCGGGGACACGTCCCTACCACAGGATATCTCTTCCTTACTGGGCGTCCTCGCCAACACGGAGCTTACCTCTGAACAGCTCCGGGCCTTCCAGGCCATTCTAAAGGGGAAATCTGTTTCCCCCACGCCCCAGGAATCAACTCCGGCCATCGCACCTCTCCAAGAGTCCGTGCGGGCCATTCCATCTCCTTCATTGGCGTAAGCCATCCAGTCTCCCTCGCTTCAAGGTCAAGCGAGCCAACAACCACCCTCATTCCAGTTCCCGTCACAATCTCAAACTCCCGTTGTTCCCCAGACATCGCTTCAGCCGGGGCCAACTGTCGGCGGTCCGACAGCTCCCTCTCATTCTGGGTTCCCCCCTCAAGTCTCCGGGAGACAGTTTCTCCCCCAGTGGCAAGTGCCACCTTCACCCCCAGAGGAGCTCGCCCAATCGCTCCTCAACAGGTTCAACCGCATGGACGAGCAGTTTCAAAATCTGAGAAGGATGGTGGACGTGAAAGCCACCCCGGAGGTTGCTTTGCCAATCCTTCCCGTCATTCATCTTCCTCCCTCCGAAATGCCCACGTACCGCAGATACAATGGTACCGGCAACCCCTTCATTCATCTCAAGGATTTCATGTATGAGTCCTCTTACTGGCAAAACGATCAGAGGTCCCTGGCATACCTCTTTCGGAGATCATTGGATGGTCCCGCGCTTGAGTGGTTCTATTCTCTGGAGCCCCGCGAGGCCGAGAATTTTGAAATAGTCCAGAGAAGGTTCTTGTAGAAATATAGGGATAGGGTCGGTCCCTCACTCTCCATTATCGACCTAGTGGCCGAAAAGATGAAACCCGACGAGGATTTTATCCGATATGCTGATAGATGGAGGTCTCTGGCGGAAAGAATAAGGGATACCCTCTCCGAGCCCGAACAAGTGAAGATGATTGTGTCTAATGCAACCCCACAGTTCAGACATGTCCTGGCCATGAATAAACTCACTACAATGGAGGAACTCTATGAAAGGGCCCGATACATCCACACCCAGCTAAAAGACTCCCCCATCATGAACATGTTTGAGTCGCCGAAGCCCAAAGTGGTCAGAAAGACAGGCGCTGGTGTCCCGGGCCGAGCCACAGAAGGGGTCGTGACAAATGAGCAAGTCAGTGCGGTTAACAATGCCAACTATGCGGTCAACCCATGGCCTCCACAAATGCCCCGACTTCCCCTTCAACCAGGTACTTTCCCTCTTCGTCCTCCACCCCAAAATAATCCACCCCAGGATAATATGCCTCCATTACGCCAACCCCAGCAACAACAACCACAACCTCAGCAACAACAACCACCGCTTCAGTACAACCAAGTTCCACCCCCGGGGAACTATGGTCCCCAACAGCAACAAAGGAGGCCGCTCGGTCCCAAGAGAGCCTACTATCCACCATTGCCAGAAACCTTAGCAGACATTTTTAATGCCCTCATGGCATCAAACCAACTCGCCCTACCCAGAGAAAGGCCCGCGTGGCCTCCCAATGTTGATACCTCCAAATACTGCGTCTACCACAGGCAGCCGGGACACACAGTGGATTACTGCTTCCATTTCAAAGATTACATCCATGATATGAATGATGAATATCAAATAGATTGGGATGAGATGAGACGGTACGTCGCGGCTCTCAAGGCTAGGAGACCTCCTCAGAGGCCACAGCAACAGTTACAACAGCAGCAGCAGCAGCAACCACAACAACAACAACAGCCTCAGCAGGCCCCACAACAACAGCCCGACATGGGAATAATCCAGAATCCATTACCAGAGCACCAACAGCCCAATCATCAGGTTAACCCCATCTCCTCCTTCCCGGAAGTCGGGAGAGAGCAGGTGTGGCACCGGGAAAGTACCTCCATTCTTTCTACCTCCAACCCTATCGTCACGCAACACCCTTGCCTTGCCCGGGTAGCACCTCTCTCTCATCAACCCGCGTCAGTATCACCATCACCATTTCCACTACCATTACGCCCTCTCATCCGCACCCCGACCTCCTATCAACCGACACTCTCCACTACGCCTTCACACCCTCTCACCTTCTCTCACTCCCCCACTTTACCATCCACCTCTACCACATTTACCCCTATGCCTTCTAAACCCCTTATCATCCGTCAACCATACATAACCCCGTCTTTCTCCACCACATCACCAATAATACCTTCAAAACCACTCATCACCCACCATCCACCTCAAAATCATTACCCGTTTCAAACCTTACCCACTTCCACTTTGCCTCCGCCTCCACCTCCCAGACCCCTTATCCTTCATAATCTGCGCGATATCCCCTCTACCTCCGCCATGCCTCCACCTAACAAACCCCTCATCAGAATCCCTGCTCCCGTCATCACCCCTGCTTCATCAATCATTCCTCCACTACTACCCCTCAAACCCCTGTTAAAACCCACTGCTACCCCCACAGAGGTACAAAAGCCGCAGGCAATGGTGCTCCGGAGTGGAAGGATTTTCCACAGGGTTTTCCCCCACAACAGTCAGAATCCCGAGCAATCTCAGCCAGAGAAGGATGATGCAGAACAACCAGAAAGAGCTATCCCTGGAACACAGTATGATCTATTGAAACACTTGGACAAGACACCTGCCCGGATCTCCATCCTAGAGCTACTTCAAAGATCCACATCCCACCAGGCGGCCTTGATGAAATATCTTCAAAAGGTCATGGTTAATGAAGACCTCCCCGTGGAGAAGATTTCGACCGTCCTGACCCCAACAGACACACAACCAGCCATCATGTTTCACAACTACGAGCTCGCTCCCAAGGAAGCTCGGAAATATGCATTGTGCATTTCAATAAAAATTAATGGGGTATCCATAAACCCGTGTCTTGTGGACACGGGTGCATCCATAAATGTGATCTCCATGAGCACTCTTCAGTTGTGTGGGGTCAACGAGGAACAAATAAGACCTTCCTCGATCACGGTCACGGCCTATGACAATAGCAAAAGGCCGCCGCAGGGGATGATTATTCTGAAGGCAGAACTAGGCCCCATGACAATTCCCACGGAATTTCATGTCCTCGACATGGACCCCACATTCAAGGCTATACTGGGTCGCCCTTACATCGAAGCCATGGACGCTGTGCCTTCCACCAACCATCAGTTCATGAAGTTTCCTTACAATGGGAGAATTATTAAAGTGGTCAGTACACCTGTCCTTCACACAGTGGATGCTATCAACACCTCTCTGCCTTCTGTTTGGCCGTCTCATCGGCCCATATTGTCACTGCTGGACGTACGTGATCCATCTCATGTTCCACTAGCACCAAAGGAGCCGGTCAGGGCAACCACAACATCATGTCTCCCTTTTCACTCCAACGGTTGGGAGATTATGAGGAACATCGGCTATCAACAAGGAAAAGGTCTGGGTGCACAGTTACAGGGTATGCTCAAGCCGCCAAAAGAAATTAGGCCGAACCGTAGGTTTGGCCTGGGCTTCAAAGGACCGTTCAAGGCAGATTGGAAGCCCCTCACGTGGACTCTATCAAACCACTTCAGCAGAGGACCCGTTGTTCAGATGGGAGATTACCCACGGGAAGCATATGGGGGATCACATGCTGTATATTTGGCTGAAAAATATCCGAGGATCACCAAAAGAGGCAAGATCAAAGATCCGGAATGCGAGTGGGACAAATGGTTCGACATACGGGACATTTCCGCTGCACTGGAAAGGATGTTCTCGTCTCCGCAGCTTGAAGGACCACCATTGATCCCCGAAATACCAGAGAATATTACCACTCTTGCCAAGGTTCCAAACTATCCTCGTCCTCGCCAGAAGGACTCTGTCATCGACGGATCTTCATCCGTCCTCAGCATTGCCGTCGACGGCTCATTGGCCGCCATCCTCTCCATCCACTCGTCTCAGCCTTTGCTGATATCTTCTTCCTAGGCCAGATAATTATCTGATGATCTTCCCAGGTCCCCTTCTTTGCTTACATACCTGCGCGGGCTTTTTAACCCGCGCCAGGTCTTCAACCATGATCTGCTCTATGAGCCTCACAATCCTCTAGCCATAACCCCTTTTCTCTCTCCTCCAATCTCTTTCCACTGCTTTGTCATTAAAAATGAAAACGAAAAAAAAACGTCAATTTTCAAACTCCCCAACAACACATCTTCGTTGAGGAAACCTCCTACATCTCCCACGGGTGCGTACCGCCTTGCGGACCACCCGTCCAAGGTCCGATGAGCGACCTTTTCTACCCCTCCTCTGAGGGGTCTTCTCCTGTACATTCTACACCATCCTCTTCATCTTCCTCTTCTTCTGTAAATATTGTCAGTCAATCTAGGAATGATAGGCCGAGGGTAGTACCTAGGAAGAAGTCCAAGGGGAGGCAGATCCCTCGTCGATTCCTTCTAGATTTGGCCGCCAGGTGTCAGGCCCTTCTTGCCATCCCCCAGTTGTTAGAAAATCCCATCCAGCTACCCGAAATAGAATGCGAGGGCGACTGTGCATCTGATGAAGGGTATGGAGTCTACGAGATCACGGATGAAGAATGCCCCACTGAAGATGAGGGTGAAGAATATGAGGATACGGCGGGCGCATACGCTAGTGGAATGAGGAGATTCGACGAGCCGTCAACCGCCGTAGAAGAATCCACCAAAGAAGTCAACTTGGGAACTGAGGAAGACCCTAGGATCATCCTCATAAGTAACAACCTACCACCCTCTGAAGAAGAGACATTAATTGAGGTCCTCAAGGAATTTAAGGACACGTTTGCATGGAGTTACGAGGATATGCCGGGTCTGGATTCAACCTTGGTCGAACACCGTTTAACCCTAAAACCAGGGTCCGTCTCGGTAAAACAAAGGTTAAGGCGTTTCCACCCTCAGATGGCTTTGAAAATGAAGGAAGAGGTCGATAAGCTCCACAAGGCCAGGTTCATTAGAGTCGTCCTTTATCCTCAATGGGTGGCGAACATTGTCCCGGTCATGAAGAAAGATGGAAAAGTCAGGATTTGCATCGACTTCCGGGACCTTAACCGCGCGTGTCCAAAGGATGATTTTCCCTTACCTCACATTGATGTGCTGATTGATAACACGGCAGGCTACGAAACCCTCTCTTTCATGGATGGATTTTTAGGATACAATCAAATTTGTTTGGCAGAAGAGGATCAGGAGAAGACGTCATTCACTACCCCTTGGGGAACATATTGTTACGTGGTCATGCCGTTTGGGTTAAAGAATACTGGAGCTACTTACCAAAGAGCGATGATGGCCATATTTCATGACATGATGCACATATATCTGGAAGTGTATGTGGATGACTTATTGGTGAAATCAAGGACCAGGATGGAACATCCAGAAGTTTTGGCTAAGGTCTTGCAAAGGTCAAGAGAGTTCCAATTGAAAATGAACCCGAAAAAGTGTGTGTTTGGTGTGTCGTCGGGTAAATTGCTGGGGTTCATTGTGAGTAAAAGAGGGATCGAGATAGATCCCGACAAAGCTAAGGCCATCAGGGATATGCCGCCTCCCAAGAATTTGAGGGAAGTCCGAGGTTTAATCGGGAGGTTGCAGTTTATTCGTCGGTTTGTGTCTCAACATTCACAAAGGTGTAGACCTCTCTATGAGTTGACCAAGCCAGGAGTAGAATTCCACTGGAATTCTAAATGTCAGAAAGCTTTTGAAGGGTTGAAGGAATATCTGGCTAGTCCACCCGTTCTCATTCCACCCAAACCAGAAAAACCTCTGATCCTTTACGTCTCAGTCTTGGATGACTCCGTGGGAGCCGTCCTCGCACAAGCTGATGAAGAAGGCAAGGAACGGGCAACCTATTACTTATCCAAACTTCTCAATCCCTGTGAGCAGAAGTACACCGTCATGGAGAAAACCTGTGCTGCCCTCGTTTGGGTAGTGCAGAAATTGAAACACTACTTCTTAGCTCATGAGATCCACTTGATTGCTCGAATGAATCCTATCAAATTCCTTCTGGAGAAAGCCGTCCTTACGGATAGGCTAGCACGCTGGCAAAGTTTTCTCTCTCAGTTCGACATCACCTACATCCAGCAAAAGGCGATTAAAGGCTATGCCATAGCCGAGCATCTCGCTCACCATCCTCTTCCCAAGTTCGATCCCGTCCAATCAGAGTTTCCAGATGAGGAACTAATGTCCGTCAACCAATCAGATGAGCCAATGTGGACACTATATTTTGATGGAGCTCTGAATTCTCAAGGGAGAGGAATCGGCATCGCCCTCCTGTCACCTGAAGGCCTCACATTCCCATTAGCATACCAGCTCAAATTTCCAGTTACCAACAATATAGCCGAATATGAAGCTCTTCTAGCTGGCCTAGAACTCGCTCATTCTTTTCGTATCACTGAGTTGCGAGTCGTAGGTGATAGTCAACTCTTCCTTCGCCAGGTGCTCACTAAATATCGCACTCGCGATCCCAAACTCAAGCCATACCAAGAACTCACTGTTGCCTTTCCCAAACTGTTCGCCAAACTGATCTTTGTTCATGTCCCTCGTCATCAGAATATTCTCGCCGATGCCCTCGCCTCGTTGGCATCATCCATAAGGTTCCCTCTAGGAAGATGGTTTAAGTCCATTTCCATCTACAAACTTCATGCTCCTGCAATCGATGATGCTTCCTATGTAAACATCAAAGACAGGATAGCAAGGAAGATCCTGCAGAAAGATATCCTTGAGAAGAGGGAAATCATGTTGGCAGAGGTCGAAGAAGAACTGGCTGATGAAGAGAAACCATGGTTCTATGAAATCGCCAAATACTGCCAAGATCAGTCTTATCCTGAAGGGGCCACCACAGAGGACAAGAAAGCCATAAGAAGGGTGGCTCAGAAATATACATTAATTGGAGGTCTACTCTATAGGAGGAGCCTTACTGGTATTCTGTTAAGATGTCTTGGTGACGATGAGGTTTGGAAATGTGTAGAGGAGACGCACTCGGGCGTGTGCGGTGGCCACGTGAATAGTCAGATGCTCGCCAAGAAGATCATTCGTCAAGGCTTTTATTGGCCCACTATGGAAGAGGATTGTGCTGTCTATGTCCGTAGGTGCGTCAAGTGTCAACTTCACGCCGATAAAATCCATTCACCATCTTCCTCACTTCATCCAATATCCTCCCCATGGCCTTTCTCCATGTGGGCATTCGACATCATTGGTCCCCTAGGTGATCCCAATTCCCTCACCAAGCAGAAATCTTTCATCCTTACTGCGACGGAATACTTCACCAAATGGGCCGAAGCCGAAGCTTACGCAGAAATCAAGGCGTCAACAGTCTGTAAGTTCATCACGAAGAACATTCTCGCCAGATTCGGCATCCCAAGCACAATCGTCACCGACAATGGGCCACAGTTCATTTCTCAGGACCTACATGACCTCTGCAAAAGGTACGCAATTACATTGCATCATTCATCGCCATACTACCCACAAGGTAACGGCCAAGCGGAGGCCACCAATAAAACATTGCTCAAAATCATCAAAAAAACCTGCGAGTCTAGCAAGTTTTCAGACTGGCCAGAAAAGCTTATCGAAGCTCTATGGGCCTATCGCACTTCAATCCGTACCCCCACCGGGCAGACTCCATTTGCCCTCACTTATGGTATGGAAGCGGTAGTCCCGTACGAGACTCTGATCCCTTCTCTCAGGGTACAATTGGACGAGGAATTTCCCCTCGACGATCGTCGTAATTCACTCCTCGCCCAGTTGGAACTCTTGGATGAGAAGCGACTGGCCGCTGCCGAACACGCGCGTGTGTATCAGAATAGACTCGCTCGCTTTTACCAAAAGAAAGTCGTTGAGAGAAAATTCAAAGTCGGTGAGATGGTAGTAAAAAGAATTTTTGTCAAACCTGGGGGGCCGCGTTCTAAACTCCAACCCAATTGGGAAGGACCATTTGTAATTCAAGCCGTGTACCCTGGCAACGCCTACAAGCTAATCAACGCCGAAGGGACCGAGTTATCCCACCCTTGGAATGGGCTTTATCTTAAGAAATACTACCCTTAGCACAAACAAAAAAAAATGATGAAAAGATAAAAACATCAAAAAAATAAAGAAATATTGAAAACCACTAAAAATATGGGAAATTCAAAATGCTGATGCCCGGCAGTCACCATATAGTTAAGTCTCTGCATCTAACCTTCATGTTAGGATAGGGCCCATTAAGGCTTGGTAGGCATCGGGTCTTGGTTTGCCAGAACCGTGGAGATCCCTGTCTGGCCACGTCGGCCTATGCTCGCTCGAAGGAAGCTAACATGTGTTCACTTATGTATTTTATTCAAAAAAAAAAAGTTGGTAGCATCACCTATGGTAGGGCCACACCTAGAAGATCTCCGGAAGCTGTAAACTTTATTCTTTTCTCTTCGACCAAATGAGACAGTCGGCGCCCTTAAAACGCTGAGCATGAGAAACCGAAACTCAAACCCCAAGGACAAGAGTAGGATCCATTTCCTCGAGCATCGATCAGTGCACGAGAAGAGGGCAGTGTCCCCGCAGGCATACAAAAAGGGAGCCCACAAACGTCAAACGACTATATCTCTCTCACAAAAAGAAATATAAAATCAAAATCAAGAGAAAAGCCTGGTCGTGACCGTGCCTGGTGCGATAAACGGAACCCCTCAAAGCAAAAGTCTGAATCCACAAAGGGGGCCGTGGAATGTAAATGCTCAAGATTTGGTCCGAAGTTGTCCGAAAGGAAAGAGTTAATGGGCCCTTATTCGCTCACCGAGTTAACGGCTTTGCCGGTCCTCTCAGGAGGTTTATCCCCTACACTCTTCCTTCTCCCTCTAAAGATGAAGGTTCGATGGAGTTTCTGAAAGGTGAAAACTGCCCAGGGTCTGCGACCTTATTTTAATATACACATATGGTTGCCTACTTTGAAAAGCAAAAGCTATCGCTGCGAAAGAGTCTCCGTGTTTCTGGCTGGTCAAGACCCCTGTTTACCACCTTGATGTCTTCTTGTTTAACCTCGGGCTTAGGCCAATGCAAGCGCGTCACCTATGGGTGCGACGGCGTCTGATTCCGGGTCAGCGTCGCGCGGTTGGTCGTTAGGGTTCCAGGGTGTTCCATCATATACCATCTAGAGTTGTGAGGAAACAGACCCGGGTCGGGCAAATCATTTACCTCGAACACCTTTTGGGTGAATCCCTGTGGTCGGAAGCGACTGGGAGCCTAAGCATGGCATGACGGTATTGTCATCAGGGTAAGTCTTAGCCGGCGGGATCATCATTCGAGGGGTCTAGAGGCCCAAATCAACCTAGATATGCACTTAGGATACCTGGGAGGTTAGTAAGAAACCCCTGTCTCACGTAGGTTAGGTGCCATTTGGGTGCTTGCCGGGCGTTAGCAAGAAAAAAAATTGAAATGATAAAGCAAAAAAGATGGAAAAGAGAAAATGCACATATTTTCAAACAAAAAAAATCTTTTTATGATAAAACAAAATATCAAATATAAAAAATAAAACAAATCAATTTTGCATGATTACATTTGCGTGCAGCATCTCACTTTCAATATCGCTTGCATTCGTGTGCTTGCCTGTCGTATTTATCATCACCGCATATTTCCCTTGCCTTCGTTAAATAAAGGCTTGGCCCCTTGACCAGTTATCAAGGACAGTCACAGTGACCATTTGCTTATTGAGCAAGAGGCCAAGTCAGAACAGAAATTCTGATTTGTTTGTTTCAGTGATGTGTGCAGGGATTCAGGCAACTGAAGCAAAGGTGAAAAACAAACAAACCAAACCTTGTGTTTTATTCCAAAAATAAAAAAATTACATCAAGTTCCGCCCTCTCTCTCTGCATTACTCGTCCCACTACTCTCCGGACAAAACACTCTCAAAGGTGCTACCCAACTACGAAAAGCGGTACTCCTACCGCTCTGTACTCCCCTTCCTATTCCCACATCCCGGCGTTGATCCACGGAAGCAGCAGAGAAGCTACCAACACGAAAGCCACGCTCTCGTGCTCTTCGGTAGCGCTCCTCACCATCTCTCAGCCACTGTTCAGCAAGACCAAGGCTGATTCGGAGTTCGAATAGTTGGGCCTCCATGGCCCTTCGTTCCTCCCTTTCAGTCAATCTGTTGGCTCTTTCTCTCTCTGCGTCTCTTTCTTTCTCTGCACGTTCTCTCTCGCGGTCTTCCCTCTCCAACTGGAGAGTGATCCTCAGTTCCACAGCATCCCTAGAGGAGTCGTCATCAGGATGACGCCGTAGTTCCCTCTCCAGTTCTACTATCCTAGCCTCCTTTTGCGCAGCTTGGCCAAGCGCTTCTTCCGTCTCCTTTTCCTGCCAAGTGTACCATCTCAGATACACGATAAGGCATAAATAAGGAGAACTCAACACTGAGACTCTTACCTGTATAGAGAGCATCCCTTCTGCCTCCGCAGCACGCTGCGTGGCGTGAGCAAGTTGCTCATGAAGCGAGTCAAGTTCTGAGGTGGGAATCCACAGGCTGGAAGAGGCACCACCTACTCCCATCGCTGGGGAAGTCGCGCCAATCTGGGCATGCTACGATCGCGTGAATTAGCAGCCAACATCTGGAATCTGGGGTTTTAATTAGGAACGTACTGTACACCTACCAAGGCGCTCGTAGCTCCGTGGGCATCGCCCAACTGTTGTTCCATCTCTGCCAAGCGAGTTCGTAAATTCGCTATCATGGCATCCCGGACATCCTGCAGCCATACGAGTCAGCATTTCCACCGGAAAACCAAAAAAAAAAGAGAAAAAGGAGAAAGAAGAAAAAAGAAAAAGGGGAAACCTACCTCCGCAAGTCCCCGGGGTTGGAGCCGCTCTGCGTACTTTGTCCTATATAGACGCAAGTAGTCCTCGCTATCCCGCGCCTGTGATTCTACAATCGTGCCACCCCGTTGCCAGTCCTCATACTGTTCGGGGAATCGCACGCGCCAGTCGATGCAGGTCGCCGGTCCCCACGTCTTTCTCTCGACACGAGGTGGCGCAGCTGAATCCACCCATTCTTGAGCCAGTCCTAAAGTCCTCATAACCAATCGTAGCCGAAGTGGCTCGATTTCATTCAGGCAGTGCATCCACAGTTCCCGTCCGAACCGGGCACGACTCGCTAGAACCCACGGCTGGTCAGCATCAACCATGTCTGAGTAGGGTCTCCAGTTTACCATCGCTGCAGGGAACTCCTGTAGCTCCCGCCTTAGCACCATCAGTTGGTAGGTTAGGGGTGCCGCACTCATGATGGGTTCCCACCGCCTGGCTAACGGCACCATCACGGGTCGCCAATGCCGAGCTCTCCCCATAGGGAGGTAATAATAACTCCATAGCTGCTCGGCGCAGGCCATCAGAACTTTGCAAAAACATAAAAAAAAAATACAAAACAAGCAAAACCAAAAATACCAATGAATGGTGTGAAACCACTCACAGTCATCTCACGGTCCGTTTCTTGGAATAGGCCTGCAAACAAGTGTGCCAGCATGGCGGCTCCCCAGGCATAATACCCTACTCTTTCAAGGTCTGACAGCAGTTTCAGGAAGCAACATTGGATACCGTCCCCTTTCGAGCTCAGTACCAATCTCCCCAAAAGGAAGAGGAGAAATCTCCTCAAATCTATGTTGCATCTTTCCCAGTCGCCGAAATCTGTGCAGTACACGGCGCGGCATCCTATTTCTATCCTTTCCATGAACTCTTCTGAGGATTCATCGTCCCGCCGACGAGTGTCGGTGAGCCCTAATGCATCCATGAGGGACGCCCTAGCTACCGACCTGTTTTTCCGACCATCCAGGTCCAAACCCAGTAACTTCTGGGCACCTTCTCTGTAGTCCGCGTAAGTGACTCCGGTCACTGCCTCGCCCTCTACCTTCAGGCATGTGATCCGGACCACATCCTCCAAGCTGGGCACCATGTGCCCCCAGGGCATCAGGAATGCCCGGCTCACTGGGTCCCATCTCTCACACAAGGCTTGGATCAGGACTAGGTCGAGCTGGATCGGCTCGATCCGAAGGAAGGTACCAAATCCCATCACGTCTAGCCTCGCCTTCTGAAAATCTGGGAGGCCCCTGTACGCTGCTACTACCAACTCCCATAAAAGTTGTGATTTCATCACAACCTACACATACAAGGAATGGGGGTGAGGTTTGGTCGGAAGAAAGGAAGAAAGAACGAGAAAAGGGCAAGAAAACTTGGTTTACGAGTTGAGATTGGGCCCTTTCGCTGAAGTGCCCTTCAAGGTCTGAAAGCCTCCTGGAACTACTACCACTGGACCTGCTTCTCTTCGAGGAATGGGAAGATTCGCCCTCCATCCAACTCTCAGAATTTTGAACTCCTCCTCTCCCGTGAGAACTTGTGCTCCTCGAGTTGGTCCTCGATATACCTGGGAAGATAAAAGGGACAAGAATTTATAGAAACGGAAGGAGTGCGGGCCAAGATTGCCTCCATCACCTGTTGATGATAGCCCTCGCAATGAGGCACCTGCCATGCGGTCCCGTGTGTCACTTCACCGCGCGCACAGGGTGATTGACTGGACGAAGAATACGACGAATAGCCCCTATGTTGTCTAGGGATACCCTATCTTGATTTGGAGGACGTCCGCAAAATTTGACACAACGTTGGAAAAAGAAACTAGGGCCGTCTTTTTTTGACTTCGACGGCAGATTCCCGTGGAAAATGGTCACAACAAGACGCGATTCTCCGCTCAAGGCGGAGTCTCGGCAGACCCATCACATGGGAACAGTGCAAAGGAGAAGAAGTGTAGGGAAGAAGGAACGCACAAGAGAACGAACAAGCAACAGAAAATCAAATCATTCCATTCATAATTCTACATAAGCTGTCACAAACACTACAATCATAGAGAGGTGGCGGGTCCACTAGCTCACCAATCCTCACCATCACTCATCTCTCTGGGCACTCTCCTCCTCTCCCCCGAGGTGAGGGTCCCTCAGAAGCCTCCGGGATCCCCGTACAGTAGCACCTGCCTCGCCTCTTGGCGCCCGCTCCGCAGCAGTGACTCGCTGCTCCTCCCCTGGCGTGGCGAAGAAGCCACTAGTGGCAAAGCGACCGGACTGGCGGAGTCGCTCCCCGAACTCTCGCGCTTTCTCGTAGCGCGTCTCCATCCCTCCTAGCCTCTGCACGACGGCCTGAAGGCCCAGCTGGAGCTCCCTCACTTGGGCCTCCAAGGCCCTCCTCTCAGTCAGATCCCGCTATCGCTCGGACCTTCTCTCGGCTTTCTCTCTCTCTCTGCCTCTCTCCTCATCATCTGCAGAAGAACCCTTAACTCCAGGATGTCTGGAGAAGATCTCTCCTCACCACGATGCCGCAGCTCCGCTACAGTCGCCACCCAGGCGTCACGCTCCTCTTTCGCCCGGGTCGCGCGGGCCACCGCACCGGCAAGTTGCTCCCGGAGGGAGGCAATCTCGCGAAAAGGGGCCGAGGAACTGGAAGATCCGCCAGCCACTCCCACCGTCGCTGTCTGCTGGGCACGCTGGAACAAAATAAACAACGGCCGTCAGTGAAACTCCAAAATCTGAAGTTAAAAGTGCGGCACATAACTTACCAGGAGCGACAACTCATGTTGAGCGACGGTCAGCTGCCGCCTAGTCTCTGACAGTTGGGCGCGCGAGCCGCCGATGCCACGCGTGTCCCCAGCTTGGGGAAGCCCCGCGTAGCTCTCTCTCTGCCGCCGCAGGAAGTCGGCACTGTCCTGCACCAGTATCCCCCCTTGCTGTCCAGGGAGACGTACGGGCCACTCCTCGAGCCTCGCCTTGCCGCGACTCTCCCTCCTGATGCGGCTCGGCTCGTCCGCACTCGCCCACTCATCGGCCAGACCCAGGGTCCTTGCCATGTCCTGCACCAAGAAAGGGGTCCCACATCAGTCAAAAGGAACGCGTCCCCTGTCTAGGACGCGTCCATCATTTGAGTGCAACACTCGCCGAACCCTTTCCCCCTCGCGCGGCTCGCTTCAAAACCCAAAATGAATTAAAAGAGGAAGAGATCGAAGCACCTACCGGACCGTGTTCACCTCCTCCCACGCCATCGGGCCCCTCAGGTCCCTCGGGGGCCCGGAGCGGCCCTTCCTCCTCCATGGACGCCGTTCCGTACTCGGGCGCGTCCCTCCTTGGGCGAGGGGTCCCACGTCCCTCTCCACCTTCACCGTGGTCAGGCCCACCGAACTCCATCGATCAAAAGAGGAGGAAGACGAGAAAGGGGGCAAGCGAGTTTCGGCAGAAGGCGGGCTCGTTTGCGGGTAAGGCACGGGAGAAGAAAGGCCACCCGACGCTTTAAATTTGAATTCAAGGATTAAGACGCGTCCTCGCGCCTGGACGCGCCCAAAAGGGGGAAAAGGAAACAAAATCCCCCGTGCAAAGCGTAGTTCCCCGCTGTTCAGGGCAAGGTCTCGCGGAGCGTGCCTCAAAGGACAACTCAGTGCAAAGAAGAAAGTGTGGGAGAGAGAAAGGTACACACAACACAAAAAAGCCATTTCCATTTCATATAATAGCCGAAAGTACATCATACAGTGAGAAGGGTGACGTGTACAAGCAACTCTCTAACTCTCACCACCACCCTCCTGGTCATCTCTCTCCTCCCTCCTCTGCCGGGGATCCCTAGGGGGCCTCTGCGAACCCTGAGAAGCCGTGCTCGCCTCGCCCTGCGGTGGCACTCCAGCCTCGAAGGCGCGACGACGCTCCTCGGCCGAAGAGACCAGATAGCTGCCCATGGAAAAAGAACCAGACTGACGAAGTCGCGTCCCGCGTTCCTTCGCCCTCTGGTACCGCTCCTCGCTCTCCCGAAGCCTCCCCTCCGCCGTGCCGAGACTCAATCGGAGCTCCAGCAGTTGGGCCTCTAGAGCCCTCCTCTCGGTCTGATCCCGCTGTCGCTCCTCCCTCTCTCTCTCCCTATCCCTCTCCCTCTCTCTCTCTCCACGCTCTCCCTCTCTCTCTCCACATTCTCCCTATCCCTCTCCCTCTCTCTCTCCACGCTCTCCCTCTCTCTCTCCACATTCTCCCTATCCCTCTCCCTCTCCTCTCTCTCCCTCATCGCCTCTCTCCTCGACAGCTCGAGGGCGATCCGCAGATCCAGCACGTCACGAGGGAGCTCCTCAGCCTCCCGTCGACGCTCCTCCTCCAGCTCCGCAATCCGGGCGTCACGCTCTGCCACCCAGGCATCGCGCTCTGCCACCCAGGCATCGCGCTCCTGCTCAGCACGAACAGCACGGGCCAGGGCCTCCCGAATCTCGGCCACCTGTCAAAGCACGCATGCACCGTAAGAGAACAGTGATAGAAGGAAAGCAGCTAGAAAAGGGTCGGGGCCAAGCAAACACTCACTCGAGCCTCGCGGTCACGCTCGGCCTCCTCAGCCCGAGCCACCGCGTGCGCCAGCTGCTCCTGGAGGGCAGAAACCTCCGGAGGAGGGCCCCGCGAGCTGGAACCCGCTCCACCAGCCATCCCGGCTGCCGCTGTCTGGTGGGCCCGCTAAAACACGGGGCAAACGTCAGTCAAAGGCTAAGCATCAAAAATCCAGGTCAAAAAAAATGCATTGCATAGACTCACCAGGATCTCCAACTCCTGTCGGATGGCCACCAACTGCCGCTTGGCGTCCGCCAGCTGGGCCCGCAGGTCGGCGATCATGCTGTCACGAGCATCCTGCATTGCACATAAGTCAGTACCACATGCATATACATATAGAAGGGTGAAGCATTTTCATTTCACACTTACCCCTGCCATACCACCCAAGGAGAGGCGGTCCCCGTACGTAGCTCGGTACCGTCTCATGTAATATGTGCTGTCCTGTACATGGGACACCACTGGGACCCCGCCCTGCTGCCAGTCTTGGTACTGTGCTGGGAAGCGCGTACGCCAGTCCACAATCTTCGCATTCCCCTTGGTCTTCCGCCCAATGCGGGCTGGCGCATCTACATCAACCCACTCCTGGGCTAGCCCCAATGTCCTCATGACCAGTCTAAGCCGCAGCGGCTCGATCTCGTTCAGACAATGGACCCACACGTCCCGCCTGAAGCGAGGAAGACCCGCTACAACCCAGGGCTGGCCAGCATCGCCCATGCCCAGGTAGGGCCTCCACACCACCTGCATCACCATACATACATTATGTTACTTACCATTCAGTCACATGCATAAACACAAAAAAAATCATACGCATCATACCATGGCCTCGGGATACTCGCTCAGCTCCCGACGAAGTGACGCCAGCTGGTAGCCGTGGGGTGCTGCAACCACGACCGGCCTCCACTGCCGCGCCAGAGGCACGGCCCTCCTGTTCCCATGCCTAGCCCTCCCCATCGGGAAATAGTAATAGCTCCACACATGCATCAATCATACATCATTAGTACAATAATTACATATTTAACTGTGGGAATGCATAAATAAAATGTTTACCTGGAGGAAAGGTGCGAAGCCACTGACTGTCGTCTCCTTCTCCAAAGTCTGGGAGAGATCAGCAATCAAATGGGCAAGCAGAGCCGCTTCCCACGCGTAGTGTCCCACTCTGTCCAGATCCGCCAAGATCCCGAGGAAACGGCAGTGGATGCCATCCCCCTTCGTCCCCAGCAGAAGGCGGCCCAGGAAGAAGAAAAGAAACCTCCGAAGGTCTAGATCCACCAGCTCCCTCTCGCTCGGATCCTGGGTGAAAGCTGCATGAGCATCCCCCTCCAGTCGAGCCAAGAACTCCGCTCCAGTCTCGCTAACCCGCTGGCGCGGGTCGACGAATCCGAGGGCCTCCATGATCTCCACCCGGCCGACTACCCTGCTGTCTCTATCAGTCACGCTCGTCTCTAACCACAGCAAGTCCAGGGCACTCTCTCGGTAGTCGGGGTAGGTGACCCCGCTCACCGCCTCTCCGTCAACTCGTAGCCCGGTAATCCGAGCCACGTCCTCTAGTGTCGGCACCATGTGCCCCCAGGGCATCAGAAACGCCCGGCTCGGTGCGTGCCACCGCTCCCTCAGTGCCTGGATAAGAGGAAGGTCGAGCCGGAAGGGCTCGATCCTAAGGAAAGCTCCAAAGCCCATGGCGTCCACACGCGCCCTCTGGAAATCTGACAGCCCATGGTATGCTGCCACCACCAAGGACCAGCTGATCCGGCCCTTCATCACGCCCTGCACACCACAAAAACCAACAAAGAACACATCAGCATCATGAACAGTAATAAACAATAACACTGTATATACTATTTATTCTTTTTATTTTATTTTTAAATATATATATATATATATTGTTTTTTGGAGGCGTCCAGGCCCCTAGACGCCTCCTTCCTATTTTCTTTATTTCTTTTTTCGAAAAAAATCCAAGAACCAAAAACAAAAATATATATATATAATATATATATTATTATGGAGGCATCCTTGGCCTTGGACGCCTCCTTATTTTTTAATTTTATTTTATTATTTACGTAAATAAATAAATAAACAAAAAGAAAAAGAAAAAGTGGAGGCGTCCAGGCCCCTGGACGCCTCCCTACCCGGCCTTCTCTCACAGCCTCTCGCACGCCCGTTTTAGCCTATTGAACCACAGAGTGAGAATTCCGAAGTACTTACCGGGTCGTGATCGTCCTCTCCCGCGTCACCAGCATCCGCAGCGGCCTCCGCGGCCTGAAGCGGCACCTCCATCTCCTCCTCCGCAGCAATCTCCTCTGCTACGGCCTCCTCAGCATCGTCTCTCAGTCTCCTCGGACGACGAGCCAGTCGCTTACGCTTGTCTCCACCTCGGTTCGGGCCTCCTAACTCCATTGGGGCGAAGAATGGGTCTGTCTGGTCTGACCGGATCGTTTGAATGAACAGTAAGTGAGTAAGGGGGGGAGCCCCCCGTATATATAATTTGTGCTTTAATTGGGGCGTCCAGGCGCCTGGACGCTCCCACCTTTTTATTTTTTAAAAAAATTCAAAAAACTTAGGGGCGTCCAGGCGCCTGGACGCCCCCAAACCAAAAAATTAAAAAATAAAAAAAAGTAAAAAATTAGGGGCGTCCAGGACCCTGGACGCCCCCAAAAATTTTTTTTTTAAAAAAATTATAAAAAAATAGGGGCGTCCAGGCCTCTGGACGCTCCCATAATAAAAAATAATAAAAAATATAATAAAAAGAAAAAAGGGGTTAGAGTATGTATATAATCCAAACAAAAGAAAAAAAGGAAAGAAAAAGAAAAACTACAAAAAAGATAATAATTAAGGGGACGGGGGTCCGAAACATCCAAATGCCAGATTTTATTCCATCAGAAAGCAGAATGAGCTACATCAGGGGTTTAGGCGCTTTAGGCCTTAACTTCCCCAGTTCGGTTACATAAGTCCTCCACGGCTCGCATTCTTCCACCACATGCGCTAATGCCTTTCCCGCAACACTTGTCTTCCAGGGAGCTTTAATGGCCTTCTCTTCCTTCGCGTCCGCTTCAGTGCCCAACTCCCTCTTCTTCAAAGGAACGATGCCAGTCGGTGGCGGGAACGAATGGCGTGGGATGCCAATCTGGAGGCAGCACCGATGCGCATTATAAAGGACGAACTCGGTCGCGCCGATCAGTTGAAGATCAACTTCGGGAGAAGACCTCATGAGGAGATCTAGCGAAAGTAAACATGCCGGTGCGCAAGTAAAGAAGCCTTGTGTCACGGTGCGGAAGTGAGACCGCCAGTCTTCACGTTTCTTCAGTCACGGAACGCGGTTCACTACAGTACCACCGAAGCCTAACACGTCGGCTATGTGATGAAGAGGACTTTGTTGGAAGAGCTTCGAAGTAGTTGGCATTCCCTCGCGGTGGTCGAATTTGAAATGCAAATCCAGCCAGCAATTCAAGACAAGTGCACAACCAAATGGAGGCTTACCCATGCTCGAGGCAGTAAGACCGCTGTAAAGATAGGCAAGGACGACGGGTCCCACCCTCTTTCCACGCCAGATCCCGCAGATAGCACCCAGTTGGTCTTCCTCCACCATGTTGTCGGTATAAGGGAACAAGAGAGCACCCGCCATACAAATGGTGAACGCCTTCATGATTCCCTCCAAATAGTCATCGTTTGATGACCCTCTCAGGGCGTCCATGACCCACTCCGCAAGCTTTTGAAGATCGATCCCCTTTTGAGTACGGACCTTTCTGGCTGCGTCGGGCGGCATGAAGCTTCCAAGGACACTTTCAGAAGTCCCCCGTGTCAGCATCCGCATAGCCTTCACCTTCCCGTCACTCTTAAATTTCTTCAATCCAAGCAGAAGCTCCACCTCCTCAAGGAGGATGGTCACCTCGAAGGTCGGGAAGATAAAAGTGTGGGTCTGGGGATGCCAGATCTCCACTAGTGCGCCCATAGCCGCCCAGTCCATACGAATCTTCTCGTAATACTTGGCGTGAATAAGGAGCCCCTGCAGATGCCACTTCGAGAGTATGGCCCTCATGCCAATGGAGATATTGGAAGTCAGCTTTGAAAGCCATGGCAGCTTGGAAAACTTCCTCGGGCCTGGGAAGAGTGGATATGGCTGGAAGAGGAAGAGGAAAGAAGAAGAAATGAAGGAAGTAAGAAGAAGGTTCACATGAAAAATTTGAAATGAATCAGCTTACCATATGCGACAAGATCGTCCCACTCAGATGACCCTCGAGGTCGGAGAGTCGCCTGATCTCGCTGCTAGGCCTGCTCCGCTTCATAACGCGGGAAGACTCTCCTTCCATCCTGAAATCTCTAGATTCTCCCCTCTTTCCTCTCCTGAGCTTCCAAAACCCACCTTGGTGCATTTGAATGAACTAGCCTAAGGGGAGTTCTTATAGGAAGGGAAGGGTGCTACAGGACAGAACATGTCACATCAGTGGTCAGTGTCAGGATTTTGGCTAGATTTCCTTTCCATTGTGGTGTGATTCTGTTATAAATCTGCTACTTTCTGATGTTATTGATCCATGCTGGCCTGTGCAGATTTTACTAACGGACATCTTTGTCCAGTCTCCTGTCCCACCTTTCAATGGTTGGTCCCACCATGTCATGCATCATAGTATACGATACCTACGCTACTAGAACATGTCAAGGACCTTGCGACCCGAACAAATCTGGGATTTGAGTTCCCCTTCAACAAAAAACAGTGATGATTTCAGAAAAATTTGGGTTGTATGGATAGGCCGTTAATTTGTGGTAGCATGGGGACGACGGTTCCATTCAGTGAGTTGATGCGCGAATAAACGGGCCCCAGCCCAGTATCAGCTCACCGGGTCGGTATCCTGACCCGTTCTTCACAAGTTGACAATATTATCCTTGGCTATTTTCTATTTTAGTTTGTTTTAAATTTTTCTTTAAACCCAGCATGCATTCATATAGGACTTTGATTTATTGCGGAAGATCATTCAAGTGATTCGATTGTGAAAGCCGTTGTGTTTCAATTCACACAAATATGAGATATTCCACTCTGAATGAAATACCGAGTTTCCTTGAGACAGCCTCGACGCTGCTCTTCCAAAGGAGACCCTTGTTTGGACAGACCCTCAGATATTCCTTTACCTTTTTCGACCCACCTTGGTCGCAGCACTTCCACATTGGCTGGTAACCGCTCCCCAAAGGTGAAACCTCCGGTTTATGACCCAGGTACTTCCACACCGAGAAGTTGGTCTCCTTTTGTTTCGTGCCTGAGCGCACATCTCACCCTCCCTTATTTGATCTCCGTCCAAGCAATCGTCAATATTTGAAAGACCTTCTTCAAGGTCGCCTCATTGAAACTCCAGGAAAGATTCCAAACAGTTACGTCAAAAGCGTGTCTCATCACACCTTGGCATCAACTTATCAGTCCGCTCCCACTTCACTCCACTCCACTTCGATACCATTCCACTACGTGTCGCTCCCTTGCAAAGCAGACGCCAAGGCGGGACAGCTGTAGACACGCCATTCTTGACGTCTCCTGAGAAACTCTCATATTACTATACAACGCCCCGCAACGGCTTACGCATTTTGAATCGCTCGAGTGCTTCCTTTGCTTGGGTCTTCTTCTGCCTTTTTTGGCATCCGGAATCGTCTCGTCACGGCATTCGGACGACATCAACACCAGTCGGACGCATCAAGAGGTTCCGGAATCAAGAAGGGGGTCTACCGGGCAGTCGCCGACGCCTGATTTGAGGACCCGGGTGGGTCTTAATGGGGGCGTCCAGGCCCCTGGACGCCCCCATCTTTTTAATTTATTTTATTATTTTATTATTCCCTCAGGGCCCAAAAATAAATAAAAATATATATATATTAATGGAGGCGTCCAGGCCCCTAGACGCCTCCATAAAAACTAATAATAATAAATATTTATAAAATGCCACTTGGCATAAAAAAGACAAAAAATAATAAATAAAAAATATATATTTGGAGGCGTCCAGGCCCTTGGACGCCTCCATAAAAACAATTATAAAAAATCAAAATGCCAGCCTTGGCACAAAAGACAAAAGAAAAATAAAAAATAATATAATTTTGGAGGCGTCCAGGGGACGGGCGCCGACCACCGAACGACGGTTTGTCGTGTGTGAAAAAATCCAAATTGTAGAGACGTCCGGTCAGCTGGACGCGCCCATTTCTGAATCACGAGGCGCCGCTCACAAAACCACGTGTTGTGACAAACCGCGTGCGGCCGTCGTCGGCTTTCGGTGGACCTACGTGAGGCGTCCGGGACCCTGGACGCCTCCACAAAAGTATTCTAAAAAAATCAATAAAAATAGAATAAAATATTATTTCGGCCCTGATGGAGGTGTCCAGGGTCCTGGACGCCTCCACCCTCCGGAGCTCTATAAATAGAGCCCCACCCCCTCAGTTCTGGAGGAGCTTCGAAGTGATCCGATAGGCTGCCGGAGCCCAGAGGCTACGAAGTCATTTTCTAACCCGTGGGTTCTTTTGTAGGTGGAGGTTCTGCCGGCTTCTCGGGTGCTCACGCTCGCGAGAGGAAGGTCGTCTTCATCCACCGCGCTTCCACGTCGTCCCCACGCTGCCGGAGCTCCGCCGGATTTCACCCTCGGCTCATCCAATAAGCCTTTTCTTCCCCTTTTTTCTTCGTAGTTCTTTTGCATTCATCATCTCACATCCTCTATCCCCCTTCATAAGGGCGCCTCTTCTTTTATACTTCTTGCATTCATCATCTCATTTTCCTCCTACTCGAGTCCGAGAGGGGTTTAAAAGATAACACCAACCAGGTGTGTGTCTTCCCATTATTTCGTTATTTTTATCGCAAGAATTTGAATACTACACCTCCATCTTTCTAATCAACTTGTCATTTGTTTGTCGTTGTTTTGCAAGGGTAGCCGAGGAAAGCCCTCTCCGTCGGCCGGCCGGAGGGAGGGGAAGAAGCAACCCGCCATCTCCCGCTCTTGAGGTAGGCGCGATCACTTTCTTATTTTGGGGTCTTTCGGCCCCTGGCGATCACATCTTATTTTCGAGGCCGCGGTGAGTCACTTCCCCAATGGCCGTTTAAATTTCCGTTCTTATATTCTCTTTATACTCTGTTATATTCTGCTCATATTCTCGAGGCCGCGGCGAGTCACTTCCCCAATGGCCGTTTAAATTCCTATTTTTATATGTTATATTCTTATCTATTCGTGTTCTCGAGGCCGCGGCGAGTCACTTCCCCAATGGCCGTTTAAATTCACATTCTTATACGTTATATTCTTATCTGTTTGTGTTCTCGAGGCCGCGGCGAGTCACTTCCCCAATGGCCGTTTAAATTCTCGCTCTTTGTATTCTCTCTATATTCTGTCATCTTATTATCTGCTCATATTCTCCAGGCCGCGGCGAGTCACTTCCCCAATGGCCGTTTCAATTCTTGTTATTTAATTTTTGCACCATTCCCGTCCCCCCGAGGCCGCGGCGAGTCACTTCCCGCTATGGCCGTTTAAACTCCATATTTTGCTATATCACACTTGTCCCGCTCGCCCCGCCGGAGCAATCTCCCGTGGTGGCCCCTTCTCTCTCTTCTCTTATTTCTGTGTTGTAGCAAACAAACACCAAAAAGAAAGAAAAGAGGAGCCCGCGCGCGCTCCGCGTCCTCTCCGCTCTTCTCCGAACCGCGTGACGTCGCTCACATATGTCAGCAATCTGATTATCTGTGCCTACATGAATCAGTTCAAAATTATTCTTAGACATCTCATCTCTTATAAAATGATGTCTTATTTCTATGTGTTTGGTTCGTGAATGTAAAACAGGATTTTTAGCAAGATTGATGGCACTAGTATGATCACAGTAAATAGGTGTGCACCCCAGGTCAACTTGGTAGTCCTGAAGCTGGTGTTTAATCCATATGACTTGTGTTCCACAACTCCCTGCAGCCACATATTCAGCTTCTGCAGTGGAGAGGGCCACAGAATGTTGTTTCTTGGAGTCCCAAGAAACTAAACACCCACCCAAGAATTCACAATGGCCACTTGTGCTTTTCCTGTCTAGTTTACAGCCTGCATAGTCAGCATCTGTGTATGCTACTAGGTTAAATGTGTGAGATGCAGGAAACCATAAACCAAGAGAGTGACTAGCTGACAAATATCTGAAGATTCTTTTAACTGCAGCTAAGTGTAGTTCAGTAGGTCTAGACTGATACCTTGCACACATTCCTACACTGAATTGTATATCAGGTCTAGAGGCTGTCAAGTAAAGTAGTGATCCAATCATACCTCGATAAAGTTTGGCATTTACTTCTTTACCTGTCTCATCTGCATCCAATGAAGTATTGGTGCCCATGGGTGTAGTAATGTGCTTTAAGTTTTCCATGCCAAACCTTTTGAACAGTTCCATTGTGTATTTGATTTGGTTGATGAAGCACCCATCTTCTAGCTGCTGTACCTGCAATCCAAGAAAATATTTTAGTTCACCAACCAAGCTCATTTCAAATTCAGCAGACATTATGGTAGAAAATTCATCACATAGTTCATGCTTAGTAGATCCAAATACAATGTCATCTACATATACTTGAACTATGATGAGATCTTTATTTATGCCCTTGGTAAATAAAGTTTGATCAACTTTACATCTTTTGTAGCCTTTGCTGATCAGAAATTCAGACAATCTTTCATACCAAGCTCTTGGAGCCTGCTTTAGACCATACAAGGCTTTATTTAACCTGAAAACTTGGTTAGGTTGAGGAGAGTATTGAAATCCAGGAGGTTGTTCAACAAAAACTTCTTCTTTAATGACTCCATTTAAAAAGGCACTTTTAACATCCATTTGTTGGAGTTTTATATTCTTTGAGCATGCAAAGGCAAGCATCAATCTTATAGCTTCCATCCTAGCAATAGGTGCATAGGATTCATCAAAGTCTACACCAAATTCCTGACAGTAGCCTTTGGCTACTAATCTGGCCTTATTCCTCGAGATGATTCCATCTTCATTCATCTTATTTTTGAACATCCACTTGGTTCCTATGATATTTATACCATCTGGTCTTGGGACAAGCTCCCAGACATTATTCCTTTCAAACTGACCTAATTCCTCACTCATAGCATTGACCCAAGCTTGATCAGCTAAGGCCTCTTCTACTGTTTTGGGTTCAATTTGTGAGACTAAAGCAATTAAGTCATCATTATTCACATTTCTAAAATGAGACCTAGTCCGAAGAGGATCTTCAAGATTGCCTATGACTTTATCTAAAGGATGGTCTTTAAGAAATCTGATATTTGTTGAAGACTCACCTGTTTCTCTTGATCCTTCCTGATTGGGGGAATTTGTTTCTCCACTCGGCTGAGTCTTTTCTTCCTCCTGTTGGTCTTCTAGAAAATCTCCACCATGATTAGAATCCCTGTCAAAATTTTTAACATTAGAAACATCTTTCTTTTCACTAAAAAGGATGTGTGGAGACTCTTCCACTTTCTGATCTGATATGTTAAATACCCTATATGCCCTTGACACTTCAGAGTAACCTAAGAATATTCCAGGTGAACTCTTGACTTCAAACTTGTCTAAATCTTTCTTATCATTGTTATGAATAAAACATTTTGCTCCAAAAATTCTGAAATGAAACAAGTTTGGTTTCTTACCTTTTAGAAGCTCATAGGGTGTTTTCTTGTGTATGGGTCTCACCATGGCCCTGTTGATTATGTAGGTTGCTGTATTGGCCGCTTCTGCCCAAAACCTTCTAGGTAATTTACTTTCAATCAACATGGTTCGGGCCATCTCCACCACTGTTCTATTTCTTCTCTCCACAATCCCATTTTGTTCAGGTGTCCTTGGAGAAGAAAACCTGTGAGTTAGTCCTTCTTTGTCACAAAGATCAGTAAACATGGAGTTTTCAAACTCACCTCCATGGTCAGATTGAATAGAACTAACCTTGTACTTCCCTTCTTGTTTGACCTTATTGAAAAATAGATTAAACATTTGAAATGCATCACTCTTATTTGCTAAGAAAAATATCCATGAATATCTAGAGAAGTCATCTATGATGACATAGCCAAACCTGTTTCCATTAAGACTCTGAGTTCTAGTTGGACTGAAAAGGTCCATATGAAGAAGTTCCATTGGTCTAGAAGACAATGGCTCAGATCTTAATTTAAAAGAATTTCTGGTCTGTTTGCCTAGAGCACAGGCATCACATGCTTTTGATATTGAGTTGAATTTAATTCTAGGCATGCCTCTAACTAAATCATACTTGACCAATTTATTTAAAGTTGAAAAGCTAGCATGACCTAGACGTCTATGCCATTCAAAGGCATCATTTTCAGAATTGGCAGATAAGCAAATAGTAGATTCAGATTTCTCATCTAAGTCTACAATGTAGACATTATTAATCCTGTTGGCTACAAATTTAACCATGTCAGAATTTGTTTCAAGGATTTTGCATGAATTATCATCAAATACAACCTTGTGACCCCTGTCACATAATTGGCCAATGCTAATCAGGTTGTATTGAAGCCCTTCCACAAGTAATACTTTTTCAATGGAATTTGTGGAAGACTTACCTACTGTGCCAACTCCAATTATTTTACCTTTGTTCTTTCCTCCAAACTTGACCAGACCCCCTGGCTTCATCTCTATCTTGCTGAACTTGGATCGGTCTCCTGTCATATGCCTGGAGCAGCCACTGTCGAGGTACCACTTGTTGTCTTCAGCTGCCAGGCCGACCTACACAAATATATCAAGCAGAGTGATTTGGAACCCAAGATGAGTTGGGTCCAAGGACATTGTTCAAATCTCTGATCAAGTGTTTAGGTATCCATATTTGTTTCAGCATGGTTTTCTCTGGCACCTTCCTTTCTGGTTTATTAAAGTTGAATTCAGCTGAACTGGAGAAGTGAGTTCTATTCCATTCATTAGTCTTCCTATTCCTAGGAAATTTCCTGTAGGCTTGTTGATTAGCATATCTTTGACCATGAAAGTTATTTCTCCAGTAGGTCCTATTTGGACCCATCTGATTGTTGTAATTCCAGCTCTTATTCTGATTTATTTTCTTGGTCCATCTATCATTTGTGTTCTGATGAGTGGACTTAATGTTATTCTTCATAAAGTTCATTCCCATCTTAAATGGTTGTCCAGTACTAGTTTTTATGTTTTCTTTAGGACTTTGAGTTTCCTTAGAGTTGTTTGAGCTGGATGGTGTGTCCAGCTTTTCTTTTCCCTTCTCTGGACAGAAGGTGATGGTCTTGAATTGCAAGGGTCTCTTATTGGTTGGGTCATAGCCTAGACCTTCCTTATTGAAATTGACCCTAGTCCCTAGTATAGCATCTAAGCTAGTCTTTCCTTGGACAAACTTTTCTAAGACTTTCTGTTTGTCTTCCAGCTCCTTTTGAAGAGACTCAGAATTCTTTAGGAGTTCAGCATTTACTTTCTTCACAGCTTCATATTTCTCTGAATTCACTCTAATTTCATTCATGCCTTCTTCAATTTTAGTTTTGAATTCATTGAGCTGTTTTTGACTTTCTTGAGTTTCTCCCTTGAGCTTATCATTTTCTTTCCTTAGTGAGGTCATTTCTTCTAGTTGTTCTTTTAGTTTTTCATTTTCCTCACAGACTAGAGTTTGTTCTTCAACATTTGTGTTAAATTTTCTTTTCAGAACTCTGTGCTCTTTGCTAAGAGAATTACATTTATCTAGCAAGTCACCATAAGCATCCTCCCAGTCATCAATTGAGAAATTTTCAAAAATATTTATTACCTCCTCTTCACTGTTTGCCATAAGGCAAATTCCATCTTCATATTCTTCTGAGGAAGCTTCTTCTGGGTCTTCTTCTTCCTCGCTCCATGTGCAGACCATTGCCTGTGGCTTCTTCTTCTTCTGCACCTTTATGTTTTTCTTCTGAAAATAGGGACCCTTCTTCTGGAGGTCTGGGCATTCGCCTTTCATATGTCCCTGTTTGTTACAATTGAAACAAGTTAGTCTCTTAGGATTTCTATCCCTGTAACTAGTAAATTCAACACTCTTGTTGAAAGAGTGTGGCTTCTTCTTCCTAAAGGTCTTTCCCTTTTTCTTCAGAAATTTTTTGAACTGTCTAGTGAGCATTGCCTGCTCCTCCTGGTCGAGATTTGACAGACCTTCAAGCTCAGACTCGGACTCGGGGCTACTGCTGCTGCTCCCACTGTTGCTACCCTTGTTGCGGGAAGCTCTTAGAGCTACATTTTTACCCTTCCTCTCACTTCCTTCTCCACCTCCTTGGAAATTCATCTCATAGGTCATCAGGGATCCTATGAGTTCATTCACAGTTAAGACAGTCAAATCTTTTGACTCCTCAATCACAATGGCCTTAGTGTGCCATGCCGGGGATAAAGATCTAAGGATTTTTCTGACTATATCTGCCTCAGCAAGATCCTTCCCTAGCCCTTTAAGAGTATTTGTGATTAAAGACAACCTGGCATACATCTCAGTTATATTCTCGTCTGCATTCATCTTAAACATTTCATACTTAGAAGTGTAGATATTTACCTTCGAGGCTTTTACTTGAGCTATACCTTCATAGATCAATTGCAGCTCATCCCACATTCGCTTGGCAGTCTTGTAGGCAAAGATATGGGCATACTCCTCTGGATGAACATCACACTGGATAATATTCAGCGCCGTCCAGTTGAGTGAGGAGAGCTTGACATGGTCATCTGTCCAAGCGTCCTCGTTTGGTGGCAGATCATATGGCCCCACCGTGATTACTCTCCACAGTTTATGGCTTTGAGCCCTGATGAACACTTCCATCCTGTTCTTCCAAAACAGATAGTTACTACCATCGAAATAAGGAGGGCGACTAATGGATTGACCTTCGGCCATGAAGGTTCTAGGACCACCAGCATTTCCTTGACCGTTCGTCCACATGGCGTAAACCTGCTCTGATACCAATTGTTAGCGTAGCAAGAGTGATATAGAAGGGGGGGGGATGAATAGATCACTCCCAATTTTGCAGAACTCAGGCGGAGAATAGATTCTACTGCTAACGCACCTCCTTAACCCGTACACAGAGAAATATAGATGAGAGTGAAGAACTGATCACTTGAAGGCAAAGGGACTGTGGACGCACTTTTCGTTCGCTTGTTTATTGTTGTCCGTTTATTCGGTTTATTAAGTGCGTGGGCGTGCCAGTCACCGAAGTGACAATTTATTCGGGCTCCGAAGAGCCCATGGTGCGCTCGATCCGACTTCGTCAGACGATTGTGTAGTTCGTGTCGGGACCAAAACCCGCCGCGCTATAAAGGTCACGGCGTCATTTACATCCCCCATACGAGGGAACACCCTTGATTAATCGCCGAGATTCAGGGCCTCATGGCCAAGAAATTAATTGCATAAAAGGTTTATTACGAGGTATTGGAATCCTCATATGAGGGCAGGAAGAAGACCATTCGAGATCATGTCAGTCAGGCGCTGACCATTTAATGTTCGGACGAGTGTCCGTCCCGGGAAAAGCACGATCGTCGCGGGAAGACCGGAGCATATGTATGCCAGGATATGGCAATTTATTGTTCAGAAGAACGAAAAGCGTTCGGCTAAACCTCGGTTGAGGCGGTCAAAATCCGGTAAATCTGTTGGCCCGGTGCAAGAGCAAGCTTCGACCATACTGCGGTGGGCCCCCCTCGGTCGAAACAAGACTTGCATGAGCGTCATTAATATTTCCGGTGCCAAGGGGGCGACGAGGGAATATCCCTTGAATCGGCTGAAGAGCCTTGTGTCCGGAGAAGCGGGCGTTCGAAACGCGTCGGTCATTCGGGAGACCGTTTAATATTCGGACGTGTGTCTGGCTTGAGAATATCATAATCATCGCAGGAGGACCTGGGACATATGTATGCCATAATCCGGCAAGTTTGTTATTTTGGGACACTGAAAACGTTCGGTTGAATCTCGGTTATTGTAGCCGGAAACCAGTGAATCTGTTGGCCCGGTGCGAGATCGAGTCAGGACCATATTGGGGGCGCCTCCCGTGGTCGAAACGAGACTTGCGTGGGCATCATTAATGTTCCCGGTGCCGGCGGGCAACGGGGAAGAATCCCGGGATTAGATTTCAAAATCGAAACGTGTTCGAAAGGGGCGGGCTGTAGACCGAGGATATGAGCCAGACGATGACCATGATCGGGACAGACCCGAGGTCTAAGTGTGGCCCACGGAGGTCTTATTGATATTCCCATGGAAGAAGTCCGGGGGTGGCGAGAGCCGTCTCGTTCCAATTCGGATTCTGTCGGTCACTTGCCGACCTTTTCATGTTCAGGCAAGGGCCCATATTGCAAGTGCGACGCGGGCAGGAATGACCCCGTACAAATGTATGCCGAGTTTACGGCAATGTCGATAAAAGGGCGGGAACGAATCCCGATAGGAACGGGTCAGAATTGATGAACTATTGGCCCGGGGCAATGCCGGCTCACAACCATATCGGGGTAGGAGCCACCGGCTGTGCAGGTCGCTCACGGGCCTTTTCATGTTCGGACGTAGGTCCGTAATAAGAACGCGGCGGGAACCGAGCTGAATCTGTTCAAGTGTCTGCCGAACGTGCGGCAATTTTAGTAGCGGCTCGGAAGGGACCCGGCCAGAGAAATGAATCCGGTTTAATCGGAATGTCAGCCCAAGGCGAGATCGGGTCACGGCCACTGTGGGATAAATCTCGAGACCTAGACCCAGCCTACGAGGGCGGCGTTGTTGTTCCTTCGGCACCGGATCACCGGAGAGACGGGGCTGCGTGATAGGTTTCATAATTTATTATTATTGGAAGTTTAGTTATTATTTGAAGTTATTTCATATATGTATATTTGGGGTGAGCTTGTCGTTATTATTTACTTATTTTGTTGTTATTTATTTATTATTTTCTTTGGTGAGTTTATTGTTAGGGTTATTGCTTATTATTATTTTTTTTATCATCGTTCGTACATTTATTATATATGTTTTGAGCTTATTATTATTATTAATTGTTCCGTTATTATTGTTATTATTTACTCATTTTTGAATTTGTTATCGTTATTATGATCACCACTTGTTATTATTTATCCCTTTTGTGACTTTATTGTTATCGTTCCTATTTTGTTATTTATTATTATTATTATTAATATTTCTTATTATTATTATTATTAATATTTCTTATTATCATTACTATTATTATTATTATTTATTATTTGTTCACTCATTATGTTTTCTTTCAGCTTACTCTCATTTTATTATCGTTTATATGGGGCGTGTATCGTTTAAGGTTGAGGAGGGGGAGGGTGTACCGCTGGAAGCGGTGGAAGGGTGTACCGTTGGAGGAGGGCACGAGCGTGCCGCTGAAGGGTTGATCGGGGGTGTACCGGCGAAGACAGGGAGCTGAGGGTGTGCCGCTGAGGGGCTAAAAAGGTGTACCGGCGAAGAGGTCGCAGGGTGTACCGCTGACGGCGGCAAGGGCGCGTGCCGCTGGGGGCTGAAGGGCCGTGCCGACGAAGGGCCTAGCTGGGCATGGCAAGGTGTGCCGGCAGAGGGCCATGACGGGTGCACCGGCGAAGGTGGCTGGGGGTGTCGGCGAAGGGCAATGCAGGGTGTACCGGCGAAAGGCCAAGCAAGGCGTGCCGGGGAAGCCAGGTTGGGGGCGTGCCGTTGAAGGGCCCACTCTTCCTCCACTTCCTTTAAGGCTTTTCTTTTCTTATTTCTTTTCTCTCTTCTGATTTTTATTAAGTTTGCTTGGGTTTCTTCTTTTCTTCTCTTGATTAATCTTCATCCTTTCTTCGATGTTCAAGTTGCTTGTTATTTGATTCGGCTCTCTTTGAATTAATCGCGGTTCCCTTGCCTCGGTTAAAGTGTTTTACCGTTGTTCTTTTCGTTCGTTTGTTACTTTCTTTTTACCTTTTAATATGTTGTTGTTTCTGACGAAAATTCGGCAGCATCTCCCCTTGACCCGAGCGTAAGGGAGAAAAAGGGAACGCGCCCACATGGAGTGGCGAAACCCGACAACTGGAGGTGGGCGCCCGAAGGCAGCAACACCTTTATAAACCTCAGAAAACTCGGAGGGTACGGCGAGCGGGAGACACTCCTAAGACTGGCTGAGAGGGGAATGCACCGGGCAAGAAGGAAGGGTAGTGTACCGGCGAAAGGCCTGGCTAGGGTGTGATGGTAAACAGGCGGCCGAAGGTGTGCCGCTGAGGGCCGAATGAAGCATGCCGGCGAAGGGGGTTGGAAAGCGTGCCGCTGAGGGCCAGGGAGCGTGCCGCTGAGGGCAGCTGAAGGCGTGCCGCTGAGGGCGCCAGGGAGTGTGCCGCTGAGGGCCGGCTAGAGCGTGCCGCTGAGGGCAGGCAGGGTGTGCCGGTGAGGGTCGGGCAGGGCGTACCGCTGAAGGGCTGGAAGGCAAAAGCGTGCCGCCGAGGGCCGCCAGAAGCGCACCGATGAAGGTGCCTAAGGACGTACCATTGAAGGCGCCCAAGGGTGATCAGAGGCAAGATACCCGGGAGGAAGCAAACCCTAACAAAGGAGAAAGGGGAAAGAGGCGTGAAACACCGAAGGATGCAAACACGGGAGGAATGTTTCAGAAAGACATCCAAGAAAAATGCCTGCAAGCATTCTATTTTTATTCTCACAAAAGGAGTGCCCCAAGGGGGCTAATACATCGTAACGGCGGCGAAATAGGAAATGAAAGGAAGGAAAGAGGAAAAGCAAATGCAGTGGGGGGAACGGAGCATGGACTCCTCCCCCGGACCTCACTCTCTCTCTCTCCCCACTCTTCTTCTCTTCTTCTCTTCTATCTTCTTCTTCTTTCTCTTCGCACGGACGGCGGTGGTGGGCGAGCGGAGTAGCAGGAGGGGGGGGGGAGGCAGAGCCTCCCCTCCTCTTCTTCTTCCCTTCCTCTTCTTCTCTTCTGTCCGCGTGTGTCTGTTTGTGTGTGTCTGTCTCCTCTTCTCCTCCTCCTCCTTTTGTTCACCGGAGAAGAAGGGCCTTTATACCCCAGTCACGGGAGCGTCCGAAGGCGGGAGCATCCACGGAGGGAACGTGCAGCATTGAATGGGATTTGACTTGGGCTGTCCTTGGTGACAGGGAGTAGCCTGCGTGCCTTCACGAGAAGGCAACACGTCAGCTAGCCCATTGCGCGCCAAGAATCTGTAGGGCATGGGCGTTTAGATTTCGTTTGTCGGAGCGTGCCGTTGAAAGGATGAAAACCCGTGCCGCTGGAAGCCTGCAAAGACGTGCCGCTGAAAGAGCTCTCAGGCGTGCCGCTGAACGGCCTGGGGGGCGTGCCGCTGAGCGCCTGGGGGGAGTGTCGCTGAGCGCCTGGGTGTGCCGCTGAAGACCCTGAGGGGTGTGCCGCTGGGGGCTTCAAGCCGTGCCGCTGTGGGGGCTGGCAACGTGTGCCGGTGAAGACACCCAAACTGGGTGTGCCGGTGGAGCGCCCTGGCCGAGTGTGCCGGCGGAGCGCCAGGGGAGCGTGCCGCTGAACGGACGCAGGAGCGTGCCGCTGAGCAGGAGGCCGGGGTGTGCCGCTGAAGGGCCACCAGGGTGTGCCGCTGGGGCTTCAAGGGTTGTGCCGCTGAAGACCTTTGCAGCGTGTGCCGCTGAGGGGCTCAGGGGTGTACCGCTGAAGGCTTCAAGGGCGTGTCGCTGAAGGCCTAAATGGGCGGTTCTGAGCCCGTTGTGGGCACGAGTTATTGCCCATTTGATTTTCTTCGAGGCCCATGGATTATGAGCTTCTTGGGAGTTGGTTTCTCTTCGCTGTCGTGACTCCGGTGATGGCTTCATGGTAGTGTGCATGTTTGGGGAGTCCGGATGACCAGTCTCTCCGGGGTTTCTTCACTCGGCGTCGTTGTTGATGCGAGGCCGGGCAGGATATCTGTGCGTGCAATTTTCGGTGTCCACAAATGCCCCCCACCCACGGGTAGCGCAGGTGAAGGATGAGCCGGGCGGTGCCCGTGGGTGTACTTGTCTCTTTTCTCTTTGTCGATGCCGACAGGATGTTGGGAGCTGGCGTAACATGTTGGTCTTGTCTTCTCTTCGTCAGTGCCGACGGGGTGTCGGGAGCCGACGTGGTATGCTCGTCTCTTTGTCTCTTCGTCAGCACCGACAGTGTGCCGGGGGCTGACATGGCATGGTATGCTGACCTCTTTGTCTCTTCGTCAGTGCCGACAGGGCGTCGGGAGCTGACATGGCTTGTTGGTCTCTTATTCTCTTTGTTGTTGTTGTTTTTTTTATATATTACTACCGACAGGGCGTCGGGAGCTGCAGTAGCATGTTGGTCTCTTTGTATCTTTGTCAGCGCCGACAGGGTGTCGAAAGCTGACCTAGTTTGTTGTCTCTTGGTCTCTTCGTCAGTGCCGACAGTGTGTCGGGAGCTGACCTGATATGTTGATCTCTTGGTCTCTTCGCCAGTACCGACAGGACGTCGGGTGCTGAGATGATACACTGGTCTCTTTGTCTCTTCGTCAGCGCCGACCGGGCGTCGGGGGCTGACATGGCTTGTTGGTCTCTTTGTCTCTTCGTCAACGCCGACAGGGTGCTGGGGGCTGACATGGCTTGTTGTCTCTTGGTCTCTTCGTCAACGCCGATAGGGTGTCGGGAGCTGACCTGGTTTGTTGGTCTCTTTGTCTCTTCGTCAATGCCGACAGGGTGTCGGGAGCTGGCCTGATATGTTGATTTCTTTTTCTCTTCGTCAGTGCCGACATGGTGCCGGGAGCTGACATGATTTGTTTTTTTTTCTTTGTCTCTTCATCAGTGCCGGTGGGGTGCCGGGAACTGAAGCAGTATGTTGGTCTCTTCTCTTCTCCTTTTTTTTATTATCTTTTTTTTCTTTTTCTCTTCTCTCTTTTATCTCTCTTTCTCTTCTCTTTTCTTTTTTTTTTCTTCTCTCTTTTGTTTTTTTTTTCTTCTCTCTTTTGTTTTTTTTCTTTCTTCTCTTTCTCTTGAAGAACCCCGGACAACCGTCGACGTGGCTGTCGATGATTGAAAGCTGTCGGCTCAGGGGCCGATAATTGAAAGCTGTTGGCATGGGAGCCAATAAGTGAAAAGCTGTCGGCCCAAGGGTCGATAAGTGAAAGCTATCGGCTGAGGGGCCGATGATTGAAAAGCTGTCGACTCAGAGGCCGATGATCAGAAAGCTGTTGGCATGGGAGCCAATAATTGAAAGCTGTTGGCATGGGAGCCAATAATTGAAAGTTGTTGGCATGGGAGCCAATAATTGAAAAGCTGTCGACCCGAAGGCCG
The DNA here is from genome assembly GCA_022559845.1 of Amorphophallus konjac. Taxonomy (NCBI): domain Eukaryota; kingdom Viridiplantae; phylum Streptophyta; class Magnoliopsida; order Alismatales; family Araceae; genus Amorphophallus; species Amorphophallus konjac. Next base: position 433,551,931 of record CM040120.1, on the reverse strand, counting down.
ATGATTAGAAAGCTGTCGACCCGAAGGCCGATGATTGAAAGCTGTCGGCTCAGGGGCCGATAATTGAAAGCTGTTGGCATGGGAGCCAATAATTGAAAAGCTGTCGACCCGAAGGCCGATGATTAGAAAGCTGTCGACCCGAAGGCCGATGATTGAAAGCTGTCGGCCCAGGGGCCGATAAGGGAGGCCAAAACAGCCAAGCCTGGAAGCGGGCTGCAGGAGCCGAAGTTTGGAGATTAATGGGCCGCGAGGGCGAGAGGTAGGCCACGGTGGCCAATATTGGGCTCTACGAGCCGGAGCTGGGGAAAGTAGGCTTCGATGGCCGAAATTGAGTTTATTACATACGTACATCCTTGTTATTTTATTGTTATCATACTTTTTTATTATTATTTTATGTTGTTTTGTTTTGTTTTGTTTTTTTATTTTTTATCATTTTTTTTAAAGCATGAAAGCATTCATTAGCAGGCATAACATAAATATAAGTAAGGCGGCTCCCTCTATAGGGGATAGGATAGGGACGTCGCCCGTAATTCGTAGATGCGGTGCGGGCCGCGAGTCACAATCGAGGGGTTGTGCACCCGTCAAGAGGATATCGCACGTCTTGCATGCATAGCCTAAATTCACGCATTTCACCCGAGGTAATTTTCTGTGGCGTGGCAGTGCAAATGTGTGAGCAAAGAGCCCTAACCATAGGGATATGCAGGTTTTCCTGGTGACACTCGAGGATCACTCTAGCGCCTACACATATGTTTCAGGCTCTCGGTTTTGGTAGCTTCGCACAGCCCCCCCATCTGTTTATTTTGGTAGCGGATTTCACCGTTCGGCGCGAGTCTCCTCATGTGTCTCAATGGGGATTCCCGGCTACTAGGATTCATCCTTATTATAATTCTATTACGGATTCTACCGTTCGGCGCGAGTCTCCTCATGTGTCTCAATGGAGATTCCCGGCTAATAGGTTTCATCCTTATTATAATTCGCTTCACCATTTCGCGCGAGTCTCCTCATGTGTCTCAATGGGGATTCCCGGCTACTCGGATCCACGTGCCTCTCCTTTTTTTTTCTCTCTTTTTTTTCTCTTTTTTTTTAACAGTGGGGGTAGGCAGCTTTTTCCTCACGATTACCTTTCACGCGAGTGCAGGAATTCAAGCATCCGTAGAGTGCTAAGAAGAAATTCGGGCAATCCCTATAGTTGAAGGCTATTGGACACATTAAGTGCGAAGTGTGGGAGCGTTGCCTCAGGTTTATTTTATGAGTTGGGCTTAGCGATTCAGTCATGACTCTTCCCCTTGACGTGTGCACTCGCCATAATTGGGTTCCCTTCGAGCGTACGCCGTGACATCCGTGCATCTGGAATCGGGGCGATATTATTATTATAGCAAGGAAACACGGTCCTAGAAAATTTCAAGGAAGTGTATTATTCTATATTAAGCAACCATGCAAGCAGGGCAATCATGCATTCTCCTTTTTTGATTTGTTTTTGTTTTCTTCCCTTTTTTGTTGTTTTTTTTGTTTGTTTGTTTGTTTATTTTTTTGGAGTGTTGTTGTTGTTTGTTTGTTTTTTTTTGTTTATTTGTTTTTTGTTGTTGTTTTTTTTTTGTTTTATAAGAAAATATTGTTGTTACGTATAAGTGTAGTGGTAGTAAAGATATTAGGGAAGCAGACCACGAATGGCTGAAAGGGTATTAGGGAGGCGGGCCATAGAACCCGAGGAACCTCACCGGAGTGAGCCATAAGGGCCAATGATGAGATAGCTGTCGGCCATGAGCCGATGATGAGGTAGCCGTCGGCTAAGAGTCGATGATAAGGTAGCTGTCGACTAGGAGCCGATGATAAGGTAGCTGTCGGCTAGGAGCCGATGATGGGATAGCTGTCGGCTAAGAGCCGATGATAAGGTAGCTGTCGGCTAGGAGCCGATGCTGAGATAGCTGTCGGCTAAGAGCCGATGATAAGGTAGCTGTCGGCTAGGTGCCGATGATGGGATAGCTGTCGGCTAGGAGCCGATGATAAGGTAGCTGTCGGCTAGGAGCCGATGCTGAGATAGCTGTCGGCTAAGAGCCGATGATAAGGTAGCTGTCGGCTAGGAGCCGATGCTGAGATAGCTATCGGCTCGATAGCTGTCGGCTAAGAGTCGATGATAAGGTAGCTGTCGGCTAGGAGCCGATGATGGGATAGCTGTCGGCTAAGAGCCGATGATAAGGTAGCTATCGGCTAGGAGCCGATGCTGAGATAGCTGTCGGCTAAGAGTCGATGATAAGGTAGCTGTCGGCTAGGAGCCGATGATGGGGTAGCTGTCGGCTAGGAGCCGATGATAAGGTAGCTGTCGGCTAGGAGCCGATGCTGAGATAGCTGTCGGCTAAGGGTCGATGATAAGGTAGCTGTCGGCTAGGAGCCGATGATGGGATAGCTGTCGGCTAAGAGTCGATGATAAGGTAGCTGTCGGCTAGGAGCCGATGATAAGGTAGCTGTCGGGTAGGAGCCGATAGTGAGATAGCTATCGGCTAAGAGCCGATGATTGAAAGGTGTCGACCCGAAGGCCGATGAAAGGGTAGTGGTCGGCTTGAAGCTCCGGTGGCTGAAAGTTGGTCGGTTTAGCGCCCCGTCGGCTGAAGGTCTAGTGCGTTTAGCGCCCTATCGGTGGAAGGTCTAGTCGGTTTAACACCCCGCCGGCGGGAGGCTGATTGGTTTCTATTTGTTTGATGGTTGGAAGTCGGAGGTAGAAGTTTACCTCATAAAGATTTTTTTTGGAGAGGCGGGTACAAAGACCATGTTCGCCTCATGCTGTTCTTTCTCTTCTTCTCTTCTTTTGTGTGGAGAGGCGGGTACAAAGACCATTGTTCGCCTCATAATTGCTCTTTTTTCTTCTTCTTTTCTTCTATGTAAAGAGGCGGGTTCAGTGACCACGTCTGCCTCATGTGTCTTTTTTTTTACTATTCTCTTCTTTTCTCGTTAATGCTTCCATGCTGGAGTGTATTTCTCTTACTGTGCCCCCAGGTCGGGGTGTAGCTTCATTTGGTATGCATCCCCCCCTGAGGGGTGTGTTTTGCCTCTCTGCTTCCATGCCCCCAGGCGGGGTGTTTTTTTTTGCTTCTATGTCCCCAGTCCAGGGTGTGTTTTTTTTAATGCCCCCGAGGCGGGGTGTAGCTCTCTTCAAATGCCCCCATGGTGGGGTATACCCTTCACGGCTTCTTTGCCCCCAGGTGGGGTATGTTTCTTCTTCAATTACCCCTAAGCCAGGGTGGACTTCTCTTCATATGTCCCTGAGTCGGGGCGTGTTCTTTATAGCTTTTAGGCCCTCGAAGCGAAGTATGCTTCTTCTTCGTATGCCCCTGGTACGGGGTGTAGCTCACTTCAAATGCCCCCCTGGACGGGGGTGTATCTTTTGTTTCTTACGCCCCCCTGAGGTCGGGGTGCATCTCTTTACAGCTTCTGTGCCCCCGAAGCAGGGTATGTTGTTTCTTCAAACGCCGCTTGGGCAGGGTATATCTTTCTTCTTATGCTCCCAGATCGGGATGTATGTCTCTTCGCTTCTGTGCCCCGAATCGGGGTAGATGCTTCTGCTTCTTATGCACCGAGGGCGGAGTGCGTCTCTTTCTGTGCCCCCAGAGCGGGGTAGATGCTTCTGCTTCTTATGCGCCAAGGGCGGAGTGTATCTCTTTTTTTGTACCCCCAGAGCGGGGTAGATGCTCTGCATGTGTCCCCGGGTAGGGGTGTAGCTTTGTCTCCCATGGAGGGGGGTGTGTGTTGTTTCTTCAAAAGCCCCCAGACCAGGGTGTATTCTTCTCTTTCTTATACTCCCGAGGCGGGAGGGGTTCTCTTCATGTGCCCCCGGGAATGGGGATATGCTTCTTTCTTCAAGTGTCCCCAGGCCGGGGTGAATTCTTTTTTTCAGACACCCCGGGGGGAATGTTTGCTTCTTGTGCTCCCAAGGTGGGGTGTATTTTTTGCTTTTGATGCCCCCAAGGTGGGGTGTATTTTTTTGCTTTCGATGCCCCCAAGGTGGGGCGCATTGCTGCTTCTGATGCCCCAAAGCGAGGTATCCCTTTTTTTTTATATGCCCCCGGCACGGGGTGTATTCCGCTTCTAGTGCCCCCAGAATGGAGTGTATTGCCGCTTTTGATGCGGGGTGTAGTTCTTACTTTTTATGCACCCGAGGCGGGGTGAATTCTTCTTCTTTGTTTATGTGCCCCCATATCGGGGTGTATTCCTCTCTTCATATGCTTCCCAAAGCCGGGGGGTGTTGTTTGTTCTGCTTCAGATGTCCCCCCCGGGGGCTTAATGTTGCTTCATGGACTCCGAGCCTGGGGTATGCTCCTCCAAAGGTCCCTAAGCCGGGGTGGATTCTCTTTTCTTCTCATGCTCCCAAGGCGGAATGTAGCTTCTTCCAGTACCCCTAAACAGGAGCGGATTCTTTATGGCTTCTATGTCCCCTGGCGGGGTATGCTTCTTCTTCAAATACCCCTAGGCCGGGGTGAATTCTCTTCATATGCCCCTGAGTCGGGGCGTGTTCTTTATAGCTTCTAGGCCCTCGAGGCGAGATACGCTCCTTCTTCAAATACCCCCGATACGGGGGTGTGTTTCTTGGCTTCATATGCCCCGGACGTGGGGTATATATTTTATTTCTTATGCCCCCGAGCCGGGATGTAGCTTCTTGGCCTCATATGCTGCCGAGGCGAGGGGTATGTTGCTTCATGTGCCCCCCGGGGGGGGGGGGACGCATTTTGCCTCTATTGCCCCGTGGCGGGGTACATCTCTTGGCTTCTTACGCCCCCAAGGTGGGGTGTGTTTTCTTCTTGTGCCCCCGGGGTGGGGTATGTTGCTTTTTGCACCCCAAAGGTGGAGTGTACTTATCTTCAAGTGCCCCTGAGTCGGGGCGTACCTGTGTCTTACATGCCCCCATGCGGGGTGAGCTTGGCTTCTTGTGCACCCGGGGCGGGATGAGTTCTTCTCATTTGCATGCCCCTGAGTCAGGGCGTGTTCTTTATAACTTCCAGGCCCTCGAGGCGAGGTGGGCTTCTTCTTCAAATACCCCGGGACGGGGGTGTGATTCTTGGCTTCATATGCTCCCAAGATGGGGTGTATTTTACTTCTTCTCATGACCCCAGGATGGAGTGTATTCACTTCATGTGCCCCCGGCACGAGGGTGTATCTTTACTTTTTATGCCCCCCCCCCCTCGGGGGGATTCTTCTTCTTCTGCCCCGACACGCCGGGGAATGTCTGCTTCTTGTGCCCCGAAAGTGGGGTGTGTTCTTGATGGCTCCTGTGCCCCCGTCGGTGGGGTGTATTTTTTTCTTCAAATTCCCCTAAGGCGGGGTGTATTCTTTGTCGCTTCATGTACCCCGAGTAGGGGTGAATTCTTTTCTTCTTACGCCCCCATGGCGGGGTATGTCTTTTACTTCATGTGCCCCCATATCGGGGTGTATTTCTCTTCTTCAGATGCCCCTAAGCTGGGGCGCAACTCTATTTCTTCTTATGTCCCCAGGTCAGGGCGGATTCTTCCTCAAATGCCCCGAAGCCGGGGTGTAGCCTTTGCTTTGTGCCCTTCAGTCGGGGCGGATTCTCTTCATGTGCCCCTGGGAATAGGGTGTATCTCCTTTTTTTGCCTCTTATGCCCCCGTAGCAGGGTATATATCTTCTTCTTATCCCCCATGGCGGGGTATATGCATGCTCTCTTCGGGAGTGGTGGCCGTGCTTGGCCTCATTGCTATAAAGCATTCCCCACAGCGGGCAGCCATTCACCAAGCTACGATTGTGGCTCGCTGGGTCTTTTAACAGCCACTCGAAGGGCCGTCTTGTGCCGGATGGAGGCAGCAGGAAGGAGGAACGAGCGGGGTCATTACACCACGGACTCGGAGCCTCCTAGAGTCGGGCGGGATGCCGGGTTTCTTCTTGCTCTTTTAGTCAGCGATGCTGGCCGACTTTTCTTTTTTTCTTCTTTCTCTTTTTCTTCTCTTTTTTTTTCTTCTCTTCTTCTCTCTTTTTTTTTGTCCCTTCTTCTCTTCTCTTCTTTTTGTATGATTGACCAGGGTGGGGGTGCAGGAGAGCGCTCACCCCCTGAGGGAGGGGATGAGTGGTTCGCTCCACCGCATCAACTCCACAGTGGTAATCTTTATTCAGCACGGGTCTCGACGGACGTAGCCGTACAACCCTCTATTGTCAATTATTTCTCTTCTTTTTTGCTTCTTTCTTTTCTCTCTCTTTTTTTTCTTTTTTCTTTACCTTTCTTCCTTTCTTCTTTTCTTCTCTTCTTCTTTTCTTCTCTTTCTTCTTGAGGGAAGCGGGGGGCTTGATTTCCCCTCCCTTCTATTATCTTTCTCTTATCTTCTCTTCCCTTTTTTTCTTATAACAGCCCTCATGATTCTCGGAAGTTGCATATGCTTCGAAGTAGCGTTCTCGAGGCCGCGAAGGCAGCTGCACCGAGCCAGGCTTTTCTCCCCATAGGACTGGCAAAGACAGCACCTGTAATTCATCAAAGTAGGCAAACATCGTTTATTAGGGGGGGCCATGAGGCCCTGAATCCCGGCGAAGAGATGAAGGGTGGTTTGGTCCCACCGGGCGTGCCAGACTTGTGGACGCACTTTTTGTTCGCTTGTTTATTATTGTCTGTTTATTCGATTTATTAAGTGCGTGGGCGTGCCAGTCACTGAAGTGACAATTCATTCGGGCTCCGAAGAGCCCATGGTGCGCTCGATCCGACTTCGTCAGACGATTGTGTAGTTCGTGTCGGGACCAAAACTCGCCGCGCCATAAAGGTCACGGCGTCATTTACATCCCCCATACGAGGGAACACCCTTGATTAATCGCCGAGATTCAGGGCCTCATGGCCAAGAAATTAATTGCATAAAAGGTTTATTACGAGGTATTGAAATCCTCATATGAGGGCAGGAAGAAGACCATTCGAGATCATGTCGGTCAGGCGCTGATCATTTAATGTTCGGACGAGTGTCCGTCTCGGGAAAAGCACGATCGTCGCGGGAAGACCGGAGCATATGTATGCCAGGATATGGCAATTTATTGTTCAGAAGAACGGAAAGCGTTCGGCTAAACCTCGGTTGAGGCGGTCAAAATCCGGTAAATCTGTTGGCCCGGTGCAAGAGCAAGCTTCGACCATACTGCGGTGGGCCCCCCCTCGGTCGAAACAAGACTTGCATGAGCGTCATTAATATTTCCGGTGCCAAGGGGGCGACGAGGGAATATCCCTTGAATCGGCTGAAGAGCCTTGTGTCCGGAGAAGCGGGCGTTCGAAACGCGTCGGTCATTCGGGAGACCGTTTAATATTCGGACGTGTGTCCGGCTTGAGAATATCATAATCGTCGCAGGAGGACCTGGGACATATGTATGCCGTAATCCGACAAGTTTGTTATTTTGGGACACTGAAAACGTTCGGTTGAATCTCGGTTATTGTAGCCGAAAACCAGTGAATCTGTTGGCCCGGTGCGAGATCGAGTCAGGACTATATTGGGGGCGCCTCCCGTGGTCGAAACGAGACTTGCGTGGGCATCATTAATGTTCCCGGTGCCGGCGGGCAACGGGGAAGAATCCCGGGATTAGATTTCAAAATCGAAACGTGTTCGAAAGGGGCGGGCTGTAGACCGAGGATATGAGCCAGACGATGGCCATGATCGGGACAGACCCGAGGTCTAAGTGTGGCCCACGGAGGTCTTATTGATATTCCCATGGAAGAAGTCCGGGGGTGGCGAGAGCCGTCTCGTTCCAATTCGGATTCTGTCGGTCACTTGCCGACCTTTTCATGTTCGGGCAAGGGCCCATATTACAAGTGCGACGCGGGCAGGAACGACCCCGTACAAATGTATGCCGAGTTTACGGCAATGTCGATAAAAGGGCGGGAACGAATCCCGATAGGAACGGGTCGGAATTGATGAACTATTGGCCCGGGGCAATGCCGGCTCACAACCATATCGGGTTAGGAGCCACCGGCTGTGCAGGTCGCTCACGGGCCTTTTCATGTTCGGACGTAGGTCCGTAATAAGAACGCGGCGGGAACCGAGCTGAATCTGTTCAAGTGTCTGCCGAACGTGCGGCAATTTTAGTAGCGGCTCGGAAGGGACCCGGCCGGAGAAATGAATCCGGTTTAATCGGAATGTCAGCCCAAGGCGAGATCGGGTCACGGCCACTGTGGGATAAATCTCGAGACCTAGACCCAGCCTACGAGGGCGGCGTTGTTGTTCCTTCGGCACCGGATCACGGGAGAGACGGGGCTGCGTGATAGGTTTCATAATTTATTATTATTTGAAGTTTAGTTATTATTATTTTGTTATTTCATATATGTATATTTGGGGTGAGCTTGTCGTTATTATTTACTTATTTTGTTGTTATTTATTTATTATTTTCTTTGGTGAGTTTATTGTTAGGGTTATTGCTTATTATTATTTTTTTTATCATCGTTCGTACATTTATTATATATGTTTTGAGCTTATTATTATTATTAATTGTTCCGTTATTATTGTTATTATTTACTCATTTTTGAATTTGTTATCGTTATTATGATCACCACTTGTTATTATTTATCCCTTTTGTGACTTTATTGTTATCGTTCCTATTTTGTTATTTATTATTATTATTATTAATATTTCTTATTATCATTACTATTATTATTATTATTTATTATTTGTTCACTCATTATGTTTTCTTTTAGCTTACTCTCATTTTATTATCGTTTATATGGGGCGTGTATCGTTTAAGGTTGAGGAGGGGGAGGGTGTACCGCTGGAAGCGGTGGAAGGGTGTACCGTTGGAGGAGGGCACGAGCGTGCCGCTGAAGGGTTGATCGGGGGTGTACCGGCGAAGACAGGGAGCTGAGGGTGTGCCGCTGAGGGGCTAAAAAGGTGTACCGGCGAAGAGGTCGCAGGGTGTACCGCTGAGGGCGGCAAGGGCGCGTGCCGCTGGGGGCTGAAGGGCCGTGCCGACGAAGGGCCTAGCTGGGCATGGCAAGGTGTGCCGGCAGAGGGCCATGACGGGTGCACCGGCGAAGGTGGCTGGGGGTGTCGGCGAAGGGCAATGCAGGGTGTACCGGCGAAAGGCCAAGCAAGGCGTGCCGGGGAAGCCAGGCTGGGGGCGTGCCGTTGAAGGGCCCACTCTTCCTCCACTTCCTTTAAGGCTTTTCTTTTCTTCTTTCTTTTCTCTCTTCTGATTTTTATTAAGTTTGCTTGGGTTTCTTCTTTTCTTCTCTTGATTAATCTTTATCCTTTCTTCGATGTTCAAGTTGCTTGTTATTTGATTCGGCTCTCTTTGAATTAATCGCGGTTCCCTTGCCTCGGTTAAAGTGTTTTACCGTTGTTCTTTTCGTTCGTTTGTTACTTTCTTTTTACATTTTAATATGTTGTTGTTTCTGACGAAAATTCGGCAGCATCTCCCCTTGACCCGAGCGTAAGGGAGAAAAAGGGAACGCGCCCACATGGAGTGGCGGAACCCGACAACTGGAGGTGGGCGCCCGAAGGCAGCAACACCTTTATAAACCTCGGAAAACTCGGAGGGTACGGCGAGCGGGAGACACTCCTAAGACTGGCTGAGAGGGGAATACACCGGGCAAGAAGGAAGGGTAGTGTACCGGCGAAAGGCCTGGCTAGGGTGTGATGGTAAACAGGCGGCCGAAGGTGTGCCGCTGAGGGCCGAATGAAGCATGTCGGCGAAGGGGGGTGGAAAGCGTGCCGCTGAGGGCCAGGGAGCGTGCCGCTGAGGGCAGCTGAAGGCGTGCCGCTGAGGGCGCCAGGGAGTGTGCCGCTGAGGGCCGGCTAGAGCGTGCCGTTGAGGGCAGGCAGGGTGTGCCGGTGAGGGTCGGGCAGGGCGTACCGCTGAAGGGCTGGAAGGCAAAAGCGTGCCGCCGAGGGCCGCCAGAAGCGCACCGATGAAGGTGCCTAAGGACGTACCATTGAAGGCGCCCAAGGGTGATCAGAGGCAAGATGCCCGGGAGGAAGCAAACCCTAACAAAGGAGAAAGGGGAAAGAGGCGTGAAACACCGAAGGATGCAAACACGGGAGGAATGTTTCAGAAAGACATCCAAGAAAAATGCCTGCAAGCATTCTATTTTTATTCTCACAAAAGGAGTGCCCCAAGGGGGCTAATACATCGTAATGGCGGCGAAATAGGAAATGAAAGGAAGGAAAGAGGAAAAGCAAATGCAGTGGGGGGAACGGAGCATGGACTCCTCCCCCGGACCTCACTCTCTCTCTCTCCCCACTCTTCTTCTCTTCTTCTCTTCTATCTTCTTCCTCTTTCTCTTCGCACGGACGGCGGTGGTGGGCGAGCGTAGTAGCAGGAGGGGGGGGGGAGGCAGAGCCTCCCCTCCTCTTCTTCTTCCCTTCCTCTTCTTCTCTTCTGTCCGCGTGTGTCTGTTTGTGTGTGTCTGTCTCCTATTCTCCTCCTCCTCCTTTTGTTCACCGGAGAAGAAGGGCCTTTATACCCCAGTCACGGGAGCGTCCACGGAGGGAACGTGCAGCATTGAATGGGATTTGACTTGGGCTGTCCTTGGTGACAGGGAGTAGCCTGCGTGCCTTCAAGAGAAGGCAACACGTCAGCTAGCCCATTGCGCGCCAAGAATCTGTAGGGCATGGGCGTTTAGATTTCGTTTGTCGGAGCGTGCCGTTGAAAGGATGAAAATCCGTGCCGCTGGAAGCCTGCAAAGACGTGCCGCTGGAAGGGCTCGCAGGCGTGCCGCTGAACGGCCTGGGGGGCGTGCCGCTGAGCGCCTGGGGGGAGTGTCGCTGAGCGCCTGGGTGTGCCGCTGAAGACCCTGAGGGGTGTGCCGCTGGGGGCTTCAAGCCGTGCCGCTGTGGGGGCTGGCAACGTGTGCCGGTGAAGACACCCAAACTGGGTGTGCCGGTGGAGCGCCCTGGCCGAGTGTGCCGGCGGAGCGCCAGGGGAGCGTGCCGCTGAACGGACGCAGGAGCGTGCCGCTGAGCAGGAGGCCGGGGTGTGCCGCTGAAGGGCCACCAGGGTGTGCCGCTGGGGCTTCAAGGGTTGTGCCGCTGAAGACCCTTGCAGCGTGTGCCGCTGAGGGGCTCAGGGGTGTACCGCTGAAGGCTTCAAGGGCGTGTCGCTGAAGGCCTAAATGGGCAGTTCTGAGCCCGTTGTGGGCACGAGTTATTGCCCATTTGATTTTCTTCGAGGCCCATGGATTATGAGCTTCTTGGGAGTTGGTTTCTCTTCGCTGTCGTGACTCCGGGGATGTCTTCATGGTAGTGTGCATGTTTGGGGAGTCCGGATGACCAGTCTCTCCGGGGTTTCTTCACTCGGCGTCGTTGTTGATGCGAGGCCGGGTAGGATATCTGTGCGTGCAATTTTCGGTGTCCACAGGGACAAGCAGATGAAGAGCACAGAAATCAATAGTAAACCATAGAGGAGGCACTCGGTTTTTAGGTGGTTCGATTGCAGTCCGCAATCTACATCCACCCCTCACTCCAACTAGAGTGAGGATTCCACTATGCAAAGCTAGATCACAGCAGACTCAGTCTGCGTACAACATGCTGCCACACAGCTTGAACACCCAAGGGAAACAAATCCCTCGACCAAGCTCTGCTACCCACAGAACTTGAAACCTGTTCTAGCTCCCAGCTAGAACACAACCGGAGAATCCTCTCCCTTCCTCCACACACGGAGGGAAACTGTTAATGACAACCTGTCACTAACAACACCAGAGATCACCGATCTCTCTTCCTCTGCAACCCAGAGGGAAACTGGAGTAGTACTCCCTTCCTCCACACACCGGAGGGAAACCAATTCAAATCAGAATGAAAGAACAAAAATAAACGAAAACAAAATAGAAACAAAAACCAATGAGGAAGAAATCGGTTCTGAAACCCAATACAAATGTAGCTTCAAATGAAGCAATTCATCAATCCACACACACTCTCTTTCTCTCGAACAAACTCCTCTCAGATATGGAACTCTCTGCTCTTTTTCTTTTCTGGATCGTGCAGACTCTCACCAATGGCTTCTGCTTTTTCTTTTCACGATCTATCTTCTACTGAAGGATGAAGCTCTATATTTATAGCAGATAATGGCGTGTGGCTGCCAGGTTCCCGCCCATGCACTTTTGGCCAGATCATTTGAATTTCGACCACATGGCAGCATCCTGACAAGGTTGCCATCCACGTGTCATGCGCATGTTGTCTTGGATCACGTGTCAGGTGTCAACCTCGATTCACGTGCCCAATCATCAGTCTGAATCGCCTGCAGACAGACAGAAGTAATGTGTATACTTAGTCAGTTCAGGCTATTAACAAGGATGTATATACTTCAGAAACATCAATAGAGTAAGTGTGTACATCGTGAGAGAATGTACAGACTTACTGAATAAAATGCATGTGAAGGCAGTGTATAAACATGTGAACAGTGCACATGAATGGCAGTGTATAGACTATGAACAATGCAGACGATTGTTATCAATGTGTATACTTTACAAGGCTCAGCCACTGTGCAGACTTCACGAAGCCTAAGCAGTGTACAGGCTTGAAACGAGTGCGATGAGAGAAACGAAGACTCAAGTCATAACAACTGAAGGTATAGAGTTGTAGTCGAACAACTCAATTTGTAGACTTGAAGAAAGAGGCCAGTGTTCAGACTTTGAGGAATCGAAATACTGTTTGTCATGTACAGACTTGAAAGTGTAAGACTCTTAATAAGATGGTGAACAATGTATTGACTAGTTGCCCAACCGTGATGTACAGACTTTGACAAGCTTGAGCCAGAGTATAGACTGTGCCACAGTGAGACGCTAACAAAGATGCTGGATGTTCAGACTTGCTGAAGGACGGATGTACAGACTTTGCCCAAATGCATGAGACGCTGACAAAGACGCTGGATGCACTGTTCAGACTTGCTGAAGACTTCAACGTTGTACATACTTGGTGAAGCTCAAGTGAATGTATAGACTTGTGAAAGCACTGTGGATGTGTGGACTTGAGCGAATGAAGCCGATGTACAGACTTGGTAAATCGAAGCCTCTGTATAGACTTTCCTAAGATGCAGTTCAATGTATAGACTTGAACGAGAAAGGCCGATGTACATACTTGCCTAAGACGCAGCTTGAGACGCTGGCTGAGACGGATGCTGTACAAACTTTGAAGAACATTGAACGTTTGAGCAGCATGCAATGTACACACTTAGTTGTGTACAGACTTGGCCTGGAAAGCGTAGGGAAAAGTTGAATGTATGGACTTGGCCAATGCGTAGGAAAAGATATCGAATGTACAGAGTTGGTGAATCACAGACCAGTGTATAGACTTAGAGAAATGAAATCTAGTGTATAGACTTGGAGAAATGAAGTCTAGTGTATAGACTTGGAGAACTGTTCAATGTGTTGGGTTGGCGTTGTATAGACTTGGCTTTGAGCACTTGGGCTGAAGGCAATGTGCAGACTAAGCGATGTATAGACTTTGCCCAAGGAACCGAATGTATAGACTTTGCTGAAGCTAACTCTGAAGCAATGTTCAGACTTTACAAACAAGACTCTGGGCGATGTATAGACTTACACTATCGGATGTGTAGACTTCAAGACAATGCAGCAGCCAGTGTATAGACATGAAGTTTGACAATCCAATGTATAGAGTTGAAGCTTGGAAGGATGTATAGGGTTGAGCTGAACTGACTTTGGCAATGTGCAGACTTGACTGGTCGGGCAGTGTACAGACTAGAGTATTAGGATCAATGTGTAGACTTCAGTAAGAAGGTGCCCGATGTACAGACTTAAAGAAGATATGCCAATGTACAGACTAAATGGATCCAGCTGGTGTATAGACTTTGTACCCAAGCTATCAATGCTCTGATGCGTCGACCCACCCTTTCTGATGAGTCGACCCACTGCTGTTCATATTAACCAAACAGTGTATATAGTATCAAGATAGCATGCATATCTGACAGCCAAATAAACTGTACTCACTCACATGATGAAATACCATTAATCTAGAGATAGAAGATTGATTTATAGTGTGAGACATCATCAAAACCATAGGGATGCAACAGAGTGACGCGCCTCATTTCTTTGCCTAGGCTTGGAGGATACCATAGCTTCTGGAATGCTTCTTTCCTCTTGCGAGGTTGGCCGGAATGGATATGCTACTTCTGGCACATCTCGGCCATTTGATTTGTTATGAAGGTCAGCCCCTGTACAGGCATGGAGGGGTTTTCTATATCTTCAGGCAGATGACAATCAGTGTCTTCCAGTGTAGGGTGTTCTTCAGCTGTATAAAACAAGCTGCTAGGACCATCCATCTGTGCCACCTCCCATGCTTTGAAAGGCTCGATAGTCGTATGGTTGAGGCTGAAAATTGGCTTGGTAAGACCTTCGGGGATCCCGATGTGGTCGTGCTGTTGATCAACCCTGACTTTATTAGTTTCGGGGTAGATGGTGGGAGGTGCTATCCGACCTACATCCCCGACAACAGTGATGTGCGAAACCACCTTGGGCTCGACATATCCACATGGCGGCGGAGGGAACCATTCTGTTTTGGAAGTGCCTTTTGCTGTGCTAGAAGAGTCCTTTGCTGCAGGGGCATTCTGCGACCGTTCTGCATATAGAGGAGCGTCTGCCAAGTGGCATTCGAATACTTCGAACGGGTGGAGATCAGTAAATACTCTCTCCTCCTTCCCATCCAGGCTGTATTAATGCATTGGTGAAGCGTGGAAGGGACCACCATATTCTCATGTAGCCAAGGGCGGCCAAGCAGTGCCTTGTATGAGGTGCGTGAATCAATGACATGAAATTGCACCTTGGTGACAAAGTCCGCTAGGGTGAGTGTGAACTCTGCTACTCCTAGCGACACTTCGCACTTCTGATTGAAACCGGCGATACGCATATCCCCGACCTTCTGCAGGTGCACATTGAAGTAGTGCCTCTCATAGATCCTGTAGGGCAGGATGTTGACAGCTGCCCCGGGGTCCACCAGGATTCTGTTCAGCTCTCTGCCATTTAGATGTCCCCTCATATAGAGAGGTCTGTTATGACTGGCAGTGGGGAGTAACATGTCCTCCTGGGTGAAGGTCATGCTGGCCTCTGGCAGCACCTCAGCTAGGCAGGCTTCATATTAGGCTGGCGTCTGGAGAGCGGCAATGATTGCCTGTCTAGTCTCGTCACTGAGAGAGAGGATTTCCCAGACAGTGAATCTTGCCGGGAGCTTTTTTAGTAGCTTGACCACCCGACTTCTAGCTCGGACATTGGATAGCTTCATTTCATCTGCCCACTTGGGCTTGGAGAAGGTTTGGGCTACGGCCCCTGACAGACCTGCCTCATCAGACTCGGAGGACGTACCCTTTTGCCCGGGGTTACCTCCTGGCTGCTCTTCGCTGGCTACTATCGGCCGAGCTTCTATCTCTTCTGGCAATCCGGGAGATTGCTGGAGCTGTGGGTGATTGCCCCCGGTCGTTGGTTCATCCTCCCGGCATGGCATCTTCCCTTTTGATATCTTTATGAATTCCAGAAATGTAGGAGCGGGAGTGCTACCTCCACTTTGGTTATATAATCCTGACGGAGGAGGGATCTGAGCTCCCCTGACCTCCGGAGGGGGTATTTTGTAGGGTTGCTCCCCTCTGAAGATAATATTATGGTTGGCGGGTGGCTGACGCCTCCACCTTCGACCCGACCGGGTCGCATGTGCAGCAGTTGTGGCTTCAACCTAGCTTGCCTCAGTGGCGGGTGTGAAGCAAATTTCTTCTTCATCCTCTTCACTGGGCAGATTGAACAGAGCAGAGAGGGTGTTGCAAGAGAGGATCACCCCCGTCGTAGCCTTGCCGGCCTTTCCCTTCTTTCTTTGTCTTCTTTTCTTTTCTTTGGCTGGCGCTTGCCCCCAGAACAGGCTGCCATCCCTGTTTGATGATTTGTCAGCTTCTTCTTCCTGTTTTAGTGAAAGTTGTTCCAGCTCCTGCCACGGGAGATCGTCCCGTACCAGCAAAGGTTCTAGCCTAGGCTGTACATACTCTTCTAGTTCATTTATGTAGTCCTGCAGTCGCTGGGCTTCTGGACTGATCTTCCTGACCACCGGCAACGGAGTCTGCCTCCTCCGATTGTGGGTAGGTATCCGAATGACGGCTGGCGGATTGGTCCATACAGGTGCTACCGCTGGTGAAGGGGGTCGTGGTGTGATGCCACGAATATGTGCCCCCGGTGCCGGGCGAGGCAGAGCCTTTTTCTTGGCTCTTGCAGGGACTTGCTGCCATCCCTCCTGTTCTTTTATTGGTGCCAGAAAGCAGGTTTCATATGTATGCTGAGTACTGGCTTCTGCGGTCTCCTCAGGCAAGGCTTTATACAAAGAGACCATATTGACGGCAGCTCTCCTTACGGGCGCCGCATGTGGTTGTGGAGGGTCAACCTTGTACTCCCCCAATTCTATTTCTTCCTTCTTTACCATGCCTTCGATAATATCCTTGAAAACATAACAGTCTTCGATCGGATGTCCCAGCATCTGGTGGTAAGGGCAGAATCTTGGGCTGTCTCTTCTTTTCAGGTCCTCCGGCCTCCTCGGCTCAGGCAGGGTGACCTTATCAGACTGGGTAACCCAGTCAAATAGGATCCTGGTCTTCTCCTTTGGGAAAGAGTAGGGCTTCTTCATTTTATCCCGGAGGGATGGGCCTTCTTCGCCGTCTCCGGTCTTGGCAGGCTGAGGAGCAGTTGTCTTCTTGCCTTTATCTTTTTGCTGTTCAAATGTCTTGATATCAAGGGCATTTGCTTCTTTCGGTGCCTGGCGCCGTTCTGTTACCTTGCCCTTTTGTGCAGTAGGGGAATTTGGTGTGGGGGCTGGTTTTGCTAGGAAAGCCTCCACTTCGGCCACAATATTGTTCAGACGGTCGAACGATCGGATTTCCATGCCAATCATTTTTTCAAGCACCTCTCTCCTGAGGTTCTGTTTGCAGATCTGCACAGCGTCCTCCTGGTGCGGGGGCCGCTTGCATCTCATTTCGAGATTCCTCCACCTCTTGATATAGTCGAGAGCGGTCTCATCTACCCTCTGTCTTGTTGAATAGAGTTCAGCCACTGTGACCTCCCTCTCTGTAACATGAAATCTTTCTCTGAACTTCCTTTGCATGTCCGACCAGTCACTGATCGACCCGGCCGGGAGGCTGGAATACCATTCAAATGCGAGCCCTGTGAGTGAGGACCCGAAGAACTTCAACAAGTATGACTCATCGGTGGCTAAGTCACCCATGACGGTCATGTAGTAGGCGACATGTTATTCCTTCGGGGATCCCTTCCCGTTGAATTTGTCGAACTTCGGCGGCTTGCTAATCCCGGGAGGGAGCCGCTTGGCAACATGATGCGGCGGGTATGGAAACCTATACGCATCGAATACAACATAGTCACCTTCAGCCCTTTCAGCGAGCTTCATCTCGATCATCCTTTCCACCATCATTTGGCTCACGGTGGTTGGGTTGACCGGTTCCGGGTAGAAATGCACCGCTGCGAGTAGGGGGTGACCAGGGTGGTCGTCTATGGAGGAGGATGCAGCAGCAGAGGCACCTGGCGCACCTGTGGCAGCACTGGGGGAGCCAGTGGCTGTGACGGGCGTTGTTGAGTTGTCGCCAAGTTTGGCTCCGCCTGCATAGGCTGGGTGTAGAGTGGTGGGAAGTCGCCTTTGTTGATGACTCCCCTTGATGATTCGGCCTGCACATCGGGCCGCTTGGAGGCAGAGGACTGTTCTGTCCTTTCCGTCAATTGCTTCTTCAGTTGCTCTATTTCTTGGCGGTACCTCTGGAGTATCATCAGCACGGCCGGGTCCATAGCTGCTGTGCTAGGGATGGCTTCTGTCATCTTGCAAGATACACCCTCAGGCAGGATGTCAAGCAAGACGTCTTCTTCTTCATCTGCCCTTATCACATTTGCTGTGAGAATAACGGCTTTATCATGTTGTTGGAGGCGAGGTAAGGGTTGCCTTCCTTCAGTCACCGCCAGTTTCTGTTTTGTGGCCTCCACTCTTCGAGTGCTCGGCCCCGATATTTCGGCTACCCAGGCCAACTCCCGAGGCTCCTCGGGCAACTTTCCATAGCGGCCATCTATTCCGGCCATATTGAATGTGAAGATGTGCATCATGTGTTTCCGTCCGCGAACCCTCCTCTTGACATTCTCCGGGAAGGTAAGCTTTTCGAACACAAAGACCCTTTTCTTTTCCTCCCGAAAGGGGGTAATGTCATTGGCTTGATCATCGGAGCCTCCTTCATATCCATTATCATCAACTGATGACGCCATCTTCCAGTTGTCTTCTTCTCCTTCCACTGCCGTTGATGGACAGCGGTCTTCTTCAGCTGCGGCTGCCTGCAGCAGCCGTTGTTGGCCCAAAGAGGAGTTGCCCAACCCCCTAAAATAGCTTCTGACCATATTGGTCATTTCATCTTGCCCTCGGCCCGAGTGCGGGGTCGGAGACAGTTGTTGACCTCTCATCAGAGGAATGTGAGTAAACCGAGCCCTATCGGCAGTCTGCAGTAATCTTCTTCCCACAATGGGGACATTGGCTTGTCGGGCGCAGGCCCTAAAGCTTTCTCGGCGTGGCAGATCCACGATTGTCTCTTCCTTCCTTGTGATAAGGTTCCTTTTGTTGTTTTCTTCTGCTTTGGTGGATCTGGGGTGATACTGCACTGGAGCTTCTTGCTGGACAGACTGGACCTTTTTGGGGACCCAAACCCGCTTGAATCTTCTTGGCTTAGGAGCCAACATCCTCTGGCCATGACGGCCGGCTTCTTCTTCTCCGGCCCTTCTTCCAGCAAGAGCCTGGTAGGAGTTACGGACTGGCACAGTAGGGATTACCCGGTCCGGGCTCACTCGAGCCTTGCGCCCGTCCAGAAAGACACGGAGGCCACCGACCAGCATAGACTTGCCGGATGTGGAGAGCCGTCTGGTGACAGCAGCATCAGTCTTCCTTCGGGGGTTCCGGTGTGGACGTCTCCCGAAGCTCTTGGCAGGGACAGGGCGGGCCCCGTGAGCAATGTGATGCACCATGCAGCTGGCGGCTTGGGATGGACTTCCAGACGAGTTGTCACAGTGTCAAACCTCCGGGGCCTCGACCTTTTCAGCAGCCTTTTCTTCGACGGTCTCCAGGGACTCCGTCTGTAACATGTCGACGAAGGCTAACCCCAAGAAGTTGGGGAAGCCTACAACTGGTGGGAAATATCCGAAGGCCATGGGTACCGCCAGGTACCCGTGCTCCGCGTGGTCGGCTACGATCGCGGGGCCGAAGCCAACACCAGTGAGTCCGGATGACGTCATCGTTTGCTTGAGACAAACAGACAAACAATCAGCATTCTTGGGGTAAGCCCCCGAAGGTATCCTCTCTTGACAAAGAGATGAAGGGAGACTTCAGTCCCACCGGGCGTGCCAGACTTGTGGGGATGCTTTTTGTTTAGGTTTATTTTACTCGGCTTATTAGGCGTGCCAGTCACCGGGGTGACGATTTATTGTGCGCTCGACTTGACTCAGTCAGTCGATTGTGATATTCGTGTCGGGACCGAAAGTCCGTCATACCATAAAGGCTATGACGTTAATTACGTCCTTCCGGGGAAGGACAACCCTTGATTAGTTGCCAAGAAGGGATGCCTCGGGGGCAAAATGAGATATGACTATTATGCTAATTCCGCTAACGGGGTGCGAAACATGCATGGGAAACATACTATACGGGACGCGATAATGATGTTGCAAATCCGACAGCATACTCCCTTGTCTGGGGCTATGCCAAAGGGAAATATAGGTCATTCACCCACGAGATGTCGGGATGAAAGCCAAAAGAGAGACGGGCGTAGCCCTGGATCCAAAGGGATTTGAATGTGGCGGGACAGTGCTCGCTACCATATCGTTTGTTGATGTTCCCCTCAAAGGACCATTGGAGGACATGCAGTGGCAGAACTCCGAGGGTCTGTGGGGTGACGGAAGAAACACCGTGTTCGGTATAATGTAGGGAAAAACCCCCATTAATATGTCTCCGTGGACCTGGGTGGAGAACCATAATTCCCTCGTAAGGTGACGAAGGTTAATACGGAAGTTGATAAGAAAGAGACATTTGAGTTTGGACTGCTTTTGATTTAATGGGAATGTTAAGATATCAGATTTTGGATGGCACCTGTTAATAAGGTGAAACGGCGCGGATAGGAGTCGGCGCGAGGGGATCCCGGCGCGACGGGCAACCGGTGTAACGACCCGAGAATCCGATTACCGGGAAGGCCCGATAATCGGATTCTCGGGTCGTTACAGCTGGTATCAGAGCGGTGGTTGTGGACGTACATAGGAATTCGAGATATTGCAGTGATCAGAGTCCATAAGGTCCAGTACAGTCGGCAGCTGGCTTAGGGTTTTGTGTTCGCTTCCCGCCTTGTTTCTCGCTTGGGTGCGCTGTGCGGCGCTGTGAGGTGGTTGCTGCCCGCGGCTTTCGTGCCAACATGGGGTCTAAGGATCGAGGTCGAGAGCCTTCTCCCTCATCGGTGGTGGCCCTGGTTGTGCTGCGTTGGGCAGAGGTTGCTGGCAGGCGTGAGTTCGCGGTGCTGCGTTCGAGGAACCTGCAGCGTGGTCAGGTGGCTGGTGCGGACTGTTCTTGGTTAAGTGGCCGTGAGCGTGCTCTGAGGGAGCTGCTGTCGGTTTTTGGTCACTCCAGCTTGAGGTTTGTCCAGCTCCTGAGGCGTTCTGATCGAGAAGTGTGCTCCGGTGAGCGGAATGTCTTCTCGGTGAGCTGCTGTTTCGTCGAGCCTGATGTTCTGGTCGCGCTCTGTGGCGTCAGAAATGACGTGTCGGTCCTGATCGTTCTGCTGATTTCGAGGCAAGATTGGGCTGTGGTGTCCCAGTAAGTCTTGCTCCTGCGCTCTTCTGTGCGGTTGGGTTGTGTTCGCCCTGGAGTTGGCTTGAGATGTGAAGGCTCCACGGCGAGTTCGGGACTCGAGGGTGAGCATCGACGGTTGTCGGTTATGGCTCGTGTGGCGGCTCTTGGCATGCCGTGTTGCAGTTCGAGGAATTGCAGCGGTGGTGCATCGAGAGATGCTGTGATGGTGGTCCGACGTGACACTCGTCGAGTGTGTCGGAGGCGCTGACCTGATGGAAGCGATGGTTTTCCTTGGTGCTGGATGGTGCTGTTTCCAGCGTGCGCGAGGTTCGAGGTCAGGTCGAGCGTGGAGTTCTTCCGTTGGTCGGAAGTGCGTTTGGTCTCCCCTTTGGTTGGAGAGATTGTGTTGGGTTAAGGTTTGCCGTCTTGCATTGTGTGCCCGGATTGGTTGGCCTTGTGTGCCATGAAGTCCGTGCGAGACGTGCTCCTTGTCTTGGCAAGGTGGTTGTCTGTGAGAAGTTGTGCCCATTCCCTTGTCGTGTGAGGGTGTGCTGGCGCTGTTCCGGAAGGACGAGTGCTGGTTGGGCGGTGTTTGCTTTCTCGACTGTGCGCGCGGATCTGAGTGCGCAGCGGAAGCGTGGTGGGCTCGTAACCCATTGGTTCAGGATCGTAGCATTGGTTGCTACGGGCGGATTCCTGAGTTTGCGTTGAGCATCGGAGGATGGGTTCCTCGGTGTGAAACGTGTTGTTGCCGTGCCGTTGCCCGAGAAGTCGTGGTTCTTGGCACTGGCAGGTGGAGTGTTGGGAAAAGTGCTGGCTAGTGCGCCGCATGAGTACCATGTTCCTGTGTTGGAAGCCGTGTCAGGCGTCGGTATTGGACCTGGATGGGGTTGTTGAGGATGTCGCCTGACGATGGTCGAGGACGTGTTGGTCAGAGTCGGCGGCTTGGTGCCCGACTTGTGTTCCCAGTCGTGTCCTCGGATAAGATCGTTTTTGGAGAAGTGATCTCTGGCAGGCTGTGGGCTTCCGTTGGTTCTACGGTCTTGTCGGATTGTGACGGTGAGATGTTTATTGCTTAGGGACCCACGAGCGCTGTCCAGGTGGTGTCCCGTGGCTCTGTGGTAAGGGCGGAATCGGGATTGGCAGGTGTCCACTTGGTTTGATCGAAGGATGTGATGAGACCAGATGGATGAGTGACGCTTGTGGGCGGAGGCCCTCTGTGAGATTAGCGTCGGTTGGTGGTCCTTGATAGGACGTTGGTGTCGCAAGGTTATCCCTGGTTTGGTGATTAGCATGGGGTGGTTCCCTATAAGTCTGAGTCCCGTGAGGTGATGACTGAAGACGCCATGTTCTGTCATTTGGTTTCGTCGTGCTCCCCGAGAGGGTCGAGTTGGCGCGATGATCGAGCTCGGATGCGGAGTCCGAGAGGAGTGTAGCTCGAGATGTGGCATCGGTCTATGTGTGAGTCAGCGGATGGCCTGCTGTGAATTGGATCGTGCCTGTTGGGCCGGTGGAGGTTTCCCGTTGACGTGTATTTGGCGACCAGTGGATGGTCTTTTCAGAGACAGAAGATGCTGGTTGTTGGGGCTCGAGCGTGGCGAGAGCCGTGTGCCAGCGAGACCTTTGATGGTCGTTTCTGCGATGTGCCTTTCCGGATGGGATCTGGACTTTGTCGAAGTTTGTCTTCTGACGAGAATTGGCACGGTGTTGTGTCCGGCTTTCGGCTTGCCATGTGTGGGGTGTTTCTTGGTGTTGAGCCGATGTGCTGGTTGCGGTCTGTTGAGCTGGCTGCTTGAGCTGGTGGAGGCTCTGTGTTGGTTGCTCCCTTGAGGAGGGTGTGCGACCTGTCAGCTGGTTGTGAAGCTGATGTGCGATTTGTCTGCTGTCCATTAGATGGATCAGTAGCTGTTTCTCGTGGCGAGGGTTGTGTTTCCTCGGTGAGCGAGATTGTGGCTGCGGTGCCATGGTTGATTCTCGCATTGTCTGAGGTGATGCCGGACTGTGTCCTTTGGTATATGCCTGCTCTGTGGCCGGTGTGCTCGGCGCGAGGAGCGAGGTGTTGTGTGTGATTGTGAGTCTGGCTGTGTCCCTTAGGATCGGTGTTTTCGTGAGAATCGAGGTTTTCGGTGCTGGGGCTCTGACAGCGTGTCAGTGATTCTGTGTTCTTCCCCTGGGACTTCGTGCTTGGTCCTGAATTTCGAGGATGAAATTCCTTTAAGGGGGGAGGGCTGTAATGCCCCGGATTTTTCGGATCCTTTTCGTGGGCTCCGGATCTGGTTTCTCGGATTGTCCAACTCTGTTTTGTCTGAAATTTCGTTTCGGACATCTTTCGTGTTCGGATCGGTGCGATCCGGAGTCGTTTCGGAGGCCCGGAGGCGTTCCGCGGCTTTTTCCGCGTGTGTTTTTCCGATTCCCGGCGTGGGTTTCGGCTTTCCCTTCGGAACCTCGTTGCGGGTGAACCGGGCCGTTCACCAGGGCGCGAGTGGTACCATTGCGATCGGTGCGTTCCGAGGATCGCGAGGGTGTGATTTTCTATTTTTCTGGATTTTTCCGATTTTCCGGATTTCCCTATAAATAGCTTTTCTCTCTCTCCCCTCTCATTTCTCATTTCTCTCCCTCTCTCTTCTCACGCTCTCTCCTCTCTCCCTCTCTCTCCGGCGGCCGACGGGGCGGAGTACGGGCGAGGCGGGGACGGCGCGGGCGAGGCGCGGGCGAGGATGGATGAGGATCGAGGCGGTGGAGGCGCGTGGAAGCTCGGCCGTGGGTTCGTGGAACGGCGAGGCTTCAACGGCGTTTTCGGCGTGGATTAGTCGCTTCGGCGCACGGTTTCTTCGGTGGAGGTAGGGTGACGGAACACCACTGCGTTCTGCTCGTTTCCCCTGCCATTGCACGTCGTTCGGCGCGGAAACAGCTGTGTTTGGGTCCGTTCTAGCGAAACTGTGGTTTTGTGGGTTTCGTAGGGTCGGTCGGGAAACGGCGACGGTTTCCAGATCGGTTACTGTCAACGGATTCCTTGGGGCGAGAGCGTTCTTTTCCCCCTGATTTCGTCTCGATTGGTGGTCCCGTTGGACCGGTAGAGCTCCGAGAAGCTCGGTAACCCTTTTTGGGTAACTTCGGTAGAATCGCTCGTTTCTCACGATTCGTGCGTCGTTTTGACTCCGGTCGGAGTCCACGTGATTGCCAGGGTGGTTGTGGTTGTATCCCCTTCGTTTCGGCACGAACGGGGCGTGGAAAGGCTACGATCGGGAGACCCCCTGGGTTTACCCGCCGTGATGGTTGGGCGGTCGAACCGGGCCCGTCCATCGCGAGGGCGGTTGCCTTTGGCCCGTTCATTTTCTCTTGGTTTTGGGGTTGTGCGGTCGCACGATAGACCGCACATTTGATGTGCGGCCAGGTGAGAACCGCATGTCTCCCCCATGGACGGTTGGTACCCAGCCGTCTGTCCTTCCGTGGGCTTGTGCGGCCAGGAGCTGACCGCATATCCCAGTTGACCCTTGGTCAACAGTTTAGTGTCGGTTGGGTTGTGCGGTTTGGTCAAAACCGTTTTGACCGGCACTGGAGTAGGTCGGTTAGGTTGTGCGGACGATCCTTGGCCGCACATCCCCTTGGGCGGTCCAGCCCTAACCGTCCATCCTCCATTTGGGGTTAGTCCGATTAGAGCCTTGTGCGGCTCCTGCCTGACCGCATGTCTTTTGAGCGGCTGTACCCTAGCCGCACATCCCTTGAGCGGCCCAGGGTGAACCGCACATGTGCCAGTCTAACCCGGTGTTTCCGTTTTGACTGATTCGAGTCCCGGGTGTGTGGTTCTCGAACCACGTGCCGACCTGTGGCCTGACGGATGTTGTGCACGTCGTCGGGGCCAGGTGTCGTGGTACGTTGGAGTCCCGGATGTAGAGTTCTCGACTCGTGTCACCGTGTGTTGACGTGTGTCATCGGTTTCTCCGAAAAGCGATCCCCGAGTGGGTCCTGTGTGAGGCCTTGGGCTGCGAGCCCAGTTGTCCAGTCTGGGGCTGGAGGCTTCCCTCTTTTCCTTGAGTTGGGCTGCAGCTTGGTGGTGTGCAAGTTGCCTTGGGAATCGTGCTTCTGTGTTTTTTCGTGTGGCCCGTGTGACTGGCCTTAGTCCTTTGCGTTCCCCTCCCAGGGAATGGTCTCGGTACTCGTGCTACCGTGGTTTTTAGACCTAGAGATTGGACTAGATTGACGGCCTTGTGCTGTTGCGTGCAACGGTCTTGACCCCGAGTCTTGTGACTCAAGGACCGTTGGGTGTAGTGCGTCTAGAGGACTGTCCAGAGCCCAGTGACTTAGCGTCACTTGGGTTTTCTCGACTCTCGCGCAGGGTGTGTGCGCGGCTGTGGACTGTGAGTCCCGTTTCTTCTCCGACTGTGGTCATCGTGCGACGGTGCTAGTACGTGGGATGGTCCCCGTACTTTGTCGGATGCGGACGTTGTTTTCCGTTGACTTGAGAGTCTACTCCTTCAGTGACCCTCCACTAGTCGTAGCCTACTAGTACGCGTGTGCTAGTCGCACCAGGGAGTGGTGTACGGGCTTACCCTTAGAGGCGGTTTGTGGACCAGTTGCCGTCGGGCCCCACGTCTTGCAGCCAGAGTCCGGCTGAGGGGAAAACCTGTCAGAGGACCAGACCAGGGACGCGTGGTCTGTGTGTGCACACGTGGTTGGGGGCGGTTGGACCCACGTCGACGGGCG
Source organism: Amorphophallus konjac (assembly GCA_022559845.1). NCBI lineage: Eukaryota > Viridiplantae > Streptophyta > Magnoliopsida > Alismatales > Araceae > Amorphophallus > Amorphophallus konjac. Next base: position 433,526,485 of record CM040120.1, on the reverse strand, counting down.
TGACCCCAGCTAGTCACTTGTTTGTGGTTACTTGTACGGTGTTCGTGCCTTTGGTAGGAGCTACCACGTCAGGCAGTTCACTTGCGGTGCGGTGTAAGACGTCAGGGGACGCTACCGGCTGTGCTTCTAGTGGGTGGTACTCCTGTCGAGTACGGAGTGACAGACTATCAGTTTCCGTGATTTCGACCTTCGGGTTTTCGGTCGTGTTGACCGTTGAGTTCGGTTGTTTCGCCGTGGCGCGTGTGTTGGTTTTCGCGCCAAGGGTCTAATGCTAGTGGCTTTACCGAGGTTGGGTCTTGTTGTGCGGTACCCGCGATCGGATGGTCGGGGTTGCACCTTGGACAGCGTGTCCAGGTCGGCTGTGTCCGAGGGACAGGCCTCTACGGCGTGGTTGCCGTGTGTTCTTGCTTCGGTAGGTGGTACTAGTGTGGTTCGGTAGCTTCGTCTGCGTGACCGAGGTGTACCTTCCGGTGCAGTAGGAGTAGCTGTAGTGCCGAGTTTTTGACCGGCCACCGGTTTGCTGTTCCTGCTGTAGTTGTAGCTCTCCTTTCCGCTACCGCCGTTGTTTCCGGTTGGGGTTCCGCGGGATCCCTGCTGAGTCTCTGTTTTGGAGACTCATTCCCTGCTTTTCAGGTGTGGCGGTTCTTCCTCGTGGTTCGAGGGTGCGGAGCGGAGGTTCTCTGTTGCCAGCTTGCCGGGCCGAGTGTTCACTTGGCACGTGGTACGTTTTACTGCTTTAGACTGTACTTTCGGTTGGACTGGACTCTGTTGTAGCTGTTGCTGTTCTTTCTTTCAGCTTGTTGTTGTTGGTTGTCCTGCTTTATTTCCTATTTCTTTGTGCCTCCACACTCCTTTTAGCCCTTCCGAGCCCTCCCGGCTCGTGGGCGGCGGTGCGAGTCTCGGGTTATCGGGCCTTCCCGGTAATCGGATTCTCGGGTCGTTACAACCGGCGTGGTTAGAAATATAGGCAGACGGCACGGCAGTGTATACAGCGCGGCAAGACATACGGCGCGGGAGGGTTCCCGGCGCGCCCTTCACCCGGCGCGGGTTTGGCCCCGGGAGGAGGTGGCGTCGGGAGGCAGTGGCGCCGAGAGGAAGTGGCGCCGGTGGCCATTTTGTTGGTTTTCTTCAGATATCATGAGGGGTTCTGATGAATTCAAGGGGATCTTCTGTGTTCAACGGGGATTTCGTGGCAATAATAGGATGAAATAGCAGATGAGGGTGGATTCATTCACCAAGGGGTCCAAGGAGGTCATGTAACTGTAAGATATGTTCCCTGTGGTGGCCAAGATACCATGAGATGACATAGCTCAGCTTCTTGCCACACAGTTAGGGGGTTAAATGCACAATTCCGATGAAAACATCATACTATGCGATCGAGTAACAGTCTGAACAGGTTTTGACAGCACCGCCCCTTATTTTCGGAGCGTGCCAAAAGGGTATAACAGGTCATCCACTCACGAACTGTCGGAGTGGAAACCAAAATGAGAGCCGGGCGTAGCCCGAGATCCAAGGGATCTAAATCATATGGGACTTTATCCCCCCTGTTGTGATATCCCCGCTGCAGTCAATGGATAACCTGCAATGGCAGGGCCCCGTGACTTGATGGGGTTGTAGAATGTAGGAGAATGAACCCCTTTAATATGGCTCCCGTAAGAATGGAGGGAAAGGTAGTACGTCTCCATAGGGCAGGGTATGATGAGCAAAGTTGGCATAGCCTGGCGGCATTGGCACAAACGCATTGACGTGGCCAGAAGATGTAAAAGTATCGGCGCGAAGAAGGAGTTAGGCCTCGGCGCGAAGAAGGAAACCAACCGGCGCGGCAAGCCCTCGGCGCGAGACTTACGCCGGGAGGTGCTCGCGCCGGGAGGCTTAGGTGAGGTTTTTGGAAGGGTTTTAAGGCCGGGTTTTGGGCGTTTGAAGAAAAGGGGTTTGTTCAACGATCTGAGGACCGTTTTGGATGACCGTAGTGAGGGTGATTCGGGGTGGAGACACCCTTCCTTCTGGGGCCTCACGAGGAGCAGAACCATTCACGGAAATCTCACGATCCGGATTCATCCCTTCTCGTTTCACATACGAGAAGCCATGAGATAGGCTGTCTCAGGCTCTCGTTGTAAGTGTAGAGTTGAAAGAATCATACGATGGAAGAACGTTCAACATAATAAAAAAAATAGGAATGATAAAGCATGTGTAGAGGTGCAGCCATCAATATCCATAGCATATAATGCAGAAGCAGAAACATAGGAATAGTAATGGGGGGAGAACCCAACCCATCTGGCATTAACTATTTCATCGGAAAGAAAAAGAATGAACATACACGAATTCAACTCGGGAGAAGAAGAAGCATACGCCTACTCTATCCCTGAGGACAGGGTTACATTGGCATTCGGTGCTACAAGAGCAGAGATGCTCGAAAATAGAGATACGGGAACAATACTCAGACAGAGGAGAGAGGGGGAAGAGGAGCTGCAGCTGCTCAGGACATCGAACGGTACACCCCACCTGGCTTCTTCCTTCGAGCCCCTGTCTCTCTCTTTTCTTTTTCTTCTATGAAGGGCCCTCGAGCTCCCCCTTTCTCTTCTTTTTCTTTCTCTCTTTTCTCTCCCTTGTTGCCTCTCTTTTTTTTTCTTCTGTTCTGTTGTTCTCTTTTTCTTCTGTTGTCCTCTTCTTTTCGAAGGGCAGCCTTCTTATAGAGGGATGACCCTCATCCTCTCGGCCCGAGCTTCCCGACGCGCCAGCATCCATCTTCCCGGCGTGGGCAGCCCTCGGCGCGTCTCATTTTACATTTGGGCTTGGCCCATTTCCCTGTCATTCGGCACATGATCCACTTAGTGGACTCCTTTCGACAGTGGGCTGAAACAGCTGCCCACTGAAGGAAGGAGGCTGAAACAGCAAGAACTCCTTCAGCACACGACCATGACCACCACGAGCCCGGTCCTCACCAGCATCGCCACCCTGCTACTGGTGATCTCCCTTCTGCTGACCTCCCGGCTGCCGCTGAAGCACATACTCAAACATACCTCGAAAGAAATCGTCCATCCCCGGAGCTCTCGCATCTCCAGCTACACCCTCGGAAACTGAAGCCCTGCTCTGCTCCTCCGGACCACCACTAGACTCTCACTGCTGGGGACGAGCCCTCCTCCGTGGCGCCATAACACACCTGTCATCAAGAAAACACCCACAAATCAATAAAACACGTGCGGCCCTAAGCCAGTCACCGACTGTACAAGACATTCATGGACCACCTGGACCACCGCAATTCGTTTCAAGTTTTGATATACCTCCACAAGCTACGCTCTGATACCAGTTGTGACGACCCGGGATCCGAGTACCGGAAAGGAACCGGCACGTCTCGAATCTTGGCCCACCAACTCACGAGCCCGAAGACTCGGAAGGGTAAAAAGGGGTGGTGTGGGAGTACAAGAGAAACTGAAACGACCGCAGAGATAGCACAATGATCTAAAATAAAATGCACAGCATAATATAAATAAAATAAACTACTAGAAGGTCCACAGAGTCTCATGTCCAAATAAAAGTATAGTCAACAGAAAGGAAAGTACAACTACACGGGGCATCCCCCGGCTCTGGCGGACTGGCGGCTAACCCTGGCTAGAAGAACCACGCTGGAACTCGTCCACACCTCTCGAAGACCACGCCTCACCTGAAAAGCAGGGGTGAGCCTCATTTCATTGGCCCAGTAGGGATCCCGCGAATCCCCACCTCACGCGGAAAACAAGGCAGGAAGCCAGAAAGTAGAAAAGCAACCCTACCTAACAGGAGTACGGTAGAACCAACAAGATAAAGTAACTAAACGGAAAAACCATCTACTCTAACAGCACGCACTACTAAACCTCAGTCCAACGAAACCCGAGTCCACACCTGCCAGCGAACAGGAGCACTACCCACTAGAAGAACGACTGGAAGCGTCCCCTGACATTTTACACCGCGTCACAAGTGTCTAGCTACAACGCCCTGGGCGTGAGACTCAGACACGCAACAAGTACCACAACAAGGACTAGCTGGGGTCACGCTCGTCAGCGCGTGTCCTAAGCCCCCAACTACGTGTGCACACACAGACCATCTGCTCTAGGTCGGGTCCTCTAGCTGGTCCCCCCCCCCCCACCAGACTCTGGTGGCAAAGGCAAGGGGCCCTACGGTGACCAGCCTAAAAACTGCCTCTCACTGGGTCTCGCTCTCCACCACTCCCAGGTGGGTCCGCACCCGCGTGCGCAGGAAGCTACGACTAGTGGAAAGGTCACTGACAGTAAGGACTAACTCACGGAAACCACCGCCAAAGAAGCGGGACCGCACACACACGGTGCAGCACAGAGCCTGACGGTCCACCCTTGGGCCGTCACAGGCAGTGACGCACCTACACTGGGGTGTCACAAGGCTCTGACGGTCCACCCCTGGAGCGTCACAACCCAAAGCGAAAATCGGCCCTGACGCGCCCACCTAGGCGCGTCATAGGCTGTGACGCACCTACACTGGAGTGTCACATGGCCCTGACGGTCCGGCCCTGGAGCGTCACAAGCCAAGGCAAAAACAAGCTCTGACGCACCCACCTAGGGGCGTCACAGCACCTGATGGATCAACCCTGGTGCGTCAGGGGAGGTGGGTTCGCCTGCTCTGATGCTCCCACCCAGGGGCGTTACAAGGCTGTGACGCGCCAAGCCAGGTGCGTCACAGGCCTTGACCCCCCCAACGGTCAAAAACCAACGGTCGGTAGCCAACGGTCGAACGCAGCCTGACGGTCCAACCTAGGTGCGTCACATCACTGTGGCGGTCTATCGTGGGACCGTCATAGCCCACAGACCCCACTGGCTGCACACAGGGCTGTAACGCACCCATCCAAGTGCGTTACACTGTGTGACGGTCACTGGAAGGACCATCACACCCGCCCAAGGGCGAAACGGCGGGAAACGCCCAAAAATCTAACCACGCCCCCATGCCTCCATAGAAGAGGGGGAAATCAACGGGGAAGACCCAGGGGACCCCTAGCATGATTCTAGGCCATCAAAACGCCGAATCGCGACTCAAATCCATAGATCGGGCGAACTCTCCCCGAAACATGATTTTACCCTAACCCGCCCAAATATACCCCTCTCGGCTCCCATTCGGCCTACAAATCACGGGGGATGACGGGATGAGCATAGGGATTCGTCCCCCCTACCTCAATGGAGCAAATGCTCCGCCGAATCGTCACCGAAACCAAGGAAGAAGCTTTTAGAATGCCACGCGCCCCGCCTCCCGCTGCGAGAAGGGCACTGCCGGGACCGCCTCGTCGCCGCCGTCGCCGCCACGCCGTTGCCGGAGTGGAGGAGGCCGCGTCTCGGTCACCCGGGGAAGAAGAATGGCGTGGTGGGGAGGGCGCTCTCCAACGGTTAGGGAAGAAGAAGAAGAAGAAAAAGAAGAAAAAGAAAAAGGTGAAAAAGAAAAGAAATAGGTTTGGTATTTATAGGAAATCCGGAAAATTGAAAAAAATCCCGAAAAATAGAAAAATACACCTTCTCGATCGTCTCGACGCGCTGATCGCAACGGTACCACTCGCCGGTAGATGAACGATCCGGTTCACCTGCTACAGGGTTCCGTAGGTGTTTCCGAGACACACACGCGGGAATCGGAAAACACGCGGAAAGGCCGCGGAACACGTTCCGAGCCTCCGAACTGACCCGAATCGCACGGATCCAAACACGAAAGATGTCCAGATCATAATTCCGGACACAACGGAGCCAAATTCATCGAAAACACAGATCTGGGACCCAAGAAGAAGGATCCGAAAAGGGTCTGGGACATCACAGCTATCCCCACCAAACGGTCCTCAGAGGATCGCAAGGCACAAAGAAACAGTCATGCCCTGACCGCTACGCTGCACGTGACTCGCAACGGTCAAAAACACGCATCCCAAGGGTGCTCTGACCAAACGAGGCAAACGGTCGACAGCCGACCGTTACCCCAAGGGTAGCGGTCTATAGCGAGACCGCAACCCCGGGCCTGGCAGTCTCAGGCGGACCGCTAAGCCCAACCGACAGCCAAAAATGCCTAGCGATCCCCTGAGGGCCGCTAAAGGGGGCCTAGCGGTCTCAGGAAGGACCGCAACCCCAACCCGAGCACGGGAACGGCGGGAACGGCCCAAAAATCCATTCCACGCCCCGATCATCTCCCAATGATGGGGAAACAAAGGGGAATCCATCCCCAACCCTCCTAGCAGGATTCTACACCCATAGATCGGTCAAAAACCTCTAAAAACTTTGGATCCGACGTTCAACCCCAAAACATGGATTTAACCCTCCCAGCACAAATCACACCCCTCTCGACTTCTCCTCGGCCTACAAATCACGGGGAATATGGGAAAGAGGGCAAGGATCCGTCCCCCTACGTCAAGGAAGCTCGAAATCCGCTAGATCACTGCCGATCTCGAAATCACGTTCAAAACCCCGATCTCCACGCCCTCCCGCGAGAATGACACCGCCACGATCACCACGCCGCCGTTGTCGCCGCCACGCCCACCTCGGTCCACCGTCTGCAGCCGGAGGAGGAAGGGCGACGCCGTGGGCCGCGCATGGAGAGAAAGCAACAGTCGGGAGAGGGGGAGCTCCAACGGGAAGAAGAAGAGGAAAAGAAGAAAAAGAGAAAAGAAAGGGAAAAGTGGGGATATTTATAGAAAATACGAAAAATACGAAGAATATAAAAAATTGGAAAAATCATTTCCTCAATCCTCGGAACACGCTCAACACACTGGTACCATCCCGGAGTAGGAGAACGCAACGGTTTATCCTGCACAGGGTTCCGAAGGCTCGTCAAGGAAAAATACCCGTAAATCACAAAACGCACTCCAGGACCCTCGAAAGTGATCTGAAACCGACGGATCCTGATCCGAAAATATCCGAAAAAACATGGGACATTACAGTCTCTGCTCAAGATCCTTGCGCTTGGACCCTCGTCGCTCCGACAACTCCCTGGTGAGGACCCGCTTGCCTTTGCCTCGGGCAACCGGGGAGTCCTCGGTCTCCTGGGCCTCGGGAGGGGCATCCTGAGCGGCAGCTGCCATTTATGCCTCGACCTCCTCCCGTTCGGGAGCGGCTTCAGTCAACCCATCTTCCCTGAAGCCTCGAGGGACATCTGCAAACTAGGATGAAATCGTTAGAGGAAGGCCGGAGAAGTCAGTGGATAGTGCTGAGCAATCTATCCTTACTTAGGGACTACAACGACTCGCGTGCGTGGCGCTGAATGTTAGCCTCTAACAACATAACTCCCCGCACCCTACTCCACCTCCTTGTCACCGGCGCTTTCTCTATACCCCACCATTGAGGATACTGGAGACGATGAAATGCTGGAATCCGATGAACTCGCAGGAGGGGGAAGCTGTCTAATCGCCACCGCAATGGACTCTACAAGCTCCACGAACGCTCTGGCAAGGTCTCGCCCTCTTTGCTTACCCCCCTGGAGCATGAATCTCCCTAAGAACTCACAGGGGGGGAGACAGAAAAACTCCAATGGAGAAGGCGGGGAGTGCAGGCGCAATGGGTATTTATAAACCCTAGTTGTCCCCTGAGAGAATTATCGTGACGCCTCGGGCCCTGAGACGGCACCTCCAAAATTAATGCGTAGTATGTGACCATTGTGCCCGAGCCCCCACGCATTAGGGTAACCGCATTTATGGATCCAAGAAGTGAGACTGGGACAGCTCAGGAGGGCCAAATTCCCGCCATTGCCGAAAACCATCTCTACTCTCCGAGCCCATCCTTGGCTCGGGAGTAGGGGGCAAGTGGAGAGAGAGAAATCCGCGGCCCATTACATGCATGGCCCAAACGGCCCATCGAGGGTCGTACGGCCCAATGGGCGACAGCCCCCGCAGGGCCCACTCAATAGAAGGCCCAAAATATTCAGGCCAACATCGCCCACCCAACTCTGGCTCGAACGACCGACCGACGGCACCCCCACTGCTCGGGAAAAGCCCAGAAAGCGACCAAGTGTAGCCGACTGTAGGTGGATGAATGCTCCCTAAAAGGGCACCCCAATCTCGAACCCCCAACGTAAGCAGGGGATATCCTTCGGATCAGCTCACCACCAAGACTCCTCTTGGGGGCGGGGTGTATTCCTCGCAACTGGGCGCTTATCCGAGCGAATGTTACGTTGTTGTCCGAGAGTAGGAAGCTCAAAAGGATAAAGGGAGGGAAAGAGTCCTCAAACGGTGAAGAGCCCTCACCAAGGATGTAATGCCCCCTAATCCCTCATGCTTCCTTTGCTCCGAGAAGGGAGCGAGTAGCTATATAAATCTAAGGAATCTCTATGGAATGGTAAGCCATTCGGAGCCACTTCAATTGGTGAAGAGCGATCTCATGCCCTTCCTCTCTCTAGCTCCCTTCGCACCTTACCTCTACCACTTGCTGAGTTAGGCATCAGAGGGTTTTCCCCAGGGTTGCAACCCTGGGCCCCCTGATCGTCTTCTTCCCTCTCTGCAGAATTCTGTATTGGAGTGGCCGCACCCCGTGATCGCCCTAGATCTGACGGCTAAAGGCTTGGTGCGAGATCTTACCTCTTCACCTTCTTAGCATATTGTTGGTGATTAAGGTCATGGTGTAATTTTTTTTGGAATAAAATTTTATGTGAATTTGGAGGACCAAATTCTTTTAAGTGGGGGAGGGTGTAGCAACCCGGATTTGATGAATATTAAATGAATATAATTTCTTAATAAAATAAAAATAATCTTAATATAATTATTATGTGACAAATAAAAATTTTAATTTATTATAATAGTGAATTGGGCCAAGAATTTAGGAGATTCGTGGGCTAATAAATGAGTTTATTGGGCTAAAATAGCTAAAATCGAAGTTAATCAAAACCCCCAAGCTAACTAAGCTTAATAGGCCTAAATCTAGAACCCATTGGGCTTAATCTCGAGCCTAAACCCTAGCCCACTTAGGGAGGTCATTTTTCACCAAAATCTAACCCTAGGAGGGGAGAAAATGGGGGAGGCGGCGCTAGATAAGGGTTGCCCTGGATTTTTCGGTGATTTTTCGTCCTTGATTTTCCTTGATCGATTTAGAAGTCCTTAGGGTGCCCTAGCCTTATAAATAAGTCCCCACGCCCCCCTAGCAAACCCCTTTATGCGTTGGAGGGCGGCTGCTCGACGTTTCAAGGTGGATTTGAGGGAGAAAGGTGAGGAGTGCAAAGGTTCGCCGGTTTTCTTCTTCCCCTTCTTAGTTCGATTAAGGTAGGTTTCTCTTAGACTCAATAACTAATTAAAGCCTTAAATGAGTTCTCTTGCATGTTTAGATTAGGCATGCAGTGTTTTCTCCAATTTTTATAGACTAGATTGCATGTATTTTGAAGATTTTGGGTGAGGTATCGTCGTTCTAGGGTTTTTCTCGCCGGAACGATGTTCTGTTTGAGATCACGGTCACTTTAGTCACCGCGTTTTGGACGCGGTGGAATGATAGATCATGACTATACTTGTTTGTTTTTTATTTTTTAATATATTAAATTGAACACGTCACACATACTGGATGCGTCCTTGTAAACGCGTCGCCTAGGTTGGACACATTCTTAGGAATAAATTCTTGTAATAAATTTTATTATTCTCTTAATCGCGGTTGCCAACTTGACCGCATTCAACAAAACGTGCACCCCTTGGAGACCGCATTCATAGATGTTCATAGACTTTGGAAAGTGTGATTTTTTCTTATTTATGTAATTAACTTTAATAGGAAAATATATTCTGAAGCCATTCCGATTAATAGTAAGTCAACTCGAAGTATATTTTAATTTATAAGTAGTTGGTTGTAATTTAAATCCTAACTCTTGTTCGGATTATTTTCTCTCTTTAACCATATGAATCTTTCATAGATTGATCTTGCTTCCTTGATATCTATCGTCAGAGAATTTCTCCAGCGTGTAAAATGAAAACCCTAATTGGTTAATTTTTCATGCTAGCTATGTTTCTTTATCTTAAGTGGGTTTAGGATTACTATATCATGAGTGATGAGCATGCCCTAGTTCGTCCAATTTTCATATATTCATGATCCCCTTTGCTTTGCCACATTATTATTCAACATGTTGAAACATGAGATATAAAGTTGTGATTGAAAAGGAATGCTCCATGCTAGTCTATCTTAATTGTTCAAGTTTGGCTTGATGATTCTCTACGGCTTAAATAATATATGTTTGTCAGCATGGTAATAATTTTCTTGTTTGAAGGTCAAGTCACTCTGGTGATATTGATCCACCGTTACTTTGGTTTTTGTTTCTTGCATAAACCCTTATTTTTTGTGAAGTTAGAACCATCCGTTGGATATTCCTTCCGTCGAACTAAAACTTCTTCACCAAGACCTCCGTAAGTCTCCGCAAGCCTTGGATTCCCACAAGGATGCCAAGTTAGTTGTACCAGTAAAACCCTAGAAAAATCATTAGGACCACATCTTAGTGGCTAAAGATATGGTCCGACTGGCTTTTGGAACCCCTATGCGAGGTTGTGTTCAGTTCTGCCCAGCCAGATCTGAACACGGCCCTTGTTTAGATCACGTTCAACCTCTGTTTCTAGAAGGCGGCTATCCCTGAGACCGCTTTATGGTGAATCTAGTTTTAATCTCCGTGATCGGCTTTAGACGCGTCTGGGATGTAGGACACCTTCTTTAAACGCGTCATTATGACTGGACACGTTCTTTACTTCACTATTGCATCGACTATTCTTGATCGCGGTCATCATGATGACTGCTTTTCCTTATGAACGTGGTACTGGGATTGATCGCGTTTATATCAGATTCCACAAAAGTCCCCATTCGATTTTCCTCTGGGTTATCATGGTTTTATAAGTCTGAAATTAACAATTATGCTGCATTAATTTGCCTTGTCTATCAGCACGATAATTACCCTTATAAACTTGTATTCTTCTGAAAGTTAAGATTGTTCTTGTACTTGGCTACTGTGATAATGACTAGTGGTTATGGGACTTTGGGCCCTTGTATAAATCATCGCCAATGGGACGGAAGTCTAAAATAATACAAAGCTCATGAGAAAAGACCACTGGCTCATGAGGTAAATTGAATGATACTAAATCATGTTAAAACTCATGAGGAAAGACCACTAGCTTATGATGTAAACTGAAATATGATAAAACCCATGAGGAAAGACAACTGGCTCATGAGATAAACTAAATTGAACCATACTGAACCCATGAGGAAAGACCACTGGCTCATGAAGTAAATGAAATTGAATTATACAGAACCCATGAGGAAAGACCATTGGCTCATGAGGTAAATAAAATTTTGATAAACCGATGAGGAAGATCACTGGCTCATGAGATAAATTGCTGAACTGAAATGAGTGCTTGATAGTCATGTTCCAAGCCCAAGAAAGGGAATATTGTTCTCTTAACCTTTTTACCAGATATATCCACTGAATTCGTTATTGCATCTTGCTATTTGTGAATGACTCATGATTACTCCCATGTTAGGTTTTTGCTAACTATTGTTCCATTAATAAATGTTTCATTACTAGCACCGTTATCATGTTCCTTTTTTTAATCTAGTTCATGTTTCATAATCGATTATCATGAAGATTGCATTGATAAAATATTAATCACTTATATTTTGCCTAGCGATAGAGAAGTAAATCCTACTGAGCGTCTCGCTCACCTAATTTCTTAACATTTTTCAGGTAATAACAAAGAAGACATTCATCCTGACGAGAAAGGGCAAATGTGATCGAGTGCTCCGAGCGTTCTATAGAAGACCAGTGTCTTTTATCTTTCTTGAGTCTAGAATAGAAGTCTCTTATTGTAGCTTTTCTTTTTCTCTTTGAATTATTATAAATGAGTCTAGAAGTTGTACATTGGAGTTTCTTTATCAATAAAATTATATTTGTTTTAGTCTTGGTCTCATTTTATCTCTTGGAGTTATCTTTTATTGTTGGTCTACGTGTTAATCTAATTTTCATAACTGTTCGCTGCCACATTCCGAGTAGTCCCGTTACTACTGGTTTGGGATGTGACATAGACGATACTTCACCTATCACAAAAAATGACAAAAGTAAGGATAGATAATGCTTCGTCTAATCTAAAAGGAACATATAACATTTAGGCGAATAGATAGATGATACTTCGTCTATCTTAGAAAACGACAAAAACTAAGAATAGACAATACTTCGTCTAATGTAAAAGGTAAACATATAATGCTTAGATGAATAGATAGGCGACACTCCGTCTACTCTCGCTAAGAGACAAAACTGCATCGCCTTACTTTAATATTATATTTAAACAAGTGATATATCACATTCTTTTTACTTGGGGGTGTGTGTGTGTGTATATATATATATATATATATTTGTTGACTATGCTAAATGACAAACTATATATTAATGTGCCTACACAATGTTTAAACTCTACAGCACCATGCATATAAACGGAAATAATACACCTATTTTTTAAAATCTTACCAACGCCTTTTTTATAGTAAAAGCACAGACGTTGATACCTACGGCGTTGAATTGTCAACTTAACAAATACGTTTGCATTAAATACATAGTATTCTTAAGATGTATAAAATACATTACATAATCTTCTTGTGCACTGTCCAAAACTGTGAGATATAACTTTGTGTGTAGTCCACATTATTTTTGTATATGTTACTAATATTAGTATTTATATTTTGAATATGTTTATTTTATCTCAAGTCTCTATATGAGAGAAATATTTTTAGCATTATTTCAGACATACAGACGGTGACAGCTAGGGGACAAGTTTCACAAAAGAGTAAAGAGGATAGATAGACATATCTCTGGCAGTACAAGATATGATTCACCTATTACCTTGAGAACGGCGTGCACTCACTCACAAAACAGGTGGAAGCTTAGTAGCCAATTAGATCTGTTGAACATTGTGACTGGATATGACCATTGAAGGTAAAATGTGTCCAACGGATACAATGAAGCATGGAGCTATAAATAACCTAGAGTTCAAGAAAAACTCAACTAACAAATTCCGTTGAGCAGAACAATCAATCATTTTCAGGCGTCTTCCTGCAAGTAAAGCAATCCCTAAACACAAGCTTCCTGTGCATTTAAGTCAAGGGGAGACTTCACCACACTGAAAGTATTATCTCATAAGTCTCTTATCCCGGAAGCATTGAAGAGAAGGAGTATGCACTTTTACAACATTCCTACTGTCTTTCTCTTCTGTCTATTCGTCAGTTATTTTTTTTTCTACACATTGTAATTTCCACCATCTGCACATCAAGGAGCACAATTGTGGAATCTTAAATTTGTTTAACTGACAGTGTATAGGACATTAGTTGCTCTGGGATAACTAGCACATGGTGTGCTAGGTTGGTTTGGTGGTATCGTGAAAATTAACTTGGTGACTAGATCTTGGAAAGCTAACAAGTGAGAAACCATCAAAAAAACTAAGTCACTTGGGTGACTGTTGGTTCCCTATGACCGTAAGAACAATTGGGGTTGCTAGTCGTATAAACTAGTTGTAAGTTCATTGAGACCTGATAAGATCAGCTAAGGAGTTGGGCCTTGAAAAACTAGTGGGTGTAACCTTGGTTGAAACAGCTAGTGGAAGTCTTTGCAGGTTGCAAAGAGACTAGATGTAGATCTGTCATGGAGGACAAACCAGACCAGTATTCTGTCTCTATGGTTGATTGTGTTTCCAAGTTTTTATTTACGCTGCTTTCCAACATTTCAATTTTTATAAACTATAGTTTTTATTTGACACACTTATTCACCACCCTCTAGGATGTGCTCGACTAACGTGACGAATAATCTTTCATTGGTAGTTAGTGAGGGTTTTAGGGCAACAGAACATTTTCGTTGCAAATCTGTTAGAAATCCATCGATAACCTCTTTTGACATGGATTAGTGATAGTTTTACGATGGATATTATCCGTCCCTAAAAATGCATTTCTTGTAGTGACTATTTTTGACCAAAACTTTCAAAAATGCTATCGTCGTAACCATACGTTACCATCCGTGAACTTAACCATGGTTTCTTTTAACTAGACATGTGAAAAGAAAATAATATCCTTAGTTAAAATAAATATCTCTCCCAACCCTTGGTTGGTACTGCCCCCTTTCCTCCCATCGGAAACCCACCTCCCAACTGTCGGTACCCCCTGTTGTGGGTTGAGTCCAGAAACTCTCCTCTCGCAAGATGTATGTGGACACCTTTTGATATACCAGTTATTGACTTGATCAGAAACGGATAAGCCTGTAAATGTAGATCGAAGGAAATAAGGCAATCACACAAATCAAATCACAATGCACCAATGATTTTTAGGTGGTTCAGTCTGTACCCAGCAGACCTACATCCACCCCCCACTCAAATCGAGTAAGGTTTCCGCTGACACACAGCTTAATCCACTGATCCACAGCTTTGAGGGAACCAATCCCTTACACCCGTTGATTCATAGCTTCTGGAGAACCAATCCTCACGAGGAACAAATCCTCAGACCGCTGACTAACAGCTTGATATCGCTAACAATACAGCTTAACAGGGATAGCATCCCACAACCGCTGACAACACAGCTTGACCCCGACCTCCAAATAGAGTATCAGAAATACCATATAGAAAAGAAAAATAAATAAACAGAAACCAAAAAGAAAACAAACGAAATGTAGATCCAAGGGAGTGAAAGCTTTTGGATTTGATCCAACAAGCCAGAACCTTGATCAGATCTTCATAGAAACTCCATGCCTGCCTCTCTGATTCTTCTCTCACAAATTGGGTCTCCTCCTTCAGAACTGGGCTCTCTAAACTCTCTCTTTCTTCTTCTTCTCTCAAGACTCTCACTCAGATCTTCTTCAAACTGCTCTGATCAAACTTTTCTCTCAGATAGCCCACGCAGCCCCTTCTTCTACAGCCCTCAGCAGCGCTCACTTGCAGCCTCTCGCAGCCCTCGCTTCGAAGGAAGAAGGCGTGACTTTATAGAACCGAATTGGGCATTTTCTGGACAGAATTGTCTTCCCATTTGTTTCCCATTGGTCCATGTGTCCCAGTAGCATATTCTCCTCCCAGGAGTCTTCTGGAAAGATGCCAGGCGTCTTAGGATCACGTGCCAATCATTGGAGTTCGAAGGCACATGAATCCACTGAGTTGATCACGTGCTTCACTGAATTTCTTTGCAGCGTCGATGCACTAAGAAGATTGGGTCGACGCGGCCTTCACGGAATGCACTTACAATGTGTTCTGTTTACAACACATGCGTTGACGCACTGTTGAAATGAGGTTGACGCATCCTTGGTTGATATGCTGCTTCTACTATTTAGCTTGACTGAGTCGACACAGGGTTGGTTGAGATGCATAATTGTGTCGACTCCATCTTCATGTAACTTTCTTGGCTGCTGGCTTGATTCTTAGCAACTTCACTACTGCGTCGACGCACGTACATCACTGTGTCGACTCCACTTATGTTGCAGACGCTTGGACAGTGCTTTGGCCACTTGGTGTCAACTCAGAGTGTCGACTCTTTCTTGTAGTCTGCTGACGTGGTCTGAAGACTTGCTGATGGAGCTTCAAATGATAGAGCTTCTGAACCTATTCTTCACAGAATTCAAGGATATGCACATGTATGTATATATATATGACATCGTTAACACCATGACATCATCAAAATATGAAATGACCCAATAATGACTTATAGTGTTTGACATCATCAAAATATCAGGGACACAACACCCCCACCACCCCCACACCCCAATCGATACCCCCTCCCCTTCCCTCCCCCCAACAAACCCGCCAAAACCCCTTCCCCCACTTGCACTCTCCCCCTCCCCTCCCCTCCCTCTCCCTGCAAACCTGCCAGAACACCCCCCCACCTACAAGCTCCCCTCCCTCACCACCAGCACACCCTCCCCTCTCCTCCCTCCCCTTGCAAAGCCATCGGTACCCCCTTCCACTTGCAAGCTCCCCCACCGGAACATTATCCCTCCCCCATGCAAACCCATCAGAACCCCCTTACAAGTTCCTTAGTTGAAACACCCTCCCTCTCCCCTGCAAACCCACCGAAACACAGCCCCCTCCCCCCAACAACTTGCAAGCCCCCTCCCCCACCCACCAAAATTGGGTCGCCGCTGTCGATGGCCAGTGGTGCTGGAAGCACCCTCGACATAGCCCCCCATCGACGGCATCTGCCCGGTGTGCCTCCATGCCCAGCTCCTCTGCCTCTGCCCAGACTGTGTGGAGGAGAGGCCCTGCAGCTGCAGTTTCCCCTCCACCTCCTCCTCGTTCTCCTCCTCCTTGCTCGACCTCCACAGATCCGACACCTCTGGGGCCTACCAGGGGGCCGTCGGCCTAGTGTCACACCTCATCGATAGTGAGCCACCATTCTGCCAGTCCAAATCTGACGCGTTCCGCCTCCTATTTTCGTGGTTGCCTCACGACACCGCCGGCTGCCCCACGGATGAGGAGGATGCGAAGGACACCCCACCAAAGGCAGCGGCGGCTATTGGTATGTCACCGAACCTCCCCCCCCCCCCAACCTCACTTGCAAACTCTCTCTCTCACACACACAGAGGCACACACACTCAATGGTGGCAAGGGGAGGGATATTTTGATCATTTGGCGACAAACTAACGGTACTCTTTGAATCTTTGTGGAATATTCATGTCATTGACATCTCTATTAACCATGTCGATATTTTTGAAAGTTTAGTCAAAAATAGTAATAGCCCTGATAATACATTTTCTAGGAGTGATATAATTGTAATTTCATATGTAACATTGATTTATATATATATATATATAAATCTTAAATAAAATGTTAACATAGTGTCGTACTTATGTGCTTAGTGTTGTATCTAGATG
Source organism: Amorphophallus konjac (assembly GCA_022559845.1). NCBI lineage: Eukaryota > Viridiplantae > Streptophyta > Magnoliopsida > Alismatales > Araceae > Amorphophallus > Amorphophallus konjac. The sequence goes on along the minus strand of CM040120.1, from coordinate 433,509,682 downwards.
GAAGACATGGATATACACCCATAAGCACACAAACACAATGTTAAACAGATAAATACAACGCTAACATGGTAAAGTATGATTATCGTTGTATTTGAGATGGCTAAATTGGTAAGAGGGACGAAGGGAACTGACTTGGAAAATTACGAGGCCTTGTCATAGTCTCCCATGGGAGACTGTTGGAGCCCCGTAGGACACCCCACCAACGACTATTGGTATCTCTCTCTCTCTCTCTCTCTCTCTCTCTCTCTCTCTCTCTCTCTCTCTCTCTCTCTCTCTCTCATCTTGGTGAAATATTCATGTCATTGAGGTCCCAATTACCCACGTTCGTATTTCTAAAACTTTTGATTAAAAATATTAATAAAAATATTAATATATTTTTAAGAGTGATATATCTATAATTTTATCTGTAATATTAGTTTATATGTAAAAACATCTTAAATACAATGTTAAAATAGTGGTGTACTTGTCTTCCCAGTGTCGTATCTAGTTGGAAGACATCGATAGAAACCATGAGCACACAAATACAATGTCAAACAGATGAATACAACGCTAACATGGCAAAGTGTTTATCTGCTTATCGTTATATATTTGAGACGGCTAAATATATAGGTAACAAGGACGAAGGGAACTGACCTGGAAAGTTACAAAGCCTTTGTCAAAGTCTCCCATTGGAGACTCTTGGCCTCACCTTAATTCGGGATTAAAAATAACTCAAGTTAAGTGAATTTATTTTATTCACTTTCAATATTCCTTGTTATACTCTTACATGTTATCGGGTTAACTTATTCTACCTGTCAAGGTGGAATAAGTTAATTTAGATCAACTCGTTGAATCTATAAAATCGCGGCTATTGTCCAAGAGATTATGCTCAAATTTTAACACTCTCCTTCACGGTCAAGATGGGCCGTAGACATTAATTAGGTGGAGGTGGCAAGAAGAGTTAGACTCAAGATCATGTTTTAATATCATGTTGAATCCGTAAACTCACGATGTTGAGATACAAGGCACTACAAGAAAAATCGCGGATAGCGACCGACCTAGCGGTCGCTATTCAGTCGTAGATCGGTCGCAAATATGCATTGCGACCGAACAGAGACTATCTAGCGACCGAACATGTCGGTCGCTATATACTAGTCGCTATATAGCGACCGACATAATTCGGTCGCAGTATCAGTCGTTACCAGAGACCGATTATAATCGGTCGCCTGATCGGTCGCTAATTAAGTCGGTCTCAATTCGGTCGCTATTCGGTCTCTAATTATGTTGTATTTTTAAAAATAAAATTAACCTATCGGATTTATTCGGTCTCAATTCGGTCGCTAGTCGGTCGCCAAGTATAATTATTTATTAAAAGAAATATAACGTATAGTCGCTATTCGGTCGCAATTCAGTCTCCATGCGGTCGCTAATTTTGCATTATTTTTTTTTTAAAAATTTATTTAAACTGATAAATAAATTACCTGATAAATAACAAATTCATAACATAAATATAAAATCAACTACACAGACAACAATATCGACAAATCTCAAATTCATCACATACAAGCACCTGATAAATAACAATTTCATAAAACAATAATAAATCAACTACACGGATCACAATCTCCACGAACCTCAAATTACACACAATTAAAATAAAATCACAAATTAATCATACATCCATAATAATAAAATGACAACATACACAACTAAAATAAAATCACAAATCCTCCACATATGTCTCATCCTGGTCGTCGTCTCGTCCAACATCATCCTGGTCGTCGTCTCGTCCAACATCTCGCGACGGATGATCCTGTATATCATTTAAAAAAATTATAATCAAATCCTTAATAAAGAAATCAAGCATTAACAAGACTTAATAAAGAAATCAAGCATTAACAAGAGTATGCCAATAGTTTAAGCCAGCTCATTTTCATATATATAAATACACACACACAATATAAGTTCAAATTTCATCTTGTATTTTAAAAATGAAGTTTGAGCGCCGAGCTCAAACCGGGCATCCGATTTGGATTCCGTCAGTTCTGACAAGTCACTTTCATCTCCCCGGTCGTATTGGAATGATCGGCACGGCCATCCGACCGGTATTTCGAATTTTAGACCCCCGGACCCGTCCTAACAGTTCATTTGAACTAAGTGTATTTTAAAAATGAAGTTTGAGCGCCGAGCTCAAACCGGGCATCCGATTTGGATTCCGTCAGTTCTGACAAGTCACTTTCATCTCCCCGGTCGTATTGGAATGATCGGCACGGCCATCCGACCGGTATTTCGAATTTTAGACCCCCGGACCCGTCCTAACAGTTCATTTGAACTAAGTGTATTTTAAAAATGAAGTTTGAGCGCCGAGCTCAAACCGGGCATCCGATTTGGATTCCGTCAGTTCTGACAAGTCACTTTCATCTCTCCGGTCGTATTGGAATGATCGGCACGGCCATCCGACCGGTATTTCAGATTTTAGAACCAAATGCCCCGTCCTAACAGTTCATTTGAACTAAGTGTATTTTAAAAATGAAGTTTGAGCGCCGAGCTCAAACCGGGCATCCGATTTGGATTCCGTCAGTTCTGACAAGTCACTTTCATCTCCCCGGTCGTATTGGAATGACCGGCACGGCCATCCGACCGGTATTTCAGATTTTAGACCCCCGGACCCGTCCTAACAGTTCATTTGAAATAAGTGTATTTTAAAAATGAAGTTTGAGCGCCGAGCTCAAACCGGGCATCCGATTTGGATTCCGTCAGTTCTGACAAGTCACTTTCATCTCCCCGGTCGTATTGGAATGACCGGCACGGCCATCCGACCGGTAACTTATGACCTATGCTCCTTTGTATGAACTGCCCTTCCTTTGCTTAGAGCTAGGTGCTGTTCCTGGCTTCCTGCCATGACAGTTACCAGACTTTGGGGAGATCTTTTCACCTAAATTGGCATATTTTATTCATGTCTACATGTTACTTTCCTTATATTATTCTAGCTTTATGAATATTTATAGATCTGTATCCTCCCCCACTCAAGTGAATAGAATTTATACATATCTTTTCACTTTCAGTTCTAACCAAAATCTCTATACACCTATGGAAAATCCTGCAGAACAGTCTGCCTGTTGATTCTAATATCCAGAGGATAGGTGTAAGATGATATTTAGAGTTAAGAAAATGATATTTTCCCCTCCTCAATCTAAATTCTTATATTTTGTAAGATGATATTTAGAGTTAACAAATAGAAAATCAATCAAATAAAATACTTACCGGAGGCTGCTGTGCAGGAGGTGCAGGAGGTGCTCTACTACTATCAATTCCCAAGGATGTGAGCATCTGGGAGACGGTCTGAGCGACGATGGTTGAGATATTCTGAGAGATATTCTGAGAGACGGTCTCGTTGACGATCTGCCTAAACATATCTGGAGTCATGGTCGGGGCGGCACTGGAAGAACCATCTGGGGCTGCTGGTGTGGTAAATGGAGAGGTCGCATGTGAGACCGAACTCGAGCATGATGATAACACCCTAGTCGTGCCCAAGCTATGTCCAAAACCATAAACATGTCCAAACCCAAGGAAATAGATCATGGAGCATGAAAATAGGGTGAAAAATGAACCTGCACACAAAATCATGGTGTTGATTGTGTAAAGTACAATTATCATGCATAAATGAGAAAGGATACCCAAGTAAGGTAAGATCATCCTACTTTAAAAAAGGCTTATAAAATCATTCTGCACAAAAAATCATGTCTTGCCAGATTTAACCAACACAATCATAAATAAATTTGAAGTCATAACAAGGATCACTTCCTCAAATTTAATGGGATTGTGGATCAAATAAGTGGAAAGGTAAATGACTGTTGGATTATGAGAGACTTGGAAAGGTTAAACACTCCCGACTTCAAGACTACGGTCGATGTAATGATCATACTTCATCCAAAAGCAATTCCCACCTCAGGTTAATGAGCTCATGATCTCCTTCCCCATTTACAAAGCTTGCATGAAACAGTGGAGAGAAATAATTCATGCGCCCGGGATCAAATACATATTCACAGGTAAATGGTGGAATAATCATAATGTACTGCCAGAAACACTTGAAGTGGGCTGTACTCTGCTAGTTTACTTATATGGACATTGATCACAATGCATGATGGGTACACACCATGACACCATAGCACTATCATCATCATCCAGTCTTACGCCCAAGATTGAAATAAAAGCTATGTCAAATATAAACAGCAGAATGAGTATATTGATATTCACATGTATAATGGACAATATGGAAGAAGAAAACACCATGAGAGTACCTTCATTGGTCATAGAACCCATCACGTACATGTATCGCTTGATCTTTGCCTGGCTTTCCTGTTCACGACCTTTCGGCATCAACTCCGAGCTAAAACCAGGAATCATGGAAAATACCTGAAAGCAATAAAATTCATTCAGTTGGAGACGGCAACATGAGAAGTTATCCAAAGGGGATAATGTGGCCACAAGACATAGAATGCAATTCCATCTCCACTAAGAGCAGCCAAAGTTTCACAAGTGGAACCCTCAAGATGCAGTAAAATACACCCCAGTCGTTTCCAACACCTGTCATAAATAATACATTTGGTTAGTACCAAGCAAATTAATGAACATAGAAAAATGTGAAAGCAATCAGCTTATCTCCCGTGATTCCTGAAGTATCACTTAGGTGTGTTAGTCTCAGGTGAACCTTACCTTATGATTGAGTCTCTCATCATAAAAATGAAAATTCACAGAAGGCCCATGAAGTGAAAATTTAAAAAATGGAATAGAGAAGTCTGCAAAAGAGCTTAACCTGCCCCATAAGTCCAGTTTCCATAATTAGAACATGGATCGTAGTCCAAAAGACATTTCTCAAACCATTCAGCTCCCATTCGCCAATCAATCCCCATATCTCGGACAAGAAATGAGCAAACAATCTGCAATAAACAAAGACTCAAATGAATATGAAGTCTGACACTTGCAGTTCATGCAAGCTAGTAACTGTGTGAGGAAAATTTTCCTCGCTAATGTAGTATCCTTGATTAAAGACTAACACAGAAGAAGTAATCTAGAAGAAGAGAACAAACAATCTGCAGCATAGAAAAGCTATAGAAAGACTTCATCAAGCGTATATAGTATAGGCACTTGTGGGCCTGTATACAAGTTAATACTTGTGTGAGGAGAAAAAGAATACTTTTTCTAAGGTAACATTTTTGCTTAAAGGACTAATAGAGGAAAGTAATGTAGAACATCATATATTTTACTCTAGGTCACCAATAGTGCATCTTTTACTCTGGACCACCAATAATGTGATTGCCATAAATATGGGGGAAATGTAAACATATATCTTCAATCACTTTAGAACAAAACAAACATTAGACAATGGTGTGAGAAAGAATAAGGAGAAAGACACAATGAGTTCATTCACATAGTCAACAAAGTTGTAAGAGGACATGTCAGCCCTCACCCCCAACCATTTTTTTGGAACTTAGGAAGCATCACATTGTATTTTCTGCTTTAATAATCATGAAAACTCAAGCTAAATTGAATGTTCTGCACACCACAGAAGAAGACGGCAAACCATCTTAGTTCTTGTTTAGGCTGATCATTACGTGTTTTCTATTCTAAGAACTGGCAAAAATACTGACAAAAGATACAAAATATTGTTAATGATAAATTTTACATTTGACAATAGGTAAGCAACATAAAAAGGTGATTACAAATATAAAAAGCAAACTGATAATTAATATCATTTTCTCATAGGATGAAGTCAAAAGAAACATCAGAGGATGGCTTGGCTGTTGCCAGAAATTTCTACCAATTAAAAATCTGAGGGAACATAGGCAAGAAAAAGGTCCTACCACGTTTACATATTTCTCAAGTAACATATGGTGTTCCAATAGGTTTACAAGCATAAAAACCCTCGAGTACAAGCATAAAAACAAAAGCTATGCTTACACCTTAGCAGATATTCCCACGAAGAACAGATCATGGATTATGCACATAGCAGATGCGCCTGCTTAATTCCAATAAGGTTGAGGGGGAATTATCGTTCTCACAACGTGTCACTACTGAATCAACCTAAATACGGAAATATGAATCCAAGTAAAGAAAGCAGGGTATTATAATTTTTCACGGATGCTGAAAATGCTTCCAGGGCATGATTCACGAACAATTATGCCACATAAGAGCACAGGCGCTACCATACAATTAATGAACACTGATAAGAAAACTGTTTCTAAAAGGATAACTCATAACTTATCAAAGTAAATAAGACTAGACGGTAGGATAAACTAATGTAGGAGAGATTATCCTCGTTTTATCTATTCTTCTGTCAAAGTGAGATAAAGAGTTGGCTGTAACCCTCCACCCATGTGAGAAATTAGACTTTTTATCTTTTTTAATTAGAACTCTTTTTATCTTTTTGAATTAAAATAGTGAATCTTTTATGATCTTAATTAGGTAGGTTAAATTTAGTTGACATCCATCCAAGTGTCCACTATAATCTTGGACCATGTGAGAGATTGAAAGACCTAGCCAAGAAAAAAAAAAGAAAAATCGGATTGAGCTTAATAGAAGATGGAGCATTCCTTCTTGAAAGATCAAAGCAGTGTATTTAACTAACCTACATATATAATATTAGGTGTACCTTGAAGATCAAATGCTTCTGTCTTGATCCACCAAATATGACAGAAATCAAACTAAGTAACTGACCCATGTGATTATTTCATTGACCAATCAATGGAAAGAAATCAACCAAAATATGACAATGTCTTAGGTAGAGCAAAGCCCATCCAATAGGAGTCAAATAGACTACTCTTAATGATCATGCGGCGGATGATCCATCTGACCATCTGATCCAATTTCAGTAACATGTGCCAGAGTCTTGAGAAATATGGCACTTATTGAATCCCTGATCAGTTAGGCCCGGTGGACCAATTTCAGTAGCTGAGACGGAAACCGGCGGGCAGGGCGAGGCGGTCAGGCTGCGCTGCCTGGCCGTGGCCGGCGCCGGCGGCGAGCGCGCGGGAGACCAAGGCCTGGACGGCGAGTGAGGCGGTGGCGGCCATGGCTGGGGAGCTCGCGTGGGGTGGCGGTTCCTCCTCTTCCTCACCTCCTCGCCCTCGCTCTCGCTCTCGCCCTCGCCCTCGCCGTGGAGGTGTTGGTGTTGGTGTTGGTGTTGAGGGGGTTGGTGGCGACGGAGTAGTAGAGTTGGAGGAGAGAGAGAGAGAGAGAGAGAGAGAGGTACCTGCGGAGGGCGACGACGGCAGGGCGAGCGGCGACGGCGACTCGACGCGAGCGGCGCGGCGACGGGCTCCGGCGGAGGGGGGCTCGGGCGGGAGGCAGCACGGGGAGGGGGGCTCCGGCGGAGGAGGGGGGCTCGGGCGGGAGGGCTCGGGCGGAGGGGGGGCTCCGGCGGAGGGGGCTCGGGCGGGAGCGGGGAGGGGGGCTAGGGCGGAGAGGGGGCCGCAGGGGAAGGGGGCTCGGGAGGGGGGGCTCGGGCGGGAGGGGGGGGGCTCGGGCGGGAGGGCTCGGGCGGGCGGGGGTCGTAGTAGGAAGTATAACGGCATCAGCGACCGACTGGAGACCGAAGTTAATTCGGTCTCAATAATAGCGACCGATTAGAGACCGATATACATGCGGTCGCTGAAACGGTCTCGGTTATGCGACCGATTATTTCGGTCTCCGAATTGGTCTCTATTTAGGACCGACTAGCGACCGATTTAATCGGTCGCTAATTCGGTCGCTATAGCCACTTTTTCTTGTAGTGAGGGCCCAGTGTCATAAGCACATGAACCACAACTCATTTAACCAATACAGGATTATTGCCCAGAGACTATGTCTAAATTCTAACACTCCCTCTTACGGCCAAGATGGGCCGTGGACATTAATTGAGTGTAGGTGGTAAGAGGAGTTGAGTCATTTGACCTGCTCTGATACCATGTTGAATCCACAAAACTGCAGCGTTGAGATACAAGGGCCTCGGGTCATAAGTAAATGAACCACAACTCATTTAACCAATACGAGACTATTGTCCAGGGACTATGCCCAAATTTCAACTCCTCTTGTCACCTCCACCCAATTAATATCTACGGTCCATCATGACCGTGAGAGTGAGTGTTAGAATTTGGATATAGTCCATGAGCAATAGTCCCATATTGATTAAACGAGTCGTGATTCATGTATTTATGACCCTCGACCTTGTGAAAGTGGAATAAGCTAATTTAGATCAACTCTAGTTAACTCTTGTTTAACTTGATTATCTAAATCTAATTTTGTTAAATCAAAAAGAGTAAACTCTGGACTAAAAAAGAGTAATCCATATTTAACCCCGTAACAAAGCGGGGCTTGGAGTCTAATAATTAATTCTCTCTTACAGTGAGAGGATTACATAATTACCAAATTAATTATTAGTACGTCCAGTGACAAGTAAATACACCCAAACGGCTTCACATGTGAATGCATGTTAGAGGGATTTTTACTTAAAAAATCTCTCGCAAATAATCTTTATAGTTTTGATTGTACTTAACAAAAGCACTCATAAGTAATCTTTACCATCTAATATTATTTTTCTCTCTGAAGTATATATATCCTGATTTTCCTTCCATCCAACAAAAAAAAGTAGATGTCAAAAACTTTCTGGCTAATCTTATGACTTGATTCAGTCAAGTGGCTCTCTCATTTTAAAAGCAAAAATCGCATTTTTCAAAGTTATTTTTCCTTCTGAAAACATGACTAACCAAAGTTTGCACTAATTAATCCCATCAGATTCCACCAAAAATCCAGAATCTAACGTTTACCCAAGAATCACCATGAACGTTTAAACGCAGGAAGGCTACTTATTGGAGAGGTAATACATCATATTACAAACTGAAAAGTAGTTTTCATGGCCATTTGCTTCCATACCTTCTGCGCTACAAACTTCTCTACAGATGACGCTGGAGCAAGGCTCCTACTTGGAACGGAACCTGCAGAGGTCGACAGCAGTCGAGTCGGCATCTCCAGCGCGAGGACGACGCACAGATCATGCGCAGCGGATGGCCTGGACCTGCCGGAAGTGCTTCTGCGCGGCGGCGATCCCCGCCGCCGCCGGATCGTCCTTCCGAACCCTTCTTCCTGGCTCGTCGTCGGGCTCGCCTTCGGAGTCCGACTCCGGCGAAGGACGAAGCGGCAGCAGGCAGCTCAGGAAGCTCCTCAGCAAAGGGCAGCAACCGCATGGGTCGTCGGCGGCGGGCCACTTCCCCACGTCTTCCTCCGCTGCTACAGACTTCATAGCTGATCTCTGACAGGCCTACTACCTTGTATGATCAGCCGATCTTAAACGGGAAGTTGCATCAACTGGGCCTTACGATCTAAGTGGAGATGAGGAGACACAAGGCTCCTGTGATATCGCAGTGGACGGAAGTGCTGCTTGGGTAGCAAGGCAGTGTGCCGCTTGGGTCTTCTCGGCACTTTTTTCTTCCTCTGGTGCCGTCTTCGTCACCAGTGGAAGTGGTAGGAAAAGTGTTTCCACCATGAACGATGGGAGACCAGAGGGACAATTTAATATTATATATATATAATAATAAATTAGTTTCGTGCAGTGCAAACTAGGGATGTCAAAAAAATCTATAAACCCGATTACCCGCGTCACTCTATCCGTGACGGGTCGGATAATACCCGCATAATCGGATATAGATATGGATTCGGGTATTTTTAAAATACCCGTTTCATATTCGGGTTGAGTATGGATTTAGTGCCTCCGAATCCATACCCGATCAGAACCGTTCTTAATAAATAATAAATTAATAACTCTCTCTCCACTCCACAAATCTCCGTATCTCACCTTCCCTTGTAAGTTGTAACGACTGTTCCCCTTCCCAACACGTTGCCTTCCTCGATCACCTTTCCTTATAAGTTGTAACAACTGTTCCCCTCCCCAACAATCACATTGTCTTTATCAATCGGTCAATCATCTACCCTACGGCTCTGCTCTTCTAGTCTTTACTCTTTAGTCTTTACCCGGCTGCACAAAAGTACATAACAATACGGCAGTATAGTACAGAACCCTGGTCATGCATGCTCCCCTAAGACATCAAATGTTTTCCTGGGGCTGTGGATGGTCCCCATAGACTGCTTGTGCTCCCATAAATAGTTGACATCAAATTACCTTAAACCCGAACTGCATACTCCCCTGGCACCAATGATGCTCTTATGAGGCCGTAGATGATCCCATGAGACTGTATGTGTTCCCTTAAAGGGTTGACATATGCTTTTTGCCCTGAACCCTGGTCATGTATGCTCCCCTGAGACTAAAATGTTCTCCAGAGGCCGTAGATGCTCGTCGTAGACTGTATGTGCTTCGCCAAAGGATTGACATCAAATTACCTTGAACCCTTGACTGCATGCTCCCCTTTCACCAATGATGCTCTCCTAAGGCTGTGGATGCTCCCCTCAGACTACCTGTGCTCCCCTAAAGGGTTGACATATGCGCAGTAAAAAATTTCACATAGTAATTTGGTCTTTAAATTTACTGTAATTCATCTTTTTTTAGATGGAAACAGATACCTGCGGGTATATCCGTACCCGTGACGATATACCCGTATCCATATCCTTGAAAATAATAGGGTATAGACCGGTATGGTATTTATAAAATTTTCATGGATAGGGTATGGTATTGATCTACCCGATCCGAATCTGATCTATTTATATCCCTAGTGTAAACGTACCCCCTTTATCATATTTTATATATTTTAAAATTTTTAGATAAAAATTAAAATTTTCTGACCTAACGTGAAAGTCAAGTCGTCCATTTAAGATGTACGATAATAAAAAAAATATAAATAATAATTAATGTTCACGTGGATAGGAACACGAGTCATTTGACTCACATCTCTCGAGAATAAAAGGTGAGTCAATTAACTCTCTCCAGACAGCAGAATCTATAATTTCTCTATCATAAGGTAATATCTTTTTTTAATAAAATGCATAACACTAATTTTATTAGAAAAAGAAAGAGCGTGGGGGTGTAGAAAGTCACCAAATATATCGTGAGGGCATAAGGCCAAATGGAGAGAAAAATCCTCCTTATATTATATAGGCCGACCTAAAGAAAAAGATAGAAGTTAAATTAAAAGACTACGCTGCAATAGATATAAGGGCCTAATCATGATAGAATCCTGTCATATATTCACGGGAAAGAGATATCCTTCCAAAATGTATTAAGACGGAGAAGGGATCGAGGTCAAAGTCTCGTACATAGAGAGCAACATTCATCTGCATTATCATTCTGATCAAATTTATCCCACGAATAATTACGAGATAAGATCCTTACCGGTTGACCCACTACTCGGGATCCTCGAGTTCTCATAGATTCACCAAATTAAAGTTAATAACTTTGATCACTTGATCTGATCCCATAACCATGCATCATACGTTAAGAAGCCCATCAAGAAATTATAAGGGTCACTTTGATAACGGATTAGGTTAGGTGCGAGTGATTTACTCCGGTTAGTCCACCCCACCCCTAATCCTAACTCGGGTGGATTAACTCATTCCACATATTTTTTAAAAAATGAGTTAAGTCACTTTAACCCTATTTGATCCGGGTTAAAAAAAAAAAATCCAACAGAGAATAACTCACCCGACCCCGGTTAACTCATCTTAACCCGATTTAACCCGTTACAAAAGATTTATGGGGAGAGGAGAAGGTCTTGATCAAAGTCGTACAGTCTCATATTAGATATTCATTAAAAAGTATGCGAAGAACAGCTTTAGGGATTAAAGTAATTTTTTTGTAATCCAACTTCAACGGATGGGAGAGGAGTCCGATATAATAAGGATGCATGCACGAGACTGAAAGTCGTCATGTAGGGCCACCAATAATCGCACTAAGTCCTGCTTGCTCACGATACTTGTAAAAGTGTTCAACTTAGTGCAGTGCACTTCCATATGTACAGTCAAGATTTATCGGTCAGATCGTATAACTGTATTAATTTTTTGTCGGGTATAATATGATATAACACCGTATTGATCCGTATTATAATATGTAAATATTAAAAAATATTTAATAAATAAATATATATTTATAAAATATAATAAAATATTATGTGTTATTTAGTGATTAATAGTTGTGTTAGCTGTGTGTGAGATAAAAGATTCAAATCTCATAAATCTCACAATGAAAAAAGTAAGAAAATAATGTCACTAATGTGTTTTGAATCAAAATCTTAATCTTTCGAACGAAGATTCTTAACCAAATTATTTATAAATCACATTTAATATAAAATAATATATATAATATTTAAAAAATATACGTTGTGTATCGGTTACGTATCTATGACCGGTCATATCGATCTGTGATTGATACAGTTCGATACGAATAATATATTCCGTATCGGACCGATTTGATAAATCATGTGTACAATTTCTATCAAAACCCGTGGATCCCAACCGAAGGATGTTTTGGAGGAGAATTCATAAACAGACTGTCCTTTTACTTGTTTCATAGAGCCAGAATCGATACTGCCTGGAAAATCCCATGCTTGTTTGGTAGTCTCAACTAAGATTTTGTTTGGATGCAACTTATAAAAGATTGAATAAATTTATCGCGAACATATTTATCATAAATCTGTATATCATAAACTCATTTTCTACTAACTCATGTTTGGTTGTTGTACTTAAATATAAGTGAGTTTACGATAAACTCAGGTTATAGCTTATAGGGAGAATCTCTACGGCATACATCAACTCAAATTAGATTTATGGAAAACACATTTACTACAGGGAGATTTTGAATTTATGGTATACTCAAGTGAATTTATGGTAAACCTCTTTTTAATCATCTAAATAAAAATTATAACAAAAATAAGTTTATGATAAGCTTAAACTTGTTTATGCCTTGCCTCCAAACAAGCCTAGGAGAGACGATTTGCAGGAAGTTGGGGGTGACCCAACACAAAAAGGAGAATGGTAAGAAGATGAAGAGATGAGTTAGAGGTTTGCAAGGACAACACGACAAGTTTGATGTAATTAGGGTTGTTAGTGAGTCAAGTTGATGGGATAAATTCGCAGGCCTATCATGATATTGGGTTGGGCTGCCACCTTGTTTCAGCCCGTGACCTTTTTGTCGAGCTTAAAAGCTTGTCCGACTTGTTAAATAATTAGGTTAGCCTTAGACTTTTGAGATCGACGCGAATGAGACTTCACGTTATTATACTATGGCAGCAAAATTATGTGGTTCTACTCACTCATGCCTGCTTTTTGTCGAGGTAATGAGAGTATAGAAGGTAACAAATCTAGTAAACCCCACTGTGAAACCAATGAGAACTGAGCACCAGATTGTTTTATGAAAAAAAATCATGAATATAAACAAGGTTTTTGACATGAATACATAGTGTGAAAATTAAAAATAAAAGTATATTTAAATTTTTAGTGGGTCGGGCGGAGTTCGGCGGGGCCAAATCTTAAAATTATGTGTAATAGTGTGGCTAACTCGACCCAAAAAGTTGTCACTTGAATTTGCGCCAGATTTGAGCTTAGAAAATAATGTGTTAGATTTAGGTTGGGTTGCATTGAACCTGACTTAGGCCCCACCTATTAATAACTCTAAGGGGGCCTTTGTTAACCGAGCACGGTTAGCGACTTCTCTTGCGACTCGAGCCTTCTTCTCACTCCTTCTCTGTAAATAGCCAACGTGAGCTCATCAAATAAAATAATAATAATAATAATAATAATATATAGAAGAGGAGGTGATGGTCGAGGCACTCCCTCTCCCTGTGCATGTGTGTGAAGGGGGGGGGTTGATGCTGGCAGATTTTCTTTCCTCCTCTCCCATGAATGTAAGGAAGGTAGTGTTGTACGGAGAGAGTGTGTGTGACGTTCATGTGAGTCCTGTCCTTGAAGTCAGTGTCAATCATGGAGGTGCATCACCCTTGGACTTGGGACTTGGGAGTGTGGGATTACAAAAGCGACTCTAATAACCGTCTTCGTGCCTCTGATGTAAAGGATCCATTCAACTTTCATTTTGAAATACGTCCTCCTACTTTGAACTATATCATTTCGAAGTCATTCAACAATGATATCAGAGGCCAATAGTTTGGCCATGGTTCGTCAGTGTTCCTCTCGTACAATTGCTCCGAGACTCTGTGAATAGCGAATCATGTATAGGGTTTTACTTTTTTTTTAATATATTTTTGTTTCAATTTTTATCCGCGTGTTCGTACACGCATGCAACGAAAATTACGTATATCATGTAAATATTTTTGTAAAGTACTATTTTTGTCCTTAATCATACTTTGTTTCACGTGCTTTTTCATTTATTGAAATTTTATGTAATTTTATTTTACATATATAAAATAATAAAATATAGAAATTTAGCATTAAGTATTTGAGTGCTAATATGATTACATAAATTCGATCAAATATTTTTTACAGTTTATAGACGAGAGATGTCTGTTCTTCTCGTAATATGGCCAAGAGATGTTTATCCTTCTTATGCCACTCATATATAAGAAAATTTGCTCAAAGTTACTCTAATGATATTGAATGAACGAGAGATGATCAAAGTTATCTGACTCTATTTTCGATCTCATTATATAAGGAAGTTTAACCTAATTAGTTCGGACCTCGGATAGTAAATTGAGACGACGTCTAAATTAGTGTCATATAATTTTAACACGTAGTGGTAGATGATGACCACCAAGAATGTAATTACTGAACTCACTAAGGGTACACATGGTGTATCAACAGCCAAGTGTGACTGAGAGGAGTGTACAACAAAACAATCGAAGCAGAGCACTGGAACCTGGCTTCCACAAGTGAACAACCGGGTGCATGTCTTGTGATAACATAACTTATTGCATGTTGTGCAGCAGGCGGACCGGACGACAGAGTAGCAGCTGCAGTGCGCCCAGTAGAGCTGCAGTGAACACACAGCAGACAGTGGAGGGGGCGAGCAACAACAAGTGGAGCAAAAAGTGTTACCGAGGGGACGAATGGCATAGATGTGATGAACATGGGCAAGTTGATGGCTCTGAAGTCACGAAAAGAATGGAGAAGAATACGAGAGATTGTGGGAACAAGTACATGTCCACACTGAACGGGGCACGGGCAGGGATGACCGCGGTTTGATTTGATTTGATCTGATCGGTAGATTTTTTTTAAAATTAAATCGAACTAAATTAAAAGTTCAATTCGAATTGAATCAAACTAAATTATTTTTAAATCAAATCAAATCAAATTAATTTTATTTGATTTGAACTATATTTCAGTTCTCTTTTAAAAATTAGATTAGATTTAAAAGAGATTAAAAAATATGATAAAATAATTTTTATCAAATAAAATGAACATTAAAAAATATCATCAAAATTTACAACTTACAGGAGCAAGCTTCGTGATATTTTCATACGAAAAAATTAAGAACTTAAATTTAAGGTGATTTGAAATTTATTTCGTAACATTAAATTCAGAAATCTCGTCGAGACGATGAGATTAGATTTTTAGAATTACGATTAATAGTTATATATACACTTATAGTAAATTGATAAAAATATCTTTAAAATTGAGTTTAGTTTTTAAAATTACGATTAATGGTTATATATATATTATATTAACTTAAAAAATATTCTTAAATTCGAATTGTTCGTTTCAATTCGATTTTTCAAAAATTAAAATTAAATCAAATTAAAATTTTTAATACAATTAGATTTGAACTTAAATTAATTTTTTAAAAATTTTAACTTAAATCAATTCAATTCAAATCTATATATTCGATATAATTTTCGTGTTGAATCCTAATAATGAACACCCCTAATGCATGGGGTCTTATGTATGACAGGCCGTACTCTACGAGGAGCGAGGCCCATGCGAGGAATCTTCTGCTCAGTAGACCTGTAAACGGTCGGATACGGAGCGGATAGTGTGATATTTGAATTTGTATCCGATTACTAATCGAATTATCCGATTAGTAATCGAATTATCCGTCGGATACTTTATTCGGATAACGATCGGATAAATACGAATTCGAATTCGGTTCGAATTTTAAACGGATAATTACTAAGCCTACTTAGGGGTGAGTTGCGTTAGCTGTGTGAGAGCATCATATATTATTTTCTCAAAAAAATAAAGAGAGAGTGAAAGTTTTTTTATTTTGAGAGATGTTATCAAAAGATTAGACTTCATCTTAAAAAATAGGAGATAACTTACGAAGTGGGTGTAAGTGAATTTCTTATTTTTAAATTATATTTTGAGACAAAAAAGATAAAAAAGAATGATCAAACAATATATTAAGATTTAAGCTAATTATATATAGAATATGTATATCATTAGATTTTTATCTAAGGGTTCATATTCGGTCGGATAATATCGGACACAGATACCTCAATATTTGAATTCGTATCCGATTAATAATCGGATATCCGATATCCGATTAAATTATCCGTCGGATATTTTATTCGGATAATTATTTGATTAAACGAATACGAATTCGAATTCGGTTCAAATTTTAAACGGATAATTGCCAGACCTACTGCTCAGTAAGACATAAGCGCTCTGCAAGGCAAATCCATGCACGGGGAGGTGCATTCAAGGTAGGCATTTTACACGTGCCGGTCCGTACTTAACATTAATTCTGAAAATTTTCACTAACAATTAACTCTAGTTTTGAGTTAGTTGCTCAATTTAGTAACGAAATGAATATAACAATTAAAAATAATATGTGAAAGTAAAATTTCTCAAAGATAATATTTATAAAAAAATTGGCATGTGTTTTATCTGATTAACAGACATCGGGCCTATTTTCTTAAGCCTATTCCAATTTCTTCTTTTTTTCCAAAGTCACCTTTTAAGTTTTTTCTAACTGCGGTCTAAGACGATATCTTGGTTTAACTCGTTAACTGTTATAGTTTGACGTAGACCACATGAGAGGAGGAGGAGTACAGTTTGGGGAAGAGTACTGCAGATACTCGTGGATGTGACGAAGGGAGATTTAGGTCGTCCCCAATCTCCACCTGCCACGTGTCTAACTAGCTCTCCACATGTGTCACTGGCTCTCCCCTTTTTACCCACTTTTACCCGTGAACCTTCTCATATGATTTCCAATGCAACCTTCTACCTATCCCACTAACCCTCCCGCTTACCTCTTTTAACGTGTTTACCTTCTCAGCAGATTCCCAATGCAACAAATTGTACGGGGAACCGACTCGGAAGATTAACAAGTTAATGGCATTGAGCACTGGCTGAAAAAGTTAAACGGGTCAAAGGGGTCTGTTATTTAGTTACATTGGGAACCAAATGAGAAGGATAATATATTAAAAGTAGGACGGTTCATAATTCAGTTTGGTTCAATTTTATAACGTGTGAAATCAAATTAAATTGAATAAATTAAATTTATTATTTATATATTTTATTTATATTATATAATATAAATATATAAAAAGTAAAAATTTAATTATATACATATAAAAGTATACAAAATATAACTATGTTTATTTTTTATTTTTATTTTATATACATATAAGTCAATATATATATATATATATAATAAAATATAAAAATTTAACTTGAAATCGAACTAAATCGAATTTTTTCGATTTGGTTCGATTTGAAAAAAAAATAATCTCAAATTTAATCAAATCGAACCATGTTCACCCCTAATTTAAAGGGTTTGTTTAATTACATCAAGGACTAGCTTAGTTGTTTAGTTGCATCGGTGCTAACAAAACCCAAGTATAACATAACTAGGATGCGAGATTTACCTTGATAGCGGAAGCAGAATTCACACACGCATATGTGGAGGCAATAGAGAAGGCTCTACTAGAGTCTATTCAAGAAGCTCCACGCTCACCACCTTGGAGCCCCCCTCCCCACCCCCTTCTATGTTGGAACTCTCACCCCCACCCCGAGACCCTAGAACCCTCTCCCCGCGCCCCTCTCCGTAGGAACCCCCATCCCCACTCCCTAGAATACCCTCCCCCTTCTCACACCCCTCCCCGCGAAAACCCCATCCCCCCACCCATGAACCTCCCTCCCCACCCCCTCCCTGTCGGAACCCCCTCCCTGTGGCCCTCCCCGTTGAAACCGTCACCCCCCCACCGTGGAACCCCCCTCCCGATAGGAAGCCTCACTTCCGTACCCCTAGAACCTTCTCCTTGCCCCCCTCTCCCTCGGAGCCCCCCCTCACCTTGGAAGCCCCCTACTCATCGGAATCCCACCCTCGCAACTTGGAACCCCCCCACCCCCACTGTGGAATAAGGGAAGTGCTCCCTCCCCCGCCGAAAACCCCACTTGGCCCCCCCTCTCTCAACGGTCACCCAAGAACCCCCACTCAAGGTCGTGGCGCTACTCTCTCCTTCGACCTGGAGGAGGAGCCCCACGTCACTAACACCTTGCAACCCTCTCTCACTCTCCTCAACCTTAGGGCTTCCATTTGAGAGAGAGAGAGAGAGAGAGAGAGAGACTTTAAGGGTATGTTAGTAATTCTATCTTTAACTTGTGTTTAACCCAAATAAAATAAATCGAAGTTACGGAATCGCAACCACTAAAGGTAAATAAATGGTATTTTTATAATATACTCAAATGAGAGATATATTTGGCATAATTGATATTTACAAAGATATTTATGTAAAAGACCCAATATTAAAATTAACATATTTAGTTGTCAAATATTATATATAACATCATTATTAACAAAAAAATTCATAAATATCAATAAATGACAAAAACACTCGCAACGCTTTTGTGAAGAGGTCTGGATTAATATCAACATTAAAAGCCTTTTAATCATTTAATGATATTTTGAAATTTTTGATTAATTACAATGGTATATATGATATTTGACAGCAAAATATAGTAATTTTGATTGTTGACATGTAACGAGCTTATATATGAAATTAACCCTTATACGTTTGATACATAAAAGTTGCTTCATATCTTATTAATGGAGAAAATTCACGAGACAAAATCAATTGAGTGTGGACAAGTTTAAGCTTATGCTATTGAAATTGACTTGGTTTCAAACTTGTTTATTTCTTTGGAACTTTGGCCCTATTTAGATGCATTTTATAGAAACATAGATAAGATTATTACAAATGTATTTATCATGGAATTGTTCGTCACAAAGATACTTTTTAATATCGGTCTTGTTTCTTTGTTTTAGGGGAATATATTTGAGCTCGTGATAAACTCTATTTCTGAAATATGTCTTCGGCGTAAATCAATTTTGAAAAAGTTTATGAAATACATATTTAAGATAAATTCAAGTGAGTTCACGGTAAATCTATATTTATGGTAAACTTAAACAAATTTATGTCTCGCATCGTTAGCTTAACAAATTTACTTGAGCTTGAGTCATTCTTGGTGCAAATATTTAATAATTTATTGAAATAGTTATATTTCATTACTTCAATTAATTTAACAATTTGAAGATCCATTTAATTTGAGTTTATGTAACGAAAGTAAATGTAAGTATATATATATATATATATAAGTAACACTTACTATATCGCTGGCCCAACGGTGTAGTAATTTTTTTTAATTTCTTTTTGAGTGTCCCACGTACCAAATAACTTGACTTAAGACCTACGTCTCTAACCACTTCTCTACAAAAAACTTATGAATAGTGTAAAATTCAAATAAAATTAAAATTTATACTATTAATAGAGTCCTGATTTTTTTTCTTACATTCCAAAGTAAATTCTTAGTGGAGTGGGACTCACTCTAAGATAGAATGATGTGGATCTCATTCTAAAAATTTTTAAAAATAAAAAGTTACTACATCGATGGCGGTGTAGCAGTGTAATAAGTGTTACTCTGTACATAATTTGTGCCCGACGAACTAAGAGTTTGTTTATTATATTTCTCTTCACAACTTGAAGAGGACTTAGACTCCTTTTGGTTGGACTTCTTACTATGAGAAAATCCGTCCATAGTACACCTAGGATAGGTGTCAAGAATTTTTGAAACTTAAAAATCTCATTTGTCTTCCTGTCCAATGTTATCAGAACCGGACCGGTGCCTGAATCGGACAATGAGCTGGTTCGGTTCGAACCGGTTTTACCGTTGGTTCGAACCGGTTCGAACCGTGATGTCATTATAATATTGATATATGGTCCGACCCGATTCTATAACCAAATACAATAAGAAATAACTCAAATAAGATATAATGATCAAAATAAATAAACATATATGTATATAGAGAATAACTTGTAACTACTTGTTGGAAATAGAGCCTTTATGTTGATTCAAATATCTTCATTTATATGTTGGAAATATAGTCTTTATGTTTAGTCCCATATTGGAAGTTAGAAAGACTTACTTGGCTTTATATGTTGGAGAGCTCACCCTTCCAAGGGGCATAGGATGTGGGCTTGAGTTGTGTGTCGAATTAAATGGTTTCATCGAATATAAGTAAACAATATATTTATTTATTTATTTGTGCCGGGCCGGGTTGAGTTGACGGGGGCGGGTACCGAATCATTATTTATTTATTTTTTATTTTTTTTACGGGGGAATAGGGTCGAACCGGCCCGAACCGGTTCAACGGTCGAACCGCAGTTCGAGCGGTTCGGACGGTTTTTTGCCATTTGACCGGACCGGGCCTAATCGGACCGATTCCTGGACCGGTTCACGGTCCGACCGGCCGGTCTGGTCCAGTTCTGATAACACTGTTCCTGCCTATATCACCTCTCCTCCCATTGTTTAAATGTAGAGTTTAAAGTATGAGATTAGTATTAATGGGGCATTACAGATCTGGTAACGGTGGAATGACATATAAATAGGTTTAAATGATGGGTTTGTATAGAAATTGTAATGTCCCGGATCTTTATTGGGTCTTTCAGATCATTTTCGGAGAGTTTCGGTTCGCTTTTGTAGCTCCCGAGTTGAGTTTTACGATCTGTGTGGATTTTTCTCTCGTACTAGTTACGGAACCATGCGGTGAGTTTATTTCTCAATTCATCGACTCGTGGACGATACAACGGCGATGTACTCTTCGAGCCGATCGTTTTGATAATTTTTGTGTATTTTTTTGAGACCGGGCCAAAAATCGGATTTTTCAGAAATTAGGAAATTTTCCTAATTTCTTTCTATAAATTCAATTCCACTATCTCTCCTGCTCATTTTCAACTTCACGCTATCTCACTCCGTTCTCTCCCGTCTCTGGTCCGTTCGGCGCGGGGCGCGCACCGTTGCAGAGCTGGCTAAGGCGTGGATGTGCTCAAGTGATCGGTTTGCGGGAAGGAGCATCGGATGGAGCGTGATTGGCGCGATCCCTCGGTGGATTCTGAGAGGGCGTCGTTCGTGATTCGGTGGTTTTCGGCGTGGTTTAGTCCCTTCGGGGTACGGTTTCTTCGGTGGAGGTAGGGAGATGGACCGCCACTTCCTTCTGCATATTTTCCCTGCTTCTGTGCGTTGTTTGGTGCTCGATCGGGGGAGATCGGGCCGGTTTAGTGAAAATCGTAATTTTTGAGATTTTCAGGGTTCGCCGGAAAACGGCAACCATTTGTGATGTGGTTAGTGTCAAACTGACCGCTGGGATGTCCGGATCCCATTCACGTAAGTTTCGTGTCGATCGGTTGTCATTCGAGTTAGGTAGGAGTCCGGGAACCTCGGTGACCCACTTTGGGTCGATTTGTTGAAATCGCCCCGATCTCTCGTTTTAGGGCTTGCATGTAGGCTTTTGAGCCTCCTAGAGTTATTTTTCGTCGTCTAGATCTGTTTCCCCTGCGCTTTGGCGTGAATGGGGCGTGGAACGGCCCGATTTGGCATTTCCACTGTTTTCCCTCCGTGACCGGTGTAGCGGTCGTTTCAGAGACCGTCACATGTCTCTGACGGCCCTACGACAGACCGTCACAGCGTCTGGGCGTTTTTAGTTCTTCGTGATTTTGGGAGTGTAACGGCCTAGGGGAGGCGCGTCACAGCTCTCTGACGCGTCCGGGGTGATGCGTCACGCCTGTTTTGTCGTCTAGCATTTTGGGTGAGTCGGTTCCCCTGACGCGTCTGCCCTGGTGCGTCAGGCTGTGTAACGCGCCTGCCCCAGGTCGTTACACCCTGTTTTGTTGTTTTGGGTCGGTTGGCGTAACGCGCCTGTCCTCACGCGTTAGGTGGGCGTAACGCGTCTGCGCTCGCGCGTTAGGCTGCTGTAACGCGTCCGCCCTGGACCGTTACGTGGCTCGCGTTCTGGGTTTGAGCCTGTTGGCCCTGACGCCCCTGTCCTGGCACGTCAGAGCGGTGTAACGCGCCTGTGCTAGGCCGTCACAGTCCTTGTGGCCGTAATGGCCGTTGGTTTGTTTTGTTCTGTGTTGGACCGTCTAGGTGATGTTAGGGGCTGTTAGAGGTAGGTTTGTGGTGTGGCTGTGTGTGTGTCGGTCTAGGTTAGGGTTGTCTGTTGTTCCCGTGGTCTGGCCGCTTTCTTCGTGGACGTCGGTCGACGTTTCTGCGAAGGCTAAGACTACTTTTCCGAGTCTATCGGCAGTTTCTTGTGCTGCCTTCGGTGTGTGAGGTACGGGTGACAGTGCATGTTTGATTGTCTGTACTTCAGCGCCGCGTTTCGAGCTTTCTCTTCTCGTCGCCCTCGGCGTCCAGCAGTCGAGGGGTGACCCCGATATACGGTTTTGTAAGCTAGTTTCCGTCGTCTCCTGCGGTTACCGTAGCGTCCTACGGGGGGATAAAACTAGCTAGAGGCCTGGCTCTAGGCAGGAGCCGGTGTGTGCACACGTGGTCAGGGGCTGAGGACTGACGTCGACGGGCGTAACCCTGACTAGTACTTGTATCTGTGGTTCCGCGTGGGTCTGCGACTCGGCCGTGTTCACCTTCGTCGCGTCGGTCGGTAGTCGAGACACTTGTGGGGTTTGTCGTGACCTGTTCGGGTTGGCCTTTCCGTGGCTATACTCGAGGTCTGTGTCCTGTCTTGTGCACGACGCTCCGGTCGTGTTGTCTGTGCATGTCTAGGTCTTTTCTAGACTTTCTTTTGCATGCCTGTTGTAGGTGTAGGTTGGGGCGTTTGTGCGTGGGTTTTCCCCTTTTTCCTCGTTGCTCCTTACTCTTCTTTCCCTTTCTAGGCCTGCTTGCATGTTCGGGTTATTCCCCTCGTCCTTACCTGTTCCCTACTCCTGCTTCCTTTTCTTTTACAGCTTTCTAGTGCTGTTCCTCACTGCTGTTCCTGTTGTTCCGTGTTACTGCGTGTTTTTCAGTGGGGATCCACGTGACCCCTACTGAGTCAGTGACACAAGGCTCACCCCTGCTTTTCAGGTGGGGTGATGTGTTCGTTCTGCTTCCGTGGATCCTGGAGTTCGAGTCGTAGCTGCCAGTTGGTACCTCCGTCGGGCTTCTCCCGACTTTCCGGTACGTCTTTCCTTTCTGTCGACTGTACTGCTAGACTGCTATCTTTAGCTTTGGACTTGACTCTGGTATATAATTGTTTAAAATATGTTAAATAAAATATAATTTTATTTCTGTTACTTTAGCAAACCGATCTAATGAAATTTAATTGCTTGCTGCTATATCTGTCAGTTCAATGTACTACATGACAGTCCTTTTTCCCTTCGGAGCTTTACCGCTCTTGGGAGGCCTCGCGGGTTCCAAGTGGTATCACGTGTATTCGATAGTCCTACCGGGTATACCTGGTATCCGGGATCCGGGTCGCCACAGTTGGTATCAGAGCATTGTTGTGTGAAGTACATGGGGATCTCAGATATACAGTGTCCAGAGTCGCTAAGTCCAGTACAGTCTTCAGCTGGCATTAGGTCGTTTTGTGGTTGTGTTGTCGGGTTGTTCTTCCCTGATTACCCTTGCTAGTCCTTAAATTTCGAGGACGAAATTTCTTAAAGGAGGGGAGGATGTAATGTCCCGGATCTTTATTGGGTCTTTCGGATCCTTTTCGGAGAGTTTCGGTTCGCTTTTGTAGCTCCCGAGTTGAGTTTTACGATCTGTGTGGGTTTTTCTCTCGTACTAGTTACGGAACCCTGTGGTGAGTTTATTTCTCAATTCATCGACTCGTGGACGATACATCGGCGATGTACTCTTCGAGTCGATCGTTTTGACTATTTTTATGTATTTTTCTGAGACCGGGCCAAAAATCAGATTTTTCAGAAATTAGGAAAATTTCCTAATTTCTTTCTATAAATTCAATTCCACTATCTCTCCTGCTCATTTTCAACTTCACGCTATCTCACTCCGTTCTCTCTCATCTCTGGTCCGTTCAGTGCGGGGCGCGCACCGTTGCGGAGCTGGCTGAGGCGTGGACGTGCTCGAGTGATCGGTTCGCGGGAAGGAGCAGCGGATGGAGCGTGGTGGGCGCGATCCCTCGGTGGATTCCGAGAGGGCGTCGTTCGTGATTCGGTGGTTTTCGGCGTGGTTTAATCCCTTTGGGGCACGGTTTCTTCGGTGGAGGTAGGGAGATGGACCGCCACTTCCTTCTACATGTTTTCCCTGCTTCTGTGCGTTGTTTGGTGCTCGATCGGGGGAGATCGGGCCGGTTTAGTGAAAACCGTAGTTTTTGGGGTTTTCAGGGTTCGCCGGAAAACGGCAACCATTTGTGATGTGGTTAGTGTCAAACTGACTGCTGGGATGTCCGGATCCCATTCACGGAAGTTTCGTGTCGATCGGTTGTCATTCGAGTTAGGTAGGAGTCCGGGAATCTCGGTGACCCACTTTGGGTCGATTTGATGAAATCGCCCCGATCTCTCGTTTTAGGGCTTGCATGTGGGCTTTTGAGCCTCCTAGAGTTATTTTTCATCGTCTAGATCTGTTTCCCCTACGCTTCGGCGTGAATGGGGCGTGGAACGGCCCGATTTGGCATTTCCACTGTTTTCCCGCCGTGACCGGTGTAGCGGTCGTTTCAGAGACCGTCACATGTCTCTGACGGCCCTACGACAGACCGTCACAGCGTCTGGGTGTTTTTAGTTCTTCGTGATTTTGGGAGTGTGACGGCCTAGGGGAGGCGCGTCACAGCTCTCTAACGCGTCCGGGGCGATGCATCACGCCTGTTTTGTCGTCTAGCGTTTTGGGTGAGTCGGTTTTCCTGACGCGCCTGCCCTGGTGCGTCAGGCTGTGTAACGGGCTTGCCCCAGGCCGTTACACCTTGTTTTGCTGTTTTGGGTCGGTTGGCGTAACGCGCTTGTCCTCACGCATTAGGTGGGCGTAACGCGTCTGCGCTCGCGCGTTAGGCTGCTGTAACGCGTCCGCCCTGGACCGTTACGTGGCTCGCGTTTTGGGTTTGAGCCTGTTGGCCCCGACGCCCCTGTCCTGGCGCGTCAGAGCGGTGTAACGCGCCTGTGCTAGGCCGTTACAGTCCTTGTGGCCGTAATGGCCGTTGGTTTGTTTTGTTCTGTGTTGGGCCGTCTAGGTGATGTTAGGGGCTGTTAGAGGTAGGTTTGTGGCGTGGATGTGTGTGTGTCGGTCTAGGTTAGGGTTGTCTGTTGTTCCCGTGGTCTGGCCGCTTTCTCCGTGGACGTCGGTCGACGTTTCTGCGAAGGCTAAGACTACGTTTCCGAGTCTGTCGACAGTTTCTTGTGCTGCCTTCGGTGTGTGAGGTACGGGTGACAGTGCATGTTCGATTGTCTGTACTTCAGCGCCGCGTTTCGAGCTTCCTCTTCTCGTCGCCCTCGGCATCCAGCAGTCGAGGGGTGACCCCGATATACGGTTTTGTAAGCTAGTTTCTATGGGCTCCTGCGGTTACCGTAGCGTCCTACGGGGGGAGAAAACTAGCTAGAGGCCTGGCTCTAGGCAGGAGCCGGTGTGTGCACACGTGGTCAGGGGCTGAGGACTGACGCCGACGGGCGTAACCCTGACTAATACTTGTATCTGTGATTTCGCGTGGGTCTGCGACTCGACCGTGTTCGCCTTCGTCGCATCGGTCAGTAGTCGAGACACTTGTGGGGTTTGTCGTGACCTATCCGGGTTGGCCTTTCCGTGGCTATACTTGAGGTTTGTGTCCTGTCTTGTGCACGACGCTCCGGTCGTGTTGTCTGTGCTTGTCTAGGTCTTTTCTAGACTTTCTGTTGCATGCCTGATGTAGGTGTAGGTTGGGGCGTTTATGCGTGGTTTTTCCCCTTTTTCCTCGTTGCTCCTTACTTCTCTTTCCCTTTCTAGGCCTGCTTGCCTGTTCGGCTTATTCCCCTCGTCCTTACCTGTTCCCTACTCCTGCTTCCTTTTCTTTTACAGCTTTCTAGTGCTGTTCCTCGCTGCTGTTCCTGTTGTTCCGTGTTACTGCGTGTTTTTCAGTGGGGATCCGCGTGACCCCTACTGAGCCAGTGACACGAGGCTTACCCCTGCTTTTCAGGTGGGGTGATGTGTTCGTTCTGCTTCCGTGGATCCTGGAGTTCGAGTCGTAGCTGCCAGTTGGTACCTCCGTCGGGCTTCCCCCGACTTTCCAGTACGTCTTTCCTTTCTGTCGACTGTACTGCTAGACTGCTGTTTTTAGCTTTGGACTTGACATTGGTATATAATTGTTTAAAATCTGTTAAATAAAATGTAATTTTATTTCTGCTACTTTAGTAAACCGATCTAATGAAATTTAATTGCTTGCTGCTATATCTGTCAGTTCAATGTACTACACGACAGTCCTTTTTCCCTTCGGAGCTTTACCACTCTTGGGAGGCCTCGCGGGTTCCAAGTGGTATCACGTGTATTCGGTAGTCCTACCGGGTATACCTGGTATCCGGGATCCGGGTCGCCACAGAAATCCACACCGAAACATCCTCGGAGGAGATTTTAGAGATTTTTCAAATATCCTCCTATTATGTCACTCTCCCTCTCGTACCATGGAAATTCACTTGGACTTAGAAGTCGAGAAGCGACGTGGCATTTAATTGGACTTAACTTTTTATAAAAGATTTTTATGATTAGAATCTCTGAATAAGTCCAACCAAACGCCTTTGGAATACGATCAATTTTTAATATTTGGTTATAATTTCAAAAGTTACTTTTACTGGTTCAAAATTTTCAATTTCTTATGGATGACACATTATAATTAAGATGTTTTATAATTTTTATTTTTTAAATTCATCTACCTTTTATTTTTCTAGTTACATCAGTTATTATTCATAGTATTTTCTTAATTGATTGACTCATGTTCTAATTTTACAACGTCAATCTCAAACATATATTATTCATTAAATGAGTCCAATTTAACTAATCCAATAAATTTTAGGGAGTCCACTCTGTGACACGTTGAGATCCCTTGTCTACGGTGAGCGAATTCTATTTTATTATAAATATATAATTTTATTTTAAAATAATATATTTTAAAATTGACATATTTTTAATATTTATTTTTCATATATTTTATTTATATGACTATAAAATAAAGTCTGGTATTTTCTTAATTTGTTATGATTTCAACTCATTTGTCTTTATTTTTTATTTTTGATGAATATGAACTATTAATCAATTTAAGGTAATCTTAGTATTACGTGGATCTCATAATCTCATTCATATTATTTTAAAGTCAAACAAACAATCAAAAAATATTATAAAATAATTACAAAATTTTACATTATTTTACGATAACATAAACAAACTCTTAATTAATATATCAAACACTCTCATCTAAAGGCGAAATGAAGAGTAATGCTTCACTGCACGTGATGTATTATATATTTTTTATTTTTTTATTTTTCTTAGTGTCCTCTACGTCAAGTCATCCGACATGTCGATCATGTCACTCATATTTTTTACATGAAAAAATATGAATAATATAAAATTTAAATTTATATTATTTTTTAAATTTGACTTTCACGTGATTGATACACCCAGATGATTTGAGACGGAGTCACTTAAAAAATAAAAAAAATAAAAAGATATATACATTGCACTCCATTCGTTGTAGAAAGCGTTACTCGTGAAGTGAATAGAAATCATGCTGACTATCCAACAGATTCGGATAAGAGAAATGAAGATATGGCATTGCAACAAAGGGAGTACTTTTCTTATCGGAAGAACAACACACGACTCCGCAGCTCAGCGGGAATCCGAAGTTAGCACCTGTGTCCACCGATCGACCACCCAAGCCTTTGCACTACCCCTAACCGTTCGCAGGCCCCCTCCCAATTCCCCATCTCATGGCCGTGCGAAGGTGGTGGTTGTTGAATAAGAAGAAAGTGATAAGAAGGAAATGGGGTCGGATCAGATGGGCCGGAGGACCTTAGCCATGGCGTAGGCGGCGGCGGAGGCGACGGCGCCGATGAAGGCCGTCTGCACCGCGGTTAGTAAGGGCCGGTTCCCGGTGAACCTCCCCTTCACGTAGCCGAAGAACAACAGCGCCGCCAGGGTGACCCCCACCGACGTCAGCGCCGCCCGCCCCGCCGCCCGCACGAAAGCGTACGGTGCCAGGGGGACCAGCCCCCCCACCACGTACGCCACGGCGATCGTCGCGGCGCTCTCCAACGCCCTCCTCGGCTCTGGCTTCTCCAGCCCCAGCTCGAACCTGCGTCGAACACCATGTCAGCGAGTTTCGAAATGGCCATGAGACCGGGTGGTGATGAGGCCACTCGGGCTACTCACCTCATCATGAACTCGAGCCAGGCCTGCGGGTTCCGGCGGAGCGAGTTGACCACGGGTGCGTACTCGTGCGGCTCCAGCCCGTACCCCGCTAGGATCTCCCCGATCTCCGCGGCCTCTGTGAAATCACAGCCGTCCGATGGAGAGAGCCCACAATGCAACAGCAGATGAACGGTTAGAGAGGAACACACCTGTGTCGGGGACGTTGATGATCTCCTCCTGCTCCCGCTTCAGTTCTCTGGCGTAGTGGTCCGCTTCGCTCTTGGCCGCCATGTACCTGGACTACCGATGATTAGTGGGCTTTCAACGCGGCATAGAACGCCCATCTACAGACCTCGAGAGAGGCCCATCTAGAGAGAATTTGGCCCAAACTGGTTAATATGCCGTGGGTCCAGAATGGGCTTGGCTGGGGGTGCAGGAGTGAGGTGGATACCCGCCGAGGCCCATGGAGATGGCGCCGGCGGCGACCTCAGCGAGGCCGGCGGTGAGGATGATGGACGAGGGGGCGGCGGCGCCGGAGAGGCCCGCGGCGAGGGCGAAGGGGACCGTGAGGCCGTCCGAGACGCCGATGATGACGTCCCTCACCACGTCGCCCGCCGTGAAGTGCTTCTCCTTGTGCTGCAGTAGCAGCTTCTGCTGCGACGACGGCGTCGCCGGGCCGTTCTCCGCCATTCCCACCCACCCTCCAGGCTCCAGAGACAGAGAAAGAGAGAGAGAGAGAGAGAGAGAGAGAGAGAGAGAGAGAGGCGTGTGGACGGGTGGGTGGGTGGGCAGAGGGGTTTCAAAAGGCAACGGGTGGCAGTGGCACCGGCACCGGGACGGGGGGGATATCTATATATATACGGCCCCGTTTATAGCGGCATCTGGTGCGGATCCGCTGATATCATAGAACCGGACAGGTCACGCGTCAAATTTGCAAACGATGCCACGGGGGTTCCTGTGGAAGAGGTGGGATGATTCGACTGATCTGGCCACCCCGGTCCAATCTTCCGTCCGTGAACCGCTCGGCCTTCTCTTCTTCTCTCTAACATGCACACTTCTCTTTTTTGTTTCCTCTTCTTGATCAGGGCCATTCACTTCTGAAGGCTAGGATGCATCAAGGTCAGCACCATAGTAGGAGTTTAAGAACAAGGGGGGGGGGGTCGTGCATCCCCGTGGCTGCAGGCTGCAGCCTCCATAGAGCCACAGCTAGAAAAGGCCATGCATGCCGCAGAGCCATTGCATGTGGATGTAGTACCCATGATGTAGCATTGCCTCTTACCTACACTTTCCTCTCCTCGGAAAGGAAAGAAAGTAATGGAAAAAGTGAGAAGCCGCAGCCAGCAAAAGGCTGCCTGTCCTGCAGCTTATATATGGAAAGATGATCCTCTTGTGCCATGCACACCTAATTGCTTTCCAATGGCCATCCAATCTTGTTGGGGGGTTTTGACTACGTACGTACGAACGAGCACGTTTGTGGAGGGGCTGCATATGTATAGATAGGAGCGAGAGCCGATAGCTTTGCTCTACACCTTCTGTGGTGTGGGCTGTTGGTGTGCGCCCGCGCAGGCGGCCGGCCACGCGGCGGAGGGCCTGTAGAGGCAGAGGAGATTGCCGCTGGGATGTTTCTGTCGCACGCACTGTCGTACGTATTTAATTATCTTCCATGTATGCATGCTTATCACAACCCCACAATCCCTATAATCTTGGGATACCGTGTTTAGGTTTCGAGATGCGCTTGCGCTGGAGGTAGAGATTGCTCTACTCAGAATTTATAATGGTGACTGTGATAAGCGTGTATCCAGGGGGCAGACAAATACGTACGACAGTCTATCTGTAATAACTTAAATGTGTACAACAGAAATATCCCACCGTCAATCAATCTCCTCTTCATATATTCTAATAAGGCGCGTGGCCTGCAGCACAGGGCCACGCGACGACAAGGGCGAGGCGTTGGCCTGACGGGCGGTGGCCGCCTTCCGGTTTCCCCATTGGCACGGCGACACGTAAATATTGGAGGCTGGAGTTGCAGAAATCTAGACAGTGGGAAAGAGCTAAGCTTAAGTGTACAGACGTGGTCACGAGGGGGTGGATGGAGGAGGAGGGAGGCAGACCAAGACAGCTTAGTTGGAGGTAAGATATGTAGTGGGACTGCTGCTTTGGATGGTACAGCACAGCAGCGTGGCTTGGATGGAGCAGGTGGAGAGAAGAAGGGCGAGGAAAGATCCACAAGAAGGAGACGTGGCCGCTGGATGATGGGTTATTTGTCTGCACATTTTCTACAATGAGATTCTATGGGAGAAATGTATCAGACATCGGTTAGAAACACTTAAATGCGAGGAGATGGTAGTATTAGAATTTCTAATAAAACATAAATATGTTTCCAAATGGAAATGGGGTGCATTGGTTTATGCTCAAAGTGAGTTGGGAAGGAAGGAGAGAGAGAGAGAGAGAGAGAGAGAGAGAGAGAGAGAGAGATGACTCTCCATAATCCAACTTGGGTTAGATTATACACAGATTTCAAAGAGGAAAAGAGTTTTAAAAAAGAAAAAGATAAATAAAGACATTAGTGTTTGTCCTCTCTGCAAGGAAAAACAGGGGCAGTAAAGCAAGCAGTGGTTCCATAATCTATAATAATCCAATAGAACTCACAAATGAGACTTTGATTTTGGAATGTTAGCAACTTTTTTTTTTTCAAAATTAATGGAATTATAGGATTATGGAATCGTGGTTCCAGACGCTGCCAGTCCAACTTGGCGAGATTGAGTTTTAGTTACACTGTTCACTGTTTCTTTTATTATTATTATTATTATTATTATTAAAAGAGTTCTCCACAGCTAATTTTGTCTAGCATGGAATGGGAAAACATACATTTAAAAGCTGGTGGAGAATGTTAATTTAATGATGGTTTGAGGTCAATTCAACTGATCAAACTATGAATTAGGAGTGTTCATTATTTTCCTCAAAAAAATGGTTAGCTTTTATTTTTTTAATCATATAAATCAAACGACATTGTTCAAATTAAAATTCATGAATTTACATTTATATATATCCTAAACATTACTTTTGAAGGTATTTTGGCCTATAAGGCCCCAATCATGCCTCCAGACCTCTCTCTCTCTCTCTCTCTCTCTCTCTCTCTCACGCACACACACCCACCCACCCACCCACCCAGAGAGAGTCCCACCCAGAGAGAGTCACAGATTGGGAAAGAGGGGAAGAGGGAGAATGAAAGATTCAAAAAAAAATTCATATGCATATGACCTGATCTGGAGTGTACTCTATTTGAGTTTTGATCTGAATAATTTATCACATCATCGAAGCCTATAATCACATTTTTGTGACACACCATCTCATATTTGTCATTGTAGTATGCTTAAATCTAATTAACTCTGAGACAGTGTTAAGACAGCTCCACATTAAGCACAAAAAAGATGACAGTTACAGTGCTAAAAACCGTAAAACATATGTGCAACTTTGTTGACAAGTGCCTTCCGCAAATGAGAAAAACTGTGTAACATCTCCGGTAATTACACCTCGAGATGTTACATGTGCAACATTAGATTTTTTTTTTAAAAAAATAAGTGACCCTCACCCCAAGTTAATTACTTGAGTGTCACACCACCAAATACGTGACCTGAAGACTACAAAAAAATTTACCCCTATAAATAGTGAAAACAAGATTTTTTCTATTAATTAAGATCCAATTTTTATTTTTACATGACCCTCGTGTCATGTTACCAAGCATATAATTTGAGATGTGAATCACTCAAATAAATCAAAAAAAAATTCGATGTTACATATGCAACACCCTGGGATATAATTATCCGGAGTGTTGCACAAAACTTTCCTCTCCGCAACTCGCTGCTTTTTCCTCTCCACCTCAAGAGGGGGCATTATGGGGTTCTATCTGCGTCTCCTAGAGGAGCTCTAATTCGTTGTATCATGCAAGATATAGTTTTCTTACACTAGGAAATTTGTGTATACCGTCGCAGCATAGATTTATTGTACAAGTTACTTGAACTTAGGACAGTTCTAATTACAACATTGCAATTTCCCTCCTATTACAAATCCTGAGCCATTCTGCTTTCCTTTTACTTCTTTTTCACTTTAGACTACCAAGCACCCAATTAGTATCATAGGAGAATCCCATCTGTCTAGTTCTTACATCTCTGTGACAATGTCCTTCATCTCCTCGTGACAAAAGACCATGCAATCCAACTCCCGACAACAGCACTTCAGGAAGCAAATGGAGACGATTCAACGAGCTTGATAAAATAGACTTAGTCGTCAGTGACTTGTCGAGTTGAGATTAACAATGCAAAAATCTTCAAATGTCGAACCCATACAATGGCTATCACAATTGTTATCATTTGAATTCCTATTGCTAATCAGGCCCGTGCATCCATAAAGTCTACAGTATAGCCTTGAGGAAGGGAAGACATTTCCAAGAAGATCTTTAAGTGCCTATATTTTTCTCATTTTGAAATTGAAATGCCTTCCATACAGACAACGATGGCTCAAGGTAAGGCTTAAATCAATCTGTAAACAAAACAAGTTTGTTCTTCCCTAAGCTGATCAATGTTTCACGAATCCTCCCCCAAAGGATATGGATAATGCGGGAAACCACAGTCCTGTTAGCTCAGATTGTAACCTGTCCATGGTGATGACAGGATCAAATTTGAATTTGAGAGGGACTATCAAGTTAGTTTAAACAATATTACTATATGCAGTAAGACATCAACTCATTCAAGCTTTAGTGCCTTCATGAAAAATGCTCTGGTGGCGATCACTGCAATGTAAGCCAGAATGGTCACAGCAATTCCTCCGACAAGGACAAAATTGTCATAAGCTGTACTCTGCACCTTGTAAATTCTCAGGCCAATGGTATTCCAAAAGCTCTCAGTCCACATGGGATCAACCAGTCCCATAGGATCAGAGGCATCAGGAGGCATAACATGCCAAGATCCACCTTCAAGTTTCAACCGTGTGGAGTAAGCAGGAATGTACCTGAAATGACAATGACACTGCCATCATTATCCACGGTACAACAGGAACTGCCAAATCTCATGCAGATCGGAGGATATAAAAGAACAGCATCTCAATCACTTTTGGAAACAAGACAAGGAAGTTTCTGTCCATTACTGAAGTACTCTGGGAAGATGAAGATAGCCATGATAAAACTCCATGACAGGTCCCACCTTATATTTTGCTCTCATTGAGTGGACCCAGGATTTAAGTATGAAGAAGCACGTAAACAAACACGGTCCAGATGGGGATGGAGAACATATGTCTGAGATGTTTGCCACTCTGGATGTCACATTCTTCAACATGGATCATTTGAAAAAGGTTAGGCTCTTTCATTGGTATTATTCTTAACTAGTCATCCTCCTTCAGGTAGTGTTGCTTTCTCATTCATCTTCTACCCCCCCTCCATGTTTGGATCCTTGACAGCAACTTTAAGATGGTAAAAGAATGTAGGGGAGAAGTTGCTGAGTTTGTAACAGGCACCAATCCAGGTAGGTGCAGCAATGGCCAATACAAGGAAACAGGCAGGAGCAACTTGAGGGTAGAATAAAGAAAGAAGTCTGATAGGCGTCACATTGAGGAGGTTGACAAATGAAGCGTGGGCTTTCAACAAGAGAAAAAAAGGTGGAAAATTCTGCGAAAATATGGACTCAATAAATTTCACCAAAGAATTCTTGTTTCCTACACCATAAAACTTTGGGAAAAATAGCCTCATGATAATAAACATTAAACAATGTAGTGAAAGACCAATAGATATTTACCTCGTTGAAGATCTTACACATCTGCCTTTACCATCTGCCTCTGCTCCAATACAAACCTCATCTGCATTAGTGCACATTCCTTCCAAGCAAGTTGAATAATTGGAGTCCTTCGCAATAGAGGTTCTATCAGCCAAAAAGTTCCAAACAAATCGAGAGGTATCATCCACAGCATCAGGGGACGGTGTGTCAGGTGGTGAACCAAGGAAAACACCCACATAGTGATTTGGGTACACAGTACGAGGAGAAATGAAATTCTTGACTAGACCACAGGCAAGACCTGGATTGCAAGATAGGAGGCATCCTACCAATTCCTCTACCAGAGAAGTATTAACTTTGATGGAGTTCAGTACCGAAAGGCTTGGCTGTGCGTCACCTTTGGCAAGAACATAAAGTGTACGAGCAACCAGTGCAGCAGCGGCTGCTATTGATGAGGAGTTTATATTTGCTGCATGCCAATATAAATGTAAACATGAAATTATGAAAAACTAGAGTGATCTAATGATTTTGCAAATTCATAATAGCTTAGATCTCACATGGATTATCTAGATGGCTGTGGTAAAACTTATTGGTGAAGGCAGTATCGAAGTCTTCCAAAACAACTCCAGAAGTTGACGAGTTCTGTAGAGAAGAGCAAGAATACCAAAGTAAGTCAATTATTTTAGACTGGAAAGGCAAACCAATGTTAAAATATGAATTCATCCTTTGTGGCACACAAGAGATTACCCCCATAAATAAGTGTTAAGCTGTGGTGCACAGAGAAATAAGCAATTTCTTTACATCAAGTGCATTGTCAAATAATTTA
This sequence comes from Amorphophallus konjac, assembly GCA_022559845.1. Taxonomy (NCBI): domain Eukaryota; kingdom Viridiplantae; phylum Streptophyta; class Magnoliopsida; order Alismatales; family Araceae; genus Amorphophallus; species Amorphophallus konjac. The sequence goes on along the minus strand of CM040120.1, from coordinate 433,474,654 downwards.
TGCATGAACAGGATGCCATTATGATATGGATTCCACTACCAATCAACAACCATGCTGAGGGCAATTTTTTTTTTGAAGTGGGTTGTACCACCAATTGTATAAAATCAAAAAAGTGGGTGTAGAAGAATAGTCAATGAGCTCCCAAAAAAAATCATTGTACAAAAAATCACACTAAGACAGTGTGGGACAGACTAACCCCCCAACAAAACAAAAAGTGGAGAGTTGAGGGAATTCACATTATATAGCAACTCCGCCCATTCCCTCACCCTAAGCACAAATGAAAGATACAATAGAGTCCTCCGCTCTAGCCTCTCTCTTAAATATCCTATTGTTCCTTTCACCCCACAAGGACCAAAGAGTAGCATGCAGGATCAGTCACCAAGCAATATTGTCACCTCTGACAAGCCACCTCCTGCCCCAGGTCTCGATGAAGTGTTGCACCTCTCTGAGACGGCCCAGAGCACAATGGACTTTCATAGCTAGCCCCTCCCACACTGCCCGCGAGTACGAGCAACTTACAAACAGGTGGTCCAGGGACTCGTCCTCTTAACCACATAAAGAGCAAGTCGGTTGAATGCCCAGGATGAACTGAAGGAGCTTGTCTTGCGTGGGAAGTCGACATTGAGAGATCCTCCAAATCAAGAGCTTCACCTTCAGTGGGCTTCTCGGCCTCCAAATTTGTAGGGCAAGGCCGGGGCGCATCTCTCCGTCGGAGATGATGGTGATGGTGTAGACAGAACACCCCCTCCCTACCCCACCTCCAAGTCCATGCATCTCTCCTATGGGGCGTAGGGCAAAGTCGAGGAGGAGTAAGAGGTCCTGAAACTGCTCAATCTCGACGAACATAGAGTCCATCTTGAAAGTTGGCGCCCAGGTGGCCCATGAAAGCTAGGGGTCAAAAGCCTGGTCGACCGACCCTAGAGGGTCAATAGAGACAACAAAAAGACCGGGAAAGGAAGCCTTCAAAGTGAAGTCGCCGCACCATCTGTCCTTCAAGAAAAGGCATTGGTTGCCTTTCCCTAAACGGATCCGAACGTCGGAGGGGATGCTATCCCTGCAAGTCAAAATGCCAAGCCAAATGAGGGAAGTTTGGGACGGAGCAAGAGTGTCCAAGTCTCAAATCCTCCTCCTGCTATAATATCTCTGCCTGATAAGCTACGCCCAAATCCCTGTATCCCTAGCCCCCAACCTCTACAACCATTTAAGAGCCAGATTAAAATCCCCAACATCTTTGATCACGATCCCCCCTGTTCCTTACTTAGTCGTGCCAACCCATACATCTCCCCCTATTCCTATGCCAGAAGAACCTCCCCTGAATGACCTTAATCTTAACAACTATCTTCGGTATCCATAACACAGAGAGAAAATAAACAAGTGAGCTGTCCAGAACTGATCTGCAAAGAATCAACCTGCCCCCATAGGATAGCAGTCCAACCTTCCATCCAGCCAGTCTAGTCTCATATCTTTGAATAATAGGGAGTCAGTCTAAGCACCTAAGAACACCTGGGGTTAGAGAGAGCCCCAAGTAGGAGATGGGGAAAGCTCCAATCTGACATCCCATAATACGCGGCGCCCTCAGAAACACTAAGTCCTTCATGTTAACTTTAACAAGCAAGCTCTTGTTGAAGTTAACTGTCAAACCAGTGGTCACCTCCAGCAACTCCAACAAAGCTCTAGCCACAAAGAACTGTCGCTCATCCTCTGCCAAGAATAGAATGGTATCATTGCATATTGTAATGGGTAACAGAAAGACCATCTCTCCCCGTCTGGAAGCCCTTGATAAGATCTACAGCCTCAGCTCTCTACCAAACCTTATTACGAACATAAGCCACGAGCACAAAGAGTAGAGGAGACATAAGATCTCCCTGTCGGAGCCCCTTACCATTGTAGAAGAAAGAAGAAGGCTTCCCATTGACTAGGAGAACAAATGAAGCAAAAGAGAGACAAGTCTGAATCTAACCAATCCAAGTGTCTCCAAAATATATCTTCTCCAACACATCAAACAAGCAAAACCAGTTGATCTTATTATAAGCCTTCTCAAAATCCAACTTCAGGATTACCCCCTTTCTGTCTATGGTTCTTCATCGCAAACAAGTATTCATGGGCCACCAAAAAATTATCCTAGATATGTCTTCCCCCGATGAAGGCTCCCTGGAAATAACTCACCACCTTGCTTATAACTCTCTCCAATCTCCCTACCAATAACTTGGTGATGATCTTAGAGGTGTCATTTAACAAATTGATGGGCCTAAAGTCCCAAAACTCCTGTGCTCCTTGTTTCTTGGGGATGAGGACAAGGAGGGTTTTATGAATACCCTGCAAGTGAGCTCTCCCCTCTGAAACACTCTAACTGCAACCAAAAGGTCAGGAATGATGTATCCCAACACTGCTGGAAGAAGGCTAAGGGGAATCTATCTGAACCTGGAGCTCTGTCTCCTGCAAAAGATAAGACTGCGAACCTCCTCTGTGAAGCTTTAAGAGATAGCATTCCTCTCCTCTGGAAAGAGCTGGCGAAGGGGATCATCTACAATCCTCGACTTGAAGTGATCCTCCTCAGAGAACAGTCTAGAGTAGTAATCCCTCGCCAGATCTCTAATCTGCTCCTCAGAAGAGATAGTTAGCTCACCAAACCTGATACAAGAGATGGTATTCACTCTCCTTCTCCCCAAGACTAGCCGCTGGAAGTACAGAGTATTCTTGTCCCCCTCTTTGATCCACCTGTCTCTCGATCTCTGCTATCAATAGATTTTCTCCCTACAAAGGATCTCGTCAAACTGACATCTCAAAGAATCTCTAAGACTCCTATCCTCTGCATCCATAAGTCTTGTCTCCTCCAAATAATCAAGGCTCTCAATTTGCTGAAGAATTCTGTTTTTAGCTACCATGCCCGAGAGGGTTTTATCGCCCCCCCAAGTCTTAAGAACCTGAGCGGTATGTCTTAATTTCAAAACCAGAGTCGCCATAGCCGATGAATCAACAGAGACCAAGAATCTGCCCAACCTCGAGCAAGAAGCATCAGCTCGCATGTTGGACCAAGGGTACTACCCATGGGCCATGCCGATGTCCACCAATGCCGTCTCCTCAATGAAACATTAAAGCCCTCCATGTCCCCTACATGAGCACTCTCCCCCGACCTTTTCCAAGAATCAACCATCGCATTGAAGTCTCCACCAACACATCAAGGTCTTCCCGAGGAGAGGTGGAGACAAATGAGCTCCTCCCATAAAAGCCGTTTCTCCTCCCAGCTTTGAGGCCCGTGGACCCCTGTGAAGTCCCACGAGAAGCCATCCCTCACAAAAGTGAAATGAAGAGAGATGATCCACCTACTCACCTATCTGTCCATCACCACCTCCTCAACCTCAAAGGGGTTCCAAAGGATGTCCTTCACACTAATGAGATCCTCACCATATCCTTCACACTTGGTCTCTTGGATACAAAGGATGTCCACCTTACACCTCCGGATCACCTCCTTCACGGCCCTCCCCTTCTCCGTCCCCCCAACCCCCTCACGTTCCATGAGACAATCCTCGTGAGGACACAATGGAGCACCTCACCTCGCCCTCACCTGCCCCCTCCCTCGCTCCTCTATGCTGAGCCCTCTCCTCCTGCAAGATAGAAGCACACCACCTCTTATTGATTTTGAGAATTCCCCTCTCACATTCTTATCAGCCCCAGCTTCAAAAGGAGATGCCAACCTTATCAGCCACCTCCCTCACCTACTCCTCCATAATTTTTTGTACAACCCCTACCATCTCCCTAATTTCTTCCCTGATCATGCGACACCGTCCCTTCTCCTCCCCTGCCATAAGCTGGGCCACAAGGCCCCTAGGAAGAGCCAGAAGAAGTTCCTCACCGTCGGACAAATGCACCTCCCCAGCCAGTTGGTCTTCGGACCCCTGAAGAAGGCCACTTGGAGCATGCCCAAAGTCACCCTGGGCTGCTGGCAGGCCTCCGCAGATGCCCCCACCAGATGGGTCACCGGAGAATACCTGGTAACTGGATAGACCTCAGACAGGGGATCAGGCAGTAGCAGAGGCGCCGTCCGATCATCTCCCTCCTGGCCAGACTCTGCCATAGCTGCCCAGTCCTCAACGAGGTTGCTTCCCTTTCCCGTCACCGGTCAAGGGAGGCACCGTCGGAAGGTGCCCCTTCGTCTTCAGAGACTGGACAGGGGGGACAGCTGGCTGCCGGCATGGGGGACGCCAAAGGACAGCTCGCTGCCGGCGGGGGCTTCTGCATGGTCACTCCGGCCGGAGTAGGAGCACGGACGCCAGCTGGTCCGGCAACGACGGATTTGAAATTTGAACCACCAGAAGGGTGGGATACGTACCCGTCTCCTTCCTCTCACTGCGCCACACCACTACAACTGAGTGCCGACCGCCGTGACACCTGCACCAGCAGCCGATGTCCGCCAGCCTCCACCCACAATGACTGCTGGGACGACCTTTCAGTTCCTGACGAAGACATCCGCCTCCAGGATGTTAACAACCCCCACCGGCAGCATGCTCACCGTTCCCAGGACCACCACTCCGAACTTTCCGACGAACACTGAGACGCCGAGCTCGCCAGAGAGGACCATAGGAACCCCGGCAAATCAGTGTCACTCGTAGGCACCCGGGGTCTGGGTGAGCCCCCCGAAAGAAACCCCACATGCCCACCTTCAATAGGTACCCATTGGCGAGGACGAATCCTCCCTGCACCACCTTCTTTGCAGCCTCCGCGGTGGGGGCGACCGCCAAAAGGCCACCCCTTTGCATCTTTGTGACTGACCAACCTGCCTCCCCACCCCCAATCATCTGCTTGACCCCCTCCTCCGTCACCCCACCTTCCACCAATCTCACCCAGACGCAATGAGATAGCCAAGCAAGCCTAGCTTGAAGGATGCCCTCCGGGAAGGGGGGCCGCATCTATGCACCCGCACCCCGACTCTCCTGTGCCCTCCCTCCGGGAGGGCAGTCCTAAGGGCATCGACGTAGGACCTGAACCTCTTCACACCCCCTGCCCCCCCGCGCGCCTGATTAGGGCACGCCCTGCGGAGGTGCCCTGAGGCCCCACACAGGAAGCAGAGGCGTAGAGGCACTCTGCTCCCTCCGGCAGCCCCCCGCGGGGCCCCTCCCTGCCGCATCGACAGCCTTGAGAGTCCACGGAAAAAATGCAGAGCTTCTCTCTCTAAAAAAGTCTGACAGAAAATTAACAATATGAAACTAACAAAACACTGTGGGCAGCTTGTTAATTCCAAAGCTCTGTAATGCAATGTCCTAGATTCTTTCATGTGCAGGTGTGATGCCAACCTGGCATGAAGGCATTTACAGCGAGGCCATCGCTTGATGTGAAGCCAAAGTCCCTATGTGCATCCTCTCTGTCATGAGGCAAGGTAACCTTTTCCTTTTTATTTTCATGGTCCTCTTTCCCTTTTTCTTCTATGACCTTTTTCTTCAAAGTTGCTTCAACAAACCCGGGGAAGGCATCTAACCCATTGTTCTTGCTCCGTCTAGAGTCAAGTGATCAACATAATCCACCATCACGGAAAATTTTTTTACAACTACAGAACCCATCAACAAACCTGAGCCTGGAGGCAAAAACCACAAGCCAACTGACGTGAGTCATACCAATGGCAACTCAGAGTCACTTGCCAACATCTAATTAAGTTACAGTTGTAACTGCAGCCAATCATCATCTTCCCCTCATATACAATGGCTACAGGTTCGTTTTCACCAGAACCCTTGATAGGCCTGTCCAATTACCAATTTAGTTGTATATATTATCTGCTGGAACAGATTGGTCAGTTGATGTTTGTCCTTGGAACAGATAAAGGACAAAGGGTATATGATTTGATAAATATCTGACCAAATTTTGCATGACTGTTTTATACCTAACATTTCATGTAGTTAAAGTACATGCACCATGCTTTCAGAGTATCTACTGGGATTTGACTGTCAGTAGATTCATGTTTTCTAATAAGGCAGTCACTTTGGTACATAGTTCAACCAAGTTTAAATTTGGTTTGATAACAGGGGTGCATTGATCCTGCAAATTGTGCTGCAGGATGTGGCAGTGCATAAGATTTGCACACACCCTTTTATTTTATCAATATTTTGTTTATCACATACTCTTCCAACAGGTCATCGTTAATAGGCAATATTTGTTTGTTAGAGCAACGTAATTAACATTAACTTGCAGGTCACTGGGGAGGATCCAAAGAACCCTAAAACTGCCTTTAATCTGGAGCAATCATACATCACTAAAAGTATATAAGAAACCAAAATATCATATGCTTCAACATTAAAAAAATGTTCCACGTGGAAAGGAAAATGTGTACAATGTGTTTATTGCACTGATGCAGAAAACTACGAGGATAACTCTCATTGTCACCAACCTTACTCAGAAATGACATCATTGAAGATGGAGGAACACCAGGATTTGAAGTTCTTGCAATTTTCACCTCAACGCTCTCTGAATGAAGTGAGGCATTAGCATATTCCAGTGCAGTTAATATTTCATTAGCTTCAGATGAACCCTGACAACAATGACAACTTCAACCATAAGCAACACAAAAACATATGTAAATGTGTCATAAACATGTGAATTCATATAGATACCCAGTCAGTGCAGAGAGGATTGTCAGTTGCAGTAAAAAAACAGTGAAGAACCCAAGGTTCCTGACTGAGGTCTAAGAATAGCTGAGTGAGCTAAAGGGGCTCATCTGGATCACATAGGTAACTGCATAACTAAAACCCCAGATGGCAGAATTGAATCTCGTTGTGCAAATAGCGATGCAATGTAGAAAGCCAATAACTCAAATAAAAGGAAAAGGAGCTTTAATAAAAAAATCCAAGATGAGCAATGACCGCTTTGGAAGACCAAACTGCACTGAAACTGGATGAGTCTAGGGCAAATTAAATGTATGCACGCATGTTTGTAACTTTTTATATCTGTATGACTGAATTGAACTGTCATCTCAAAATTTGAGTTAATAAGTGAAGAGGACCACACCTAATATAAGAACAAATGGCTTATGAACACCTGTTACGAGACTAAATGGCTTATGCCAATCCCCTTATGACAAACTCAGGTAAGGTCATATAGCAAGCAACGCTCCCAAAACTGCAAGGCTAAACTGGGAAAAATGCAACAAGGAAACCTGCTCACCTACCACATGGCTACATAAACTTTGAATTAGATGCTAGAGAATGGCACCAGTGCAAGTCTATACCCAAACACAATGTTCACGTCTCCTATTTTTATTCTCATCCTTGTCTGTTGTGTCTCATGTAGCAAATCCTCTGTGATTTCAATGTGAGGGAGAGTACAAGTCTCACCTTAGTTGTTTAGGGGTGAGTTATGGGTTTACAAGAAAGTAGGCCTCTCTACTCACTGCCATTTGGTTTGGAGTTGGATACTCCAACAATGACATCAGCATCATATAGCTAACATTAGAAATGACACATAAGTGCATACAAGATTTTCACACATAAGGGCGACACAACACATGCAGCTGAAGGTAATGGTGGCCTTGCATGAAATAAGCGCCAGACAACATGGCTATTTCTGCCATAATTCAGTTAAAAGGATGCACCGACCTTGTGGATGGCAAAATAGAAGTCAAGGATGACAATGGCCTAGACACCTGGCTTTGTGAGTTACACATACACAGGCTCACAAAGAGCCAATGTGAATTGTCAGCCTTCAGACCAAAAAGAAAGCCTTGAGTCAAGGGTAGGTTGGCAAATGGCAACACCCAAAGAGAGAATGTCACAGCTATTCTTGTCACGACAAACCAAGCATTCCATTTGAGCTTGAGGACAATAGAATTAGAAGAGAGTGAGACCCACAATGTCTGCTGCTAGAGGCAATGGAAGAGTGAGCAAAAACTCTCTGCTTTGCAAGGTGGAAGCGGAATTGCTGGGTAGATTCATACAGATTAGAAAGAATTGGGAAAACTGTAACCATAGATCATCTACTGAGGGAACAATGAGTGTCTTCCAACTCAAGTGAGAGCACCAAAAGCTCTAAGAAACATTTAGCACATGCAAGGTGGAGTAAGCAAGCCAGCTAAATCAAGTGAATGACTAGCAAGTGGGACCCGTTAAATCCAGTCAACAGAGATATGGAGACTTGGAAGATGACTTTGCCTGCACTCCTGTGGGTGTTTGGAAGGAAAGGAACAACAGGATTTTTAGCAGTGAATCTAGCCAGCTGATGTGACAATGAGAAGCTGCATTCACTTTCTCCTTCACTGGCATTTCTGCTGTTTGGCAGTTGGGCCAGGGATTCTGTTGTAATAAATAAATTGTACTCCTGGAGGAGATTTATTATGTAACTAGGTTTGGTTTGGCTTCTGGGCTCAGCTGAGGGGCTCTTCCTATCATCTTGATAGATTCTAGACCCTTTTTTTTTGCTTTTCATTTGTAACCTATTTGGTTATGGCTAACGAATTGTGGCCTTATGGTCACCTTCCAAAAAGCAAGATTGTGCCCACAGCCAACAAACCTGATCAGAAGTAATCTGGAAAAGATATACTTTCACCGTGAGATATGTCAGAACAAATTAAGAAAACTCAAAGGTATCTAGGAAGGAAAGAGACTTAGAAAAGGGGGGAAAGCATATACATGGGATAAGCAAAAAAATGAAAACAAATTGAAAAAAAAAGAAGTGCCCACAATAACTGATGAGCAGGCACCTAGATAATTTTCTTTAAGGAAACACTGCCATAAACTTCTAGGCACGTGCTTGGTTCATTGACAAAAAAGTTAGATGCAAGAAAAGTAAACGCTGCAGAAACAAGATAATAAATCAGATGCCGCATAAGAATGGTTAATTACACATTCTTACCCTTTCCACATGTGCAAAAAATGTTGTAACTCCATTAGAGAAGCCTTTACCAACAGATCCAACCTCAAGGACCTAAGAAAAAATAGTCAACAAAAGTAATTTATTGAGCATTTTTTTATCCATATAGTATACTGCATCTTAGTAGAGAAAATCAAGATGTTCTGATCACTGACAACATTGAAAGAAAGCCCATATATTATATATATGGATAGAAGATTACACAAGCTGGAAGAAAAAAGACATTGTAAAATTACCTCGTAACGAAATGGAATAGATGGGCATTAGACACAAACATGTTACTTTAAATATCCATTTTCTATAGATGGGCATTGGGCAAATGTATCCAATAACATCTATGAATAGTATACAAGATTACGCCAACCTTTGGTGATATATTGAGATACTACAAACCTAGAATCCATTCCTCATCAAGTCAAATCAATGTATGATCTCTAGAATAAGCATAACTAGAGTATTCCTGCTCATGATATTGATTTCATAAAGCACAAAGCGCCTATTGTGGGGGGATAACGTAGGAAACTTCCTTGTTACATATGGAATTGCCTTTGACTATAGAGGCTCTTGAGTAATGAGAGATGATCATTCAGAAGTTTGAAACCAGGCTGGCTGGTTGGAAGGATAGGCTCTTACCCTATGGAGAGAGATTGGCTTCCTGCACGTCAGCAATGGACAGCCTCTACATCCTGTTTATCTCCAGGTTCCCTAGGGCACTGACAAGGAAACTTGAGTCTCCCCAAAGCAGGTTCTTCTAGCATGAAAGTGGCAGCAGATGCAGGGATGACAGGGGAAGGGTATACAAGAGCAGGGAATCTGGGATACTGTGTTAAAAACATCAGACTTCAATTTGGCAGTGCTCAGCAAGTAGTCATGGAAGTTGACAGAAATACTACAAAAGATCAAGAGATTGGGACTTAGTACCCATTATACAGAGCAACGTCTCTCACTTCTGGAGTGGTATTCCTCAGGCTAAGGATGTTGTGAGCACAGGCATACATGTTACGCTTGGCAATGGTCTATGCTCCTTCTGCAGGGATAGATGGTGCGGGAACTCCATCTTGAAGAACTTGCCACATCTCAATAGATTATCTATTGATCCCCTGAATGTTGTGGCTCAAACACATGGAGATACTCCCTCTGTTCGCTGTTGGGCTCCGCTATTCAGGAGGGACTTGTGGGATGAAGAAAACTCCCAACAAGGAGATTTCCTCCATCAAGTGCGAGGGTAAATTTTAGATACAGACAGGAAGGACTCTTGGTTATGGAAGTGGGAAGGCAATGGTAGATTCTCAGTAATGTCTACCTACGGACTCGAGGATTGCCATGTTGGATCTCAACATCATCTTAGAAAGCTGAAGAGAAGAGATCTCAAAAAGATGGATAGATCTTGGAGAAATTGGGTATAATAGGCAGAAACGATGACACGCTTATTCTTTTAAGACAAAACCTTAAATTTTATACATTTATCCATTCAATATGATTAAATTAACACAATAATAATGAGAGCAATGTAGAAACCCATTTAAATAAGAATCACTTTCTCTGGTCTCAATGTCATTTCAGCACATTGGAGAGCTTCTCCGCCCCTATCATCATCCTCATCTCCTCTTCCTCTTCTCCTCCATTGCACTCTTTCCCCCTACCATCTTTGTCTCCCTCTCATTTTTGTCTTGCAAAAATTTCATCTCGGGACCCTTAAAGAGACAGATTTTTGAGACATCTCAGATACAGTGAAAGAGATGGTAAATCATGTATAGACTTATTGTGGATGGATTGGACCCTTAACCCTTGGGTTAAGTGTGTGGAACCCTTAACCCTTTGGTTAAGTGTGTGGAATTCTATATGCCCTGTAAAGAGTATGTGAAGAATATCTCTCAGAAGACTGCCTACTTCTGATCGGTTATCACGTTTCTTCAATAACTTTGGGACCACCCCATGTTTATAACTTTATGGAAATGAGAAAGTCAATTGACCATCTATTGATTGCCCCTATTGGACAATTCTTGTTATACTCATTGACTCCTGGATTGAGTCCATAACCTGCTTTTTGGTTGGAACCAGTGACTGGTTTGCAGAGGTGATTACATTGTATGGTGGCTCATTCTTCATGCAGCCTCCTGTGGAACAAGAGGAATGGAAGAATATTCATGAGGGAAACCGAGGCCAGTAAACAGAACTTTTATGCAACCTGGATCAATTTAACAGCTCTCTTTTCGTCATTTTGGGAAGCCATGCTTTGGTCACACCATATTCGTGTGGGCCTCTTCTTTCATATAGTGAAAATTTTGAAAGCATAATCTTTCAAAGTTTTTAGGGTTTGTTGTACACATACCCCTTAATCTTTCATTTTGCATATATGTCCCTGACTTTTATGAATTGTCAAAAATACCCCAAAATACATCCACATGGTTGTAGTTATACCCTTGCTGTAACTTAAGTGCAGTTTAGACATCGAAATGATGAGTCTATCCTCAAGTTTGGATTTGTAGGGGTTTGATGAGATCACATGGCCTAGAGGGTATTTTTGGGCTATTACATATGTTAACACTTTTGTAGCATCTATTTAAAAATATTCCTTCGAAGTTGATGGCACAAGCACCAGAAGTATATAAATGTAACTACCTTTTGGATGAAATCAGAGTATTTTTGACAGTTCATGAAAATCAGGGGTATAATGAAAAATAAAACAGTACAGGGTTATATATGTAAAAACCTGTTTATTTTATACACTTGCCATGTGGTACTACAACTTTCCAAAAAAGTCAATTTCTTGGGATAGTATTTTTTTAAAGTGGTTGGTACCACAAATTATATAAAAGTAAAGGAAGGGATTACAAGTGTAAATCTGTGAGCTCTTAAAAAATCCCTGTACAAAATAACCACACCAAGGTGGTGTGGTCCCCGTTATCCCCCCAACAAAACCGAAAAGGAAGAGTTTTGTGAGTTCACATTACATAGAGTCAAAGTCCATTCCCTCACTCTCTCCAATACAAAAGAAACAATTCTGTCCACAGCTCTAGCTTCCCTCCTGAAGATCTTGTTGTTTCTTTTTCTCCATACAGCCCAGAGGGTAGCATGTAGTATGAGCCACCAAATGTGGCAATCACCCTTCAGCTGCCACTGCCTGTGCCATAGTCATATGAGAAGACGCACATTATCCTGGATCATCCCGGCACCTAGGAATCTGCTCAACACCTCGGTCCATACCTCCTATATGAAGGAGCATGCTGCAAAAAATGTGGTCCAGAGACTCATCCTCACCCCCGCAAAGAACACAGAGCTTAGGAATATATGTCATGAAGGTGGCCAGCCTATCACAAGTAGCCGACCATTGAGATCCTCTAGATCAATAATTTCACCTTTAGTGGGCTTCTAAGCTTCCAAATGTGTGTTGCCAAATCATGTCTTACACCTCCATCAGAGATAAAATCATAAGCTGATCCAACTGAAAATTTTCCTTATCCCATCTCCACCATCATCCATCAATAGCATTGACATCCGATGCAAGGTCTATGAGAAAGGAAAGGAGCCACCGGAGTTGATCAATCTCTTCCACCCGCAAGTTTCTTCTAAAGGATGGAGTCCACGTACCTCCTAAAAACTAAGGGTCAAAAACCCAGGGCAACTACAGCTGCCAGCGAAGAGGCGATGTCAAAAAGATAATGGAACCTCTCCTGGAGGGTGGAATCACCACACCACCTATCCATCCAGAACAAGCACTTCTATCCATCTCCAGGCGGATGCAAGCACTAACAAACATGATATCTACACACTATAAGATACCCCTCCATATGGGACAAACATTATATAGAGAGGCTAGGGTGAGCTCCCAATCTCTCACTCTCCAATAGTATCTATGATGAATGACTTGCAGCCATAGCCCATCATCAATAGAGACCAGCTTCCATAGCCATTTACAAGGTAGAACCATATTGAAATCCCTAATGCTAATGATGCCCAGGCCACCCTCCTCCTTTCTTTTGCAAATTCTACCCCAAGCTATATCATGCCACCTCCTACTCTAATCTCCAATGCCATGCCAAAAAAATCTGGCTTGGACAGAGTCAAACTTCCTCGCTACGATCATCGAAATCTAGACGATGGAAAGATAATAAATGAGGAGATAATTTAGCACTGATTTGCAAAGCACCAACCTTCCTCCATATGAGAGAAGCCTCGCCTTCCACCTTACTAGTTTGGACTCATACCTCTGGATCACACTATTCCACTCTCTACAATGTACTGCTATGGAGAGAGCGAAAGACCCAACGAGGAGATAGGAAACTCTCCTATATGAAAACTTAGGATAAAAGCTACTCTCCACGGATCTCTATCCTCCATGTTGATCCCCGCAATATAACTCTTATTAAAATTAACCTTTAGCCCACTAACCACCTCTAGAAGCTCTAGCAAAAATCTAGTGATATAGAGCTGTCTCTCTCCCTCTATTAGGAAAGGATGGTATCATCAGCATATTGCAGATGCGTGATGTGAGAGCTGACCTTTGTAACCTGAAAACCTTTGATCAACCCATGTGCTTCTGCTCTTAGCTACATCCTACTAAGTATATGTGCAACCAGATCAAAAAGTAGGGGGGACATCGGGTCTCCCTGTCAGAGAGCCCTACCACTATCGAAATATGATGAAGGCTGCCCATTTATTAAGATTGCAAACCGGCTGATGTAACACAAGCCCGAACCCAACCAATCCACTAATCATGAAAACCAATCTTCCTTAATACAGTAGGTAGGCAGCTCCAATTAACTCTATCATGTGCTTTCTCAAAATCTAACTTAAGGACCACTCCCTTCTTCCTTTAGGTCTTCATGAGAGGTAGACTTTCATGGGCAACCAAGAAGTTCTCTTGTATGTGACTGCCTCTGATACAAGCCCCTTAATATCCACTCACCAACCCATCAATCACACCATCAAGTATCATAGCCAATTGCTTGGAGATAATTTTATAAGTGCCATTCAAGAGATTGATCAGCCTGAAGTCCCGAAAAAACAGCGCACCTTGCTTCTTTGGAATTAGGACTAAAGATGGTTTTGCTGATGCCCCATAAATGAGCTCTCCCATCCTAGACTCTTGCACTGCACCAAAAAAATATGTTTTAATGATATCGCAGCATTTCTGCAAGAAAGACAAAGGCAATCCGTCCGGATCTTGTGCTTTATCACCTGCAAGAGAAAAGACAGCCGTACCGACCTCTTCCTCTGAGAAAGGCCGGGTCAGAGCCACTCTCTCCTCAGCTGAAATGTGTGGGAGAAGATCATCAGCAACACACGTCCTAGCCATATCCTCCTCTGTGAAGAGCTGAGATAAAAACACCCTCACCTGCCTCCTGATGTCCACATCACTGAAAAACAGTTGGTCCCCAACCTTGATGCATCTCATTGAATTTATTCTTCTCCTCCCTGAAGCTATCGACTGAAAAGTAGTATTCATGTCCCTTCTTTGAGTCACTTCTCCTTAGATCTCTGTTTCCAATAAATCTCCTCCCTGATAAGGATCTCCTCAAATTCTGCCTTGAGAGTGACCCCGGTGCGGACACCAGAGCTAGTCGCCGGTACCAGAAGCGTAGCATGCCGACTTCCTTGTGGTTGGGTGACAGCACGGAGCTTTCGTCGTAGCTTTGACATTTTATGTATTTACTTTGAGTGTATTAGTGTGTATTTTTATTTTAACTTCTAGTCGAGTCAAGATTGTAATATGGACTACTCTTCATGTAAGGGGTCCAACTTCTAAATTGGGCCTCAAGACCATTAGGAGCCCAATTGGACCTTCTAGAAGACTTGGACCAAGGTTAGTGGGTGTCCTTTGGTGCTCCTTGTCCCCCATGCTTGTCCCCCACCTACACTTGGACCAAGGTTAATGGATGTCCTTTGGTGCTCCTTGTCCCCCATGCTTGTCCCCCACCTACCCTTGACCAATATTAGTGGATGTCCTTTGATGTTAGTGGATGTCCTTTGGTCTAGATTTAGGGTGTGTCTATTTATAGTCTCTTGTATCATTTGTGGAGAAGCTAATGAAAAAAAATTGCAAGAGAATTAAATTGGAGAAAGCTTGGTGTGCCCCCTCTCTCTCTCTCTCTTGTTCTTGAGTGTTCTTCCCCCTTTCTTCCTCAATCTCTTCCAGATCGGAGTATAGATCTTCTATCTCCCCCTAAATCTCTTCCTCATCCCTTCTACTACCTGCTGGGATCGTCCATTGCCGCCGCCGCCGCCGCCAGCACAGCCCCGCCGCCGAGCTGCTGTCCAGACCGGTGACCTGCAGATCTGAAGCTCAAAGAAGAAGCCATAACTTTTGATCCAGCCGTTGGATCGAGCTGATCTTTTGAGGGTAGGTTTCCCCGCGTCTCCCCCAGCCCCAGTTAAAATTTCATGCCGATCAGAGCCCGTTTGCCCCTCCTCCCAGTCATTTGTTGACCCACCTCACAACCTGCCCCAGTGTAGGCCTGCGAGATAGATCCCAGTAGAATATTTTTCTCACCCATAAAATGTTGTCCAAAGTTCACAAAAGACCTATGTGCGTCTTCGTAACCCTCCCCTCTACCCACCATAAAAATCTCAGGTCCTAGATCATTCATTTGAACCCCGGTCAAAGCCCAAGAACAAGCAGATCCATTCCTGCCTGAGAGATCTGTCGGTCCGAGCCAGAAAAGACACAGTCACGCAGAGGCTGGCAATCAAAATCAGACCGTTGGATGAAGCTGAATCCCCAGTATGTTGAATATCTTCGAGTCATCTTTCTAACGGCGCTAACCACGCTCCAATCCGACTTCGGATCTGGTCGTGCTGGCCGTTTTCGTGGAAGTGCGCCAGTATGGCCTGAAACTGGCCTGCGGGACAGCATTGGGGATAAATTCCCAATAAATTCCCCAACTCACCACCGGCGACCACCGCTCCCGGGGATCGACCCGGGGCACTCCAGAGACTCTCCCTCCGGTCGCCGCTGCCAGAAGATGCCCGAAAGCCGCTGTCCCAGTAGTCGGGCCCACTTGGAGCCTTGTGGGCCCCACATTGAGCGCCACCACCGTGCTGCCCGCCACCGCCCGGAACCGCACATTGCTGCCCGCCAACCCCTGAACGGCGCTCCCGGATAGCTGGTTGTGGCCTTTTACCTCCCTGCGTGGAGTGGGCCGTAGTTTATTTTTACTGCTGTAATTAAATATTAGTTTGTACCGGGAGTGACGGTTCACGGCCGGGACGTCGTCGCCACGCCGTGAGCGTGTAGGTACACCCGTCACTCTTATTGTCTTTCTGCTTATTTAGTATGCACTTTATTGCCGCTGCATGTGAGTAGTTATCTTTCCTAGCTAGTTTAATTTTAATCACCGCTGTGAGTTGTGAGAGCGAAACCCGTCCCTTGACTCATTCCGAGCACGAGAGTGAGCCGACTACCCAAAGTCTCAAAGCTGGTTTCCCAACTGTGCATGATCGTCGCGTCTCCCTTGATGGGGACGACTGTGAGTAGCGCTTCTTGTTTGGGGCAAGTTCGTCTCTTCTGGAGCTCATCGGTGCCGCGTCGTAGTGTGTTGCTGGTCGCGTCGTCTGTCTAGTCGAGTCTCGTAGTTGTCCCGCATCAAATTGGTATCAGAGCCAAGTTGAGTCGAGGGTAGTCTTGTCCAAGGTCTTGCATTGCATCCTAATATTCGGTATATAAAAAAAAAAGTGTTGCCCGACCGTTAGGCTACGCCTATCGGGGAGGCGACTCACTCGCTTGAGAGGATCTTCGGATCCCCGGACTCCGCCAGGTACCGGATATCGGTTTAAGTCTAGGGTCCTCAACTTACATCGGTCCATCCCTATTTGTCTAGTGAGTCACCCTTAGCTCTCTTTACATCTCATTGCATGCCCACCCGTGGAGGTGTCCAGTACCATCGCCCTGACACTATGGGTGAACACCGAGGTGCCAACCCGGGAGGCCGTTCCCTGGAGGACATGATAGCTCTACTCATGGAGCGCATGGATAGGTCCGAGCAAACTCTTAGGGTGCATACCGAGCGTATGAAGAGCCGATTCAAAGCCATGGAGGACCGCGCCAAGGCTTCTGACCGATCTGTCCAAGGACTGGTTGGAAGGTTAGAGAGTGTGGAGAGCATAGTTGTCAAGGCGGACGCCTAGGCGCCGCCTAGGTGTCCGGGCGGTTTTGGCAGTGCAAGGCGCCTGCCCGCCTTCTGACAAGACAAAAAGGCGGCCTGAGCGGTCGCCTAGGCGGGCTGGGCGCCTAGGCGACCACCCGGTCGCCTCACCCGTTCCCCGCTAACCCGCTAACCGCTAACCGTTCCCCCGCTAACTCGCCCAATCCGTGACCCGCAGCTAACCCTACGAGTTCGATTCCCGTCTCTCCCTCGATCCCCCTCGGCTCCTCGGCTCCTCCTCTCCCCTCCCAGCCCTAGGTGCGGCCGGTGTCTCCCTCCGTCGTTGTTGCCGTGCGGTGTGGCTGGTGTCTCCCCCCGTGCATCGTCGACAGCAGCACAACCTCGGCCGGTGTCTCCCTCCGTCGGCAGCATCACTCGTCGCCTCGGCCGTGCTCCGTCGTCGCATCCCTTCGTCGTCGCCTCGATCCTCCACGGCTCCGGCCTCCGGCCCTCCGGTGAGTCTCACCGTGCCACAGCCGCAACACAGCCTCCCTCCTCCTCTCTCTATCTCTCCCTCCTCTCTCTCTCTCTCACCGGAGCTCTCCCGACCGACCTCTCTCTGTCTCCCTCCTCTCTCTCTCTCTCAGTCTCACACACTCACCGGAGCTCTCCCCTCGGCCCCTCTCTCTGTCTCCCTCCTCTCTCTCTCTCTTAGTCTCACCGGAGCTCCCCCTAGCCCCTCTCTATGTCTCCCTCCTCTCTCTCTCTCTGTCACCGGAGCTCTCCCCCCGGCCCCTCTCTCTCTCCCTCCTCTCCCCGACTAGCCGACTCCCCCACAGGGCCAGTTTGGAAGAAATTGGCAAATATCAGGTTAGTATTTGATTCTTCATTCTAAAAGTGTAATTTTTGTTGTTAATTTTATCTCAAAATTCATTTTTATATGTTATTGCAATGGCATTTCTATTAATTTTTATTTTTGTCCATACTATTGTTGTGATCTATATTTGTAATGATCATGATTAACTTTTATATAGAAAATTACATATAAATTAATGATCATATTTATTTATGAACTTGACGCCTAAGCGCCGCTTAGGCACTCGAGGACCCCAAGCTCGCCTTGGTCGCCTTGTCGCCTTGACAACTATGGTGGAGAGAACCCCTCGCCGAGACCTACCCGGCATTCTCCCGGCCCCTCAGGCACATGCTGCCCAGCCCGCGCCTGCTGCCCAGCTCGCACCACCTCGGGCTGAGGAACAACGACAACGTGCCCCCCATTTTGAGGACTACGAGTCCGACAACGATTACAGGGGAAATGGCCGGCGCCGGCATGGTCACCGACCACATAGGGATGATGAGGACGAACGGATCCTCAAGACCGTCCGTGTGGACCCTCCCACGTTTGATGGGTCCAAGCCTTTGGAACCCAAGATCTATCTTGATTGGGAGGTCAGCATGGACCGGTACTTTGAGTGGTTCGAGATGACGGACCACCGGAGGGTCAGATATGCCAAGATGAAGTTGTTGGGGCAAGCACAGACTTACTGGAGCAATGTAGAGAGCTTGCTCTTTCAGCGTCATGAGCCTCAGATAGGTTCTTGGGATGAGATGAAGGACAAGCTTAGGCGTAAGTACCTTCCTGCCACATACCGTCAGCGACTTATTGATAGGTGGCAGAGTCTCTCCCAAGGGGACCGATCCGTGTCAGACTACATCGCGGAGTTTGACGAGTACTTTTTGCGACGTGACGTTACGGAGGAGAGCACCATGCCTGTATCGCGCTTCCGTCGTGGTTTGCGGCCCCATTACCAATATGAATTGTTTCGCCGCAATGTTACCACCTTGGAAGACGCATACCAGGTTGCTCTAGAGTTGGAGCAGTTCGAGGCGGAGTTCGCTCCCGTCCAGCGCCCGGGGTTCACTTATCAGCGTGGGACCGACCCTCGTACCACGCCTACCTCCTATAGCCGGTTTCCGGTGGCCCGTCCCCCTGAACCCCCTCGGCAGGACCCCACTGCTCCTAGGCTCCGCACTTTCCCTCCGAGGGACCCTCCCCCTCGCCCGCAGGCACCCATCCCTGCCACTCGATCTTATCAGCCTACCGTGCCAGCTCGGCCTCTTCTTCCTACACCCCAGTCCATCGAGAGGACAAGGGTAAGGGGCCAATGATTGGTGGAACATCTCAGGGCAATGGGACACGAGATCGTTGCTACACTTGTGGTGGAGTTGGCCACTTTGCCAGCAAGTGTCCCACCCGGGGAGCACTTGTTATTGCCGACACACCGGCTCGTGACCTCACGCCTAAGTTGGTGCCAGTCAGCTACGAGCCGGACCAAGAATTGGCCGAGGAATTCTTTGACGAGTTATTGGAGGGCGAGCAGGTTGACGTCCCTGGTACCTCGTATCAGGATGACGTACATTTGGGTGTAGTCAGGTGCATCCTTACCCAGCCTCAGGTGAGCGACGACTGGCGTCGCACCACCATATTCCACACATTTTGTAGGCTGGAAGGGAAAGCTTGCAAGGTGATTATAGATAGCGGGAGTTGCATCAACGCTATCTCCACAGGCACCGTCAAGCGCCTTGGTTTGACGCCCGTGGATCACCCCGCACCCTATAGAGTTTCTTGGGTGGATTCCACTTCCATCCCGGTCAGACTGCGGTGTCTGGTGCCGCTGCAGTTCCAGGCATACCATGATGCGATATGGTGCGATGTACTACTTATGGAGGTGGGAAGTATCATCCTTGGTAGGCCTTGGCTCTTTGACCGAGATGCCACCCTTCATGGTAGGTCGAACACTTACACCTTCGACCATGATGGCCATAGGATTACCCTCCACCCAGTCCAGCCGAAGGACCCATCTATCCACAGACCAGCTGGCCCCAGCACTACGACCACTTCTGGTCAGGGGAAGGTCGGTCCACCCACTTTGTCCTCGGCATAGGCATCCACCTCGTCGACTACTCCTAACAGAGTGGACCCTCCACCCAGGAGGCTGATGATGATCAGTCCGAGAGAGATGGAACAGGAGGTGACCGGGGGTAACCCCATTCTAGCTGTCGTTGTCAGGGGCATAGAGGATGTCGCCCCTAGGTCAGAGGATGAGCATCCCCCAGAGATAGCCGCAATATTGCGGGAATTTTCCGATGTCTTCCTCGAAGACCTCCCTGGAGACCTTCCACCTATGAGGGATATCCAGCATGAGATCGACCTCGTCCCGGGCTCATCCTTGCCCAACCTTCCCCACTATAGGATGAGTCCCACGGACCATGTCGAGCTATAGCGGCAGGTCGAGGAGTTGATGAGTCGGGGATCTCTTCGGGACAGCAAGAGCCCTTGCGCTGTTCCCGCATTATTGGCCCCGAAGAAGGATGGCACATGGAGGATGTGCGTTGATAGCCGTGCAATCAACAAGATCACGGTGAAGTATCGTTTTCCCATTCCCCGATTAGATGACTTGCTTGATATGATGTCGGGAGCCACTATCTTCTCAAAGATAGACCTTCGTAGTGGCTATCACCAGGTGCGGATCAGGCCTGGGGATGAATGGAAGACGACATTCAAGACCAAGGATGGTCTTTTTGAGTGGTTGGTTATGCCCTTTGGGCTTTCCAATGCCCCTAGCACCTTCATGCGGTTGATGACCCAGGTCTTACGCCCTATGATAGGGGTCTTCTTGGTCGTCTACTTTGACGACATTCTTATCTACAGCCGCACTAGGGAGGATCACTTAGACCATCTTAGGCAGGTCTGCATTGTGTTGAGGCGTGAGACTTTATACGCCAACCCGAAGAAATGTGCTTTCATGTCTGATCATATCACTTTCCTCGGGTTTATTGTGTCGAGAGATGGAGTCTCCGCTGATCCGGAGAAGATTAGGGCCATCCAGGAGTGGCCCGAGCCCCGCACACTCCACGATGTTCGGAGTTTCCATGGCCTAGCGACGTTCTACCGTCGCTTCATTCGTGGCTTTAGTTCTATCACTGCCCCAATCACTGATTGCATAAAGAAGGGGGCATTTGTATGGACCAAAGCCGCAGCCACAGCCACAGCATTCCAGGACATCAAGGAGCGTATGACCCAGGCACCTGTCCTTGCACTTCCTGATTTTTCTAAGGTGTTTAAGGTCACATGTGACGCTTCTGGGGTAGGCATTGGTGGAGTATTGAGTCAGGAGTCCCACCCCATTGCATTCTTTAGCGAGAAGCTTAACGGTGCCAAACTGCGCTATTCCACTTATGACAAGGAATTTTACGCAGTCGTCCAGACATTGAGGTATTGGAGGCATTATCTTTTGCACCAGGAGTTTGTCCTCTTTTCCGATCATGAGGCCTTACGATTCCTCCATACCCAAAAGAAGCTGAATGCTCGCCATAGTCGTTGGGTGGAGTATCTCCAAGAGTACACCTTTGTGCTCAAGCACAAGGCAGGGGCGGAGAACAAGGTCGCCGATGCGCTGAGTCGGCGGATGATGATGTTGACCACCATGAGTGTAGAGGTGGTAGGTTTAGAGAGGCTGAAGGATGCCTATGTTGATTGTCCAGATTTCGGTCCGATCTATGTAGCCCTTCAGGCCGGTCCCTCGCGGGATTATAACGAGTTTGTGCTACAGGAGGGTCACCTATTCCGGGGTGACAAATTGTGCATCCCACGGACTTCGGTTCGTGACTTTCTTACTTGGGAGATGCACGCGGGGGGTCTTGCTGGCCACTTCGGCCGGAACAAGACCATAGAGTCGGTCGAGCATAGATTCTATTGGCCTAGCTTGAAGAGAGATGTTGCTCGCATCGTGGCCCACTGCCGCACATGCGCCATGGCCAAACAAAGGAAGCAGAATACCGGCCTCTATACTCCCCTCCCCGTCCCGGATAGTCCATGGCATGACATTAGCATGGACTTTGTGTTGGGATTGCCCCGCACCCTCCGACGGCATGACTCCATCTTTGTGGTTGTAGACAGGTTCTCGAAGATGGCATTATTCATTCATTGCTTCAAAACCTCGGATGCCTCTAGAGTTGCCCGTCTATTCTTTTCCCACTGTGTCTCCAGGTTTGGACTTCCCCGCACTATAGTGTCCGATAGGGATGTACGCTTTACTAGCTATTTCTGAAAAACCCTATGGCATATGATGGGCACTCAATTAAAATTTTCCACGGCATATCACCCCCAGACCGATGGTCAGACTGAGGTTGTCAATAGGAGTTTGGGGGATCTTCTTAGGTGTCTTGTCCGAGATCGAGTCAGGGATTGGGATTTGGTCTTACCCTTAGCCGAGTTTGCTTATAACGATTCGGTCAATAGGTCTACCGGTATGAGTCCCTTCGAGATTGTCACTGGCCGTAGACCCAGAAGGGCCATAGACCTAGTTCCATCTCCCGTCCAGTCCCGTGTGTCTGAGTCAGCCGAGTCTTTTGCCGATCACATTAGACAGTTGCATGAGCATATCCGTCGTCACATTGAGTCCAGCAACGCACGATACAAAGAATTGGCTGACGCCCATAGGCACCACCGTGAGTTTCAGGAGGGCGACTATGTCATGATCAGGGTCAGACCTGAATGGTTTCCCTCGGGAGCCGTGAAGAAGTTGCATGCTCGTGGTGTCGGTCCCTTTCGGGTAGTGAGGCGAGCCGGGTCGAACGCATATGTTGTGGACTTGCCAGAGGATTACGGGATCAGCTCCACTTTCAACATCTCGGATCTCGTCGCTTATAGGGACCCAGCGGTGATACCCAGTGAGCCCTTTGAGCCATCCCCGCCCATTGTGAGTGACACCACCCTTGAGCGCCCACCTCCAGCCTTGTTACCTCAGCAGCGAGAGCAGATAGAGTGTATACTGGATGAGCAAGTGACTACTACTCGAGGCGGAGTGTACCAGCGCTATTTAGTGCGTTGGAGGGGACGGCCCGCGTCCGAAGACACTTGGATCACCCGGGACGAGCTACAGAGGATAGATCCAGATCTGCTAGATCGATACCAGAGCGACCCGGACCCTTACTCGACGAGGTCGAGCTTCTCCCACCCGGGGAGAATTGGTGCGGACACCAGAGCTAGTCGCCGGTACCAGAAGCGTAGCATGCCGACTTCCTTGTGGTTGGGTGACAGCACGGAGCTTTCGTCGGAGCTTTGACATTTTATGTATTTACTTTGAGTGTATTAGTGTGTATTTTTATTTTAACTTCTAGTCGGGTCAAGATTGTAATATGGGCTACTCTTCATGTAAGGGGTCCAACTTCTAAATTGGGCCTCAAGACTATTAGGAGCTAAATTGGACTTTCTAGAAGACTTGGACCAAGGTTAGTGGGTGTCCTTTGGTGCTCCTTGTCCCCCATGCTTGTCCCCCACCTACACTTGGACCAAGGTTAGTGGATGTCCTTTAGTGCTCCTTGTCCCCCATGCTTGTCCCCCACCTACCCTTGACCAATATTAGTGGATGTCCTTTGATGTTAGTGGATGTCCTTTGGTCTAGATCTAGGGTGTGTCTATTTATAGTCTCTTGTATCATTTGTGGAGAAGCTAATGAAAAAAAATTGCAAGAGAATTAAATTGGAGAAAGCTTGGTGTGCCCCCCCTCTCTCTCTCTCTCTCTTGTTCTTGAGTGTTCTTCCCCCTTTCTTCCTCAATCTCTTCCAGATCGGAGTATAGATCTTCTATCTCCCCCTAAATCTCTTCCTCATCCCTTCTACTACCTGCTGGGATCGTCCATTGCCGCCGCCGCCGCCACAGCCCCGCCGCCGAGCTGCTGTCCAGACCGGTGACCTGCAGATCTGAAGCTCAAAGAAGAAGCCATAACTTTTGATCCAGCCGTTGGATCGAGCTGATCTTTTGAGGGTAGGTTTCCCCGTGTCTCCCCCAGCCCCAGTTAAAATTTCATGCCGATCAGAGCCCGTTTGCCCCTCCTCCCAGTCATTTGTTTACCCACCTCACAACATGCCCCAGTGTAGGCCTGCGAGATAGATCCCAGTAGAATATTTTTCTCACCCATAAAATGTTGTCCAAAGTTCACAAAAGACCTATGTGCGTCTTCGTAACCCTCCCCTCTACCCACCATAAAAATCTCAGGTCCTAGTTCATTCATTTGAACCCCGGTCAAAGCCCAAGAACATGCAGATCCATTCCTGCCTGAGAGATCTGTCGGTCCGAGCCAGAAAAGACACAGTCACGCAGAGGCTGGCAATCAAAATCAGACCGTTGGATGAAGCTGAATCTCCAGTATGTTGAATATCTTCGAGTCATCTTTCTAACGGCGCTAACCACGCTCCAATCCGACTTCGGATCTGGTCGTGCCGGCCGTTTTCGTGGAAGTGCGCCAGTCTGGCCTAAAACTGGCCTGCGGGACAGCATTGGGGATTAATTCCCAATAAATTCCCCAACTCACCACCGGCGACCACCGTTCCCGGGGATCGACCCGGGGCACTCCAGAGACTCTCCCTCCGGTCGCCGCTGCCAGAAGACGCCCGAAAGCCGCTGTCCCAGTAGTCAGGCCCACTTGGAGCCTTGTGGGCCCCACATTGAGCGCCACCACCGTGCTGCCGGCCACCGCCCAGAACCGCACATTGCTGCCCGCCAACCCTTGAACGGCGCTCCCGGATAGCTGGTTGTGGCCTTTTACCTCCCTGCGTGGAGTGGGCCGTAGTTTATTTTTACTGCTGTAATTAAATATTAGTTTGTACCGGGAGTGACGGTTCACGGCCGGGACGTCGTCGCCACGCCGTGAGCGTGGAGGTACACCCGTCACTCTTATTGTCTTTCTGCTTATTTAGTATGCACTTTACTGCCGCTGCATGTGAGTAGTTATCTTTCCTAGCTAGTTTAATTTTAATCACCGCTGTGAGTTGTGAGAGCGAAACCCGTCCCGTGACTCATTCCGAGCACGAGAGTGAGCCGACTACCCAAAGTCTCAAAGCCGGTTTCCCAACCGTGCACGATCGTCGCGTCTCCCTTGATGGGGACGACTGTGAGTAGCGCTTCTTGTTTGGGACAAGTTCGTCTCTTCTGGAGCTCGTCGGTGCCGCGTCGTAGTGTGTTGCTGGTCGCGTCGTCTGTCTAGTCGAGTCTCGTAGTTGTCCCGCATCAGACCCTAAGTTGTCTGTCTAGTTCATCTAGCAGTCTGGCCTCTTCTAAGCAATCCAGGCCCTCCAGTTGATCTAGAATTATGTCTTTAGTAGTTTTAGGAGATAGCACTTTAGATGCACCCATTGCTTGAGTACTTGTGCCAAGTGCTCCATCTTGTTTACAAGTGTAGCCATTGTCGATTGGTCTTGTCTAAGGGTATTCCATGTTTGACCGACAGTGTTCATCAAATCCCTTCCCTGAACCAATAGCTTTCCATTCTGAACATGGGCTTCCCCCTCCATGTGCTAGAAGTCCTCAGCAACAAGGACTTGTGATCAGAGATCGATCTAGCCAAGCAACAAGAGAGAACATGGGGAAAGTGATCCTTGCAATCAATAAACACCAGGAATTTGTCCAGATGAGGCCATACAAGGTCAGCCCTCATATTAGACCATGTAAAATGAGCATTAGATGGTCTAATATCAATCAAGGTCGCATCTACAGTAAAAGCATTGAAGTCCTCCATTTCCCCTGTGCGAGGGTTTTCTCCTCATCTCTCTCTTTGTAGTCACTACATTGAAGTCACCTCCCACACACCATGGCCTTGCCGAAGGCTAATGATGCCACAACAAATCCTCCCAAAGAATGCTCTTTCCTTCTCTGCTCAGTGGCTCATAAACACCAGTGAAGTCTCATGAAAAATCATCTCTAACATTACGAAAGTGAAGAGAGATAGCCACACTGCCAACCTGCCTATCCTCCTCCACCTCCTCTACCTCAAACTGGTTTCACAAAACTCTAATGCCACCTGACCTCCCCACAACTAGAGAGGCCACCCCCTTTGACAACCTTGCCCCTCTTATCTTTCTCATGATAAGAGTCCCCATCTCCCTCACATTTAAACTCTTGAATACATAAAATATCAATTATACAACTTCTCACTAGTTAATGCAGAATATGATGTCACAAAGAAATGGTCCATGTTAGATCAAAAATTGGCAAGTTGTTTCTTTCTCAGCTTGAGTCTCTCGTCAAGATGCAAAGCTTGATCTAATAGATGCTTAATAAAGGAGAATCAAGATTATTACAAAGTAACCATTCTAGGAAAGTGTGAAATGATGACAATAGGACTACCTGTTCAATTAGAGTTTTGTTAAGGCCCTTTGTAGAATCTGCACCCATCTCTAGTTCAAGTAGAAATCTCCGGCTACCAAGGTAACCCCATGCTTCTCCAGTGAAAACTAGAAAAACAAGCTGCAGGGTCAAGAAACATATAGATAAGGCTGTGTTAAAGTGTTAACAAGCAGCAGCAATTTTATCATACCTGTATTCAAATGAAAAATGCAAAACAGATGCAGCTAGAATAGGCAAGTGTCACAGAACTGTTATACCAACCGTTAAGGACAGAAAATCATGATCGGTATACTAGTAAAGAACTAGAAAGAGGATTAATATGCAACCAGAATATTAAGTCAAGGTGAAAAAAAAAGAGACCTACAATACAAGAGAAACATTGCGTGAACTAAAATAGAAGAAACATTTATTTATTCTCTAGGCATGCACACATAGTCATAGTACCCTACTTATTCTATATTTATTATCCACATAATAGTAAATGTTGAAGAATTTCATGGTTACATGCTGCTAGCACAGGAGATGGAGAGAAAAAAACGAGGGAGAGAGGAGGAAGGAAATGGTGCAAAATGGTGGGTGGCAGCAGTGTTCTGGCTGCACACCCCCCAAGATGTTTATTATCTTAACCTAATCACAACAATGACCAAAAGACCCGTGTTACAACACATACTACCAGGGGTGTTACAGGAAGACATAAAAAGGACTTATGCCAAACGGATCCACTCTAATGGATCCGGTAACAAACCTGAGCACCTACCACACCAAAACACATGATTTAAGTGAGCCAGACCCATCTTAATGGGCCTGGTTACGGGTCCAACTTTGCACAAAACCCCAGATCAGGGTGTTTACCTCCTACACTCCCACAAGCTGAGCATAAATGTCTCACATACACAGCTTCCCCAAAACAGTGTAGTTTTTCTTTGGTGACTCCCTTGGTGAAGACATCAGAAACTTGATCAGCAGAGCAAATGTAGGGCAAGCACAATTCCCCACTGCTCAGTCGTTCACGAATAAGCTGACGATCAATCTCAATATCCTTGGTGCAGTCATGTTGGATAGGATTATTTGCAATATTGATGGCATCCTTATTATCACGATACAACTGTAGTGGACGAGCCAAACTGATTCCAAGGTCCTGCAACAAAAGTTCAACCACAACAATTTAGCAAGGCCGTGCGCCATGGCTCTGTACTCAGCTTCAGCACTAGATTGAGCAAATACTATCTCCTTTTTGCTTTGCCATGCAAGGTATTCAAAACCAGTACCGGTTTTGGTACCGGTATGTCCCGCCCGATACTGGTACAGTATCTAGCGGTTTCCCACTTCCCCCTCTCTATATTATAACTCATTTGATAAAAAAATATTTTATAAGCCAACCCCACCCATGGCCCAGCCTGCTTCGATTCGGCCCACTTGGGCAGTTGGCCGGGCATATCGGGCCCGTCAAAGGCTCAGTTCACCTTTAAAGGCTTCCGCAGTCCCTTACCCTCCACCCCCCGACCATTCGAACCCCCCACCCGTGGGAAATCCTCCAAGTGAGGATCTTCACCTTCAGCAGCCTCCTCGACCTCCAAAGTTGTGAGGCAAGACTATAGTGCACCCCTCCGTCTGAGATGAAGGTGTAGGCAGACCAGACCGAAAACATCCCCTCCCAATTCCACCTCCAAGTCCACGCATCCTCCCTGAGGGAATGCTGGGCGAAAACGTGGAAGCGAAGAAGGAGGTCCTGGAACTCCTCCATCTCTACTGGATTGAGTCCCTTTTTGAAGGTTGGCACCCAAGTGCCCCTGAAAGCTGGGGGTCAAAAGCTCGGCCCACCGTCCCCAGAGGATCAACAACGACAACAAAGAGGTTGTAGAAAGATGCCTCCAACGGGAGCTCACCACACCACCTGTCCTTCCAGAACAGGCATATGTTGTCTGTCCCTAGTTGGACTCGAACGTCAGAGGAAAGAATATCCCCACAAGTCAAAATGTCACGCCAGATGAGAGAGGTTTGGGACATAGGTGGTGCGTCTGAGTCCCAAACCCTCCGCCTGTTATAGTACCTTTGCCTGATCAAGTTCACCCAAAGCCCTTCATCCTTCGCCCCCAATCTCCATAGTCACTTGCACAAAATAGCCAAATTAAAATCTCCTACATCCTTGATCCCAGTCCCTCTTGCTCCTTACTAGCAGTCACCCTCCTTTACCTCATATCATGTCAACCCTTGCATCTCCCCCCACTCTCATGCCAAAAGAATCTCCCCTGAATGGATTCAATCTCCTACACCACTGTCCTAGAGATCTGGAACACTGTGAGAAAGTAGATAGGTAAGTTGTCCAGAACTAATCTACATAAGACTAATCTGCCCCCATAAAGCAACAGTCTAGCCTTCCACCTAGCCAATCTAGCCTCGTACCTCTGTATAATGGGGAGTCAATAAACATACCGCAGAGCACCTGGGGACAAAGAGAGACCCAGGTAGGACAAGGGGAAGACACCTGTTTGGCATCCCAGTATGTGTACTGCCCTCAGAAGTGGCATATCCTCCATATTAACCCCATCAAGCAAGCTCTTGTTGAAATTAACCTTCAGACTCATAGTCTCCTCCAGCAACTCTAGAAGAAGTCTAGCCACATAAAGATACTGGTCAACCTCTGCCAAGAACAGAATAGTATCGTCGGCATATTGCAAGTGGCTGACTGAGAGGTCCCCTCTCACCACCTGGAAACCTCTAATCAAATCTGCAGCCTCTGCTCCGCCACACCCTGCTAAGGACATGAGCCACAAGAACAAAGAGGAAGGGAGACATTGGGTCTCCCTACCTGAGTCCTCTACACCACTGTAGAAGTAGGAAGACGACTTCCCATTGACTAGCACGGCAAAGGAAGCAAATGACATATAGCTACAAATCCAGCCAATCCACTTATCCCCAACACCCATCTTCTCCAACACATCAAACAAGTAACGCCAATTGACTCTATCATAACCCTTATCAAAATCTAGCTGCAAGACCACTCCACTTTTCTTCCAAGTCTTCATGACATGCAAACACTCATGGGCCACCAAAAAATTATCCTGTATATGCCTCCCGAATGAAGGCTCTTTGATAACAGCTGACCATTCTGTCCATGGCTCTATCCAGTCTCCTTGCCAGCCACTTGGTGATGATCTTACATGTGTGTTGGTGCCTAAAATAAACACCAAGATGCAGTAAAGCAGCTCCTTCAGATCCGGCTTGAAAGAACCCTCTGGGGACTACCCGAAAAATGTTTGAAAGATTAACGAAGCGAGGATTAGACAAAATCAACAAATTAACACGGCGCCGGATCAGTTTACAACTGAAAATAGCATTGGATCAATGTAAATGGTGTTCCAGAGGGACGAAATGGACCCAAAATTATAGAAGGCCAAGGTGCTCCGGAAAATGCACTACTGTAGACTTAGTCATGAGGATGCGGCGGCGAAAAAGCAAGAGTTCCAACCAGATTAGGCGAAGTTAAAAGGCTACAACATTTTGTTGGATCACTTAACGGTGCCGGATTAATGCAAAATGGCATCCCGGGAGACAAAATATACACAAAACTATAGGAGGTCGAGGCCTTCCTGAAAATGCACCGCTGTGGACTCAACCGTGAGGACTCGACAGCGAAAAAGCATAAGACTAAGCCAAACCAGGCGAAGTTAAGAAATCACAACTACGGTGCCGGATCAGTCTCTAATTGAGAAGGGTGCCGGATCATTATAAAATGGCGTCCCAGAGGGACTAAATAAACCCAAAATTGAAGGAGACTAGGGTGCTCCTGCAAATGCACTGTTGTGGACTTACCTATGAGGACGTGGTAGCGAAAAAGCAAGAGAACCAGCCGAACCAGGCGAAATTAGAAGGGTACAACACAGTGCCAGATCACCTAATGGTGCCGAACCAATGTAAAATCGCGTCCCGGAGAGATGAAATTGCAGGAGGTCGAGATCTTCCTGAAAATGTACTGTTGCGCACTCAGCCATGAGGACGCGGTGGCGAAGAAGCAAGAAATCTAGCCAAATCAGGCGAAATTAAAAGGGTACAACATAGTGCCGGATCACTAAACGGCATCGGATCAATGCAAATTGCATCTTGGTGGGATGAAAGAGACCAAAAATTGTAGGTGGCCAAGGTCCTCCAAAAAATGCACTCAGTCATGAGGACGCGGTGGCCAAAAAACAAGAAATCAAGCTGAACTAGGAGAAGTTAAGAAATCACAACCACGGTGTCGGATCAATCTCTAACTAAAAAGGGTGTCGGATCACCACAAAAAGGTATCCCGAAGGGACGAAATAAACCCAAAACTACAAGAGGCCAGGGTGCTCCTGCAAATGCACTGTTGCGGACTCAACCATGGGGACTCGACAGCGAAAAGGCAAATGGTTAGGCCAAACCAAGCAAAATCAAGAGGCTCGACTATGGTGCCAGATCAATTTTAGATTGAAACGTGCCGCCGCAACAATAAAAGGTCGCATCCCGGAAGAACATAATAGACCCAAAGTTGCGGGAGGCCGAGACCTTCCTGAAGGCGTAACGCTTCGAATTTTACAACGAGAATTCGAAAGCGAAAAAGGGTGTCGAAACAGAGTGAACCGACACCATATATAATGACGTGACACCTCTAACTTGTAAAATTTTCAGAGTGAAACGGCACCAAAATAGGCCAAATATGGTGCCGACGATGTTCACGCTTTCTACGTGAGCTCAGGTGCCCGCCCATTCATTGGTATCGGTTCACCCAACTATACCCCTATAAAGGGGGGCTGATCTGTATGAGAAAGGGGACTCTTTTCGGAAGATTCTGCCTTGGGGTTTTCTTTCCAGCAGCACCTCAGAGGATCTTCTCCTTGTGAGCAGTCCAGAGAGCCCTCTCCAGTGCAGTAAGAAGAAAAGGGAGAGAAAGAGAGTTCTCTGTAAGAGGGAATTTGTTTCTGAGCCATCACAGTAAGGCTCCGCTATGTAATTGAATTTATGCCTCGTGAATCTATGCATGATTTCAAATTTTTTCTCGGGCATTTGCCTCTCTATTATTGATGTCGTTTTATTTTTCTTTGCTCCCCACAACAGTATCCATAGCTCCCTTTCTTTTCTTTATTTCATAGCTAAAGTGTGCCGTTGCTTGGTTGCCGAAGGCAGTTCGTTTCTTCCCGTAAGAGTGTGGCTGGGCCAAAGTAAAAGAAGGATCTCCTTCACAGAGGTCCACGCTTAGGTTCTGCCCTGGATTGTGAGCATGATCCCAAGATGAGGGCTCCCCTCCCTCTGAAATCTTTTGTGCGGTTTTGAACCGGTCAAGTCGCCTTCGCCCCTTCTAGTATGTTTTTTTTTCCTTTCCATTTTGTTTTCTTTTAAGAGGGATCAGAGCTCTAGGAAATCCCAGAATCGGCAAGGCTCCATTTCACAAAGAAACTGGGCCCATCAACCTACAAATTGTCGCCGCACCCTGAGTTTCATGCGCAGTCCTGGAGCCCCTGTTTCGGCCTCCCCTTTTGGGGGTCAAATCTGAGATTCTCGAATAGGCAAATGTGTAAGGCAATGGTCACGTCCTGATAATCTAATATCATAGTCGTGAGAAAAATTGTAGGCAGATTTGGGCTGCAGTCCCACCGGATTCGTTTAGGACCATTAATCTACGGTGCGCCATCTGTGAACCGACACCCCTACCGCTTTCCTGTTTTCCTCTTCTACTAAGTGATCCGACACCATGCGGCATTCTCATTTTTTTTTGTTACTGAATGATGCAACACTCTCCGTCTGACTGGATGTTAACCTCCTTCGTCACCCGTTCAGCTAAATTTTGATTCATCAAACCCAAAGCATCAATGATTAAACGGGCCTGCCTCCGAGTCCCAAACACCAATCTGTGGCATAACCGACGGGTCCATTCGGAAAGATACACAAATATAATTCCAACTCCATTTGGAGTATCTGAGCGACTCTGGTCCCCTGGTAGGCTGGCCCTCGGGGATACAACGCTATGGGTAATGACGAATGTTGCCGTTCAGTGCACATTCAATTAGTTAAGGGACCATCTCGGACTACCGTGGATGAGCACCGTTTCCCACCCTCAAGGCGCCCAGGTCCAGGAGAGGTGCTGTCGAAAATTTTAAAATAAATAAATAAAAATAAAATAATAATGATAAAATAACAATAATAATAATAATAACAATGGTGAGACAATAATAACAATATGTAAGGAAAGCAAATGAAATGACAAGGAAATATACAACATGATCGAAACAAAAAATATATAATAACATAAAAAACAATAAAAATAAGTAATAAAAATAATATAACAAAATCAAAACAACAAAAAATTATAAATAAAATCAAAATGACAAAAAATATACAAAACAACAAAAAATATAATCAGATCAAAACAAAAAATATAATAAAATCATAACAATAAAAAATAATATAACAAAATCAAAACAACAAAAAAATATAATAAAATCAAAACGAAAAAAAATATAACAAATCAAAACAACAAACAGATAATCAGATCAAAACAAAATATATAATAAAATCAAAACAACAAAGAAATAAATAATATAACAAAATCAAAATGATAAAAAAATATAATAAAATCTAAATAACAAAAATACAATAATATCAAAACAACTAAGAATAATAATAATAATAATAATAACGATCATAACGAAACAATCATGAATAACGCAAGGTTTCTTCCCCCGCCAAATAAAAAAGGAGCAAGAAGAAAAAGAAATGACAAAAAAAGAAGAAAGAAAAAAAGAGGAAAGAAGAAAGAAACATGATAACAATGAAACAGTTACCAGTAATGTAAGGCTTCTTCCTCGCTAATAAAATGGTCTAGTTACAAATAATTTTTGACCCACGCTACAAATAATAAAATTTTCCCTACATTTTTATGCATTCATTAATTTAAACCGTAGGCCATAGGGCTCTTTCTCCTGACGATTAATCAAGGGTTTTCTCCTTTCGGGGAGATGTAATTAACACCAGTCTTTACAGTACGGCAGATTTTGGGTCCTGACTCGATATCCCCTTTTGTCTGATTGGTCAGACGGCGCATATACATGTGACTTCCAACCTTTGGATTCTTGGAGTCTGAATAAACTGTCACCTCGTGACTGGCACGCCTGCACACACGAAATAAGAAACAAATATCAAAGACCCAAACAAAAAGAATTTATTTAAAAAGAAAGGAAAAATTCCATCTCCCACAGCTTGGCACGTCCGGTGAGACCAAACCTCCCTTCTATCTCTTCGCCATGACTAAGGGCCCTATGGCCTTCCAATAAATGCTAATTGCCTATTTTGATGAGTTGCAGGTGTCGTTCCTGCGATTATCATGGTTGACTTCAATTCGGACCAGGAGTTGTCCGTGATCATGCCAGGTGCGGTTACCTAGCCGTCCCAACCAGATTTGGGGATTTCCCTCCAGTGGTTGGCTTCCCCAATCTCTTCGGGGTGGCCTTGGTGAGCCTGCTAGACACTGAAGTGACAGTCTGTGGAGACTACCGCTACCAAGGTCGTGCCTACTGATGCCAGTCCCACCCTACTAATTACAAGAAGTTTGAGACAGTCGGATGTTAT
The DNA here is from genome assembly GCA_022559845.1 of Amorphophallus konjac. NCBI lineage: Eukaryota > Viridiplantae > Streptophyta > Magnoliopsida > Alismatales > Araceae > Amorphophallus > Amorphophallus konjac. Next base: position 433,440,949 of record CM040120.1, on the reverse strand, counting down.
GTTCACCATGTCAGCTCTAGCGCCGGTTCAACCAACAAGAAACCGGCTCCCTACAAGAGAACAATTTCAAGAAAGAATGTTGTTGTCACCAAAGGTCGGCTATCTACCACCAGTAAATATGTGCTAATTGAGAATGTCAGAGTCTATCTGAATGGCCGGGAGGCTGAAGTCATACCAGACCGTGTGATACCATCAGTTCCGGTACATAACTCTTTTCAAGTGCTGGCTGGGAACAATAGAGAGTATGATGCGCCAAGTCGCGGACCAAGAAGTAATTTGGCCTCAAAATCAACTAAGTTCAAACAAGTCTGGGTGCCTAAGAGAGCCCGGGCTCCCCTGTTAGTGCAACAAAAGCCCAATAGAGCAAATGAAAAGAAGCCAAGACAAGAGATGCAAAATGATCTGCCAGCCCTGGTGTCTCCTCCACCTGCATTCAAGATACGTGCAAGACGAGGAAATATATGTTGCTACTCTAAATACCACAATAGAACAGCCAGTCTAGGGCGCCTGGCCTATATGCCCCATGTGCAAAAGAGGGTGCCATCACCGATATTCCATCTCTCACAAGAACAAGAGGAGATAAGCCAAGCCGTGCAAGGATATTTATGTGGTCTTAGGAATGCCTCTCTGGGATAGCAGAGGCTGCTGAAAGCCATGAATGCTGCTGAGGAGGGTCAGGAGTACCAAACTCCATTGAATGATGAAGCAGAAGGCGAGGAGGGGGTGGGCTGCTATGAGTCTCCTCCTCAGAAAGAGACGAAGCCGAGTCTCGGCCTTCGAAAGATTGACCTTCCCTTACAAACCTGCAAGAAAGGTGAAGCGGGTGAATGGTCCTCTACATATATACACTTGCCATATGTGTCCGGTCGGTATAGAGCCTTGCCTACCGAGAATGAAGAACTGTCCAAGCTGGCTGAGAGGCTGGGCCCTCTAACCAAAAGAAGAAGAGCCGCAAATGAAGCTTTGAGGATTCCTGTTGAAGAGACGACCCCTGAGTCGGTCATAGCAGCTGTAACTACCAATGTGGTGACAACCGAAGACGACGGTGGAGTACCATCAATTCTACCAAAAGAAATCTCAGGCGAAGTGGGAGACAATATCTCCGGAACTTCTATGCATGATCCTGCTTTGCTGGCGTTGCTACAGAAATGCCAACAAAAAATTGAGAAGCTTAAGAGACAGCTGAATGAAAGAAGCGCTCATCCATTTGTATGCAAGCAAGTAGAAACCTCGGTCGAAGCCTTGCGGGGCGGTGCCGATTCACTTGAAGCTTCAACACAACTAGCTGTGTCCCAACTGGAAGCATGCTAGATCGGGGGCATTTTGTACCATCAACCACCACCCGCCAGCTCCAGCACGGCCTCCAGTGCCCCCAGGTCTACCAGGGGTCTACTGCAACGCCCCATGCAACGGTGTTGACTACACCATATATGCAGCAAGCGCATTTCTATCCAAGTCCGGTTGATCCGGCACCGATGAGCAAGTTAATGGTAGAACAAATGATTGAAATGAAGGTAGCAAAAAGAGGTGATGGTGACCACACCTCATTTGATGTATGTAGGGAGCCCTACCCAACCCATCATGCTGCTAGAAGGCTGTCGTCCGGCATCAATAAACCGCCCAAGTTTGATAAGTTCAACGGGTAGGGATCACCGAAGGAACATATTGCTTATTACATCAATGTAATGAGTGATCTAGCTACTGATGAATCATACCTACTGAAGTTCTTCGGGTCCTCACTGACGGTACTCGCATTTGAATGGTACTCAAATTTGCCAGCCGATTCTATTGCTGATTGGCTGGACATGCAGCGAAAATTCAGGGAGATTCCATATTGCTGAAAGAGAAGTGACAGTGGCCGAGTTGTACGCAACTAGATAAAGAAATAATAAAACAACTTTGTACTACATCAAAAGATGCAGGAACCTCAGTATGAGATGTAGGCGCCCTCCACATCAAGAGGATGTTGTGCAAATCAGCAAATAGAATTTGAGAAAAGAAGTCCTAGGGAGGATGATCGACATTGAGGTTAAATCTTTTGATTGGCTGAACAATGTTATAGCCTAAATCGAGACTTTCCTCTCAAAATATTATTCTGCTATTGCTGCTTCAAGCCAGAAAAGCAAACCAATTGATAAAAGACTAGCACCGAAAGAAATTCACACTGCAGATTTTAAAACTTTCGAGCAGCAGAAAGAGAAGGGTAAGGGGGCAGCTGGTCCTCATCTCACCAAGTCTGTTGAACAAAAGGAAGGTCCTTCGTTGTGGGACAAGATGCGAAAACTTTATTCTTTCCCGAGAGACAAGACCCGAGTCCTTTTGAATGGGCTTGCAAGTACAATAAAATTGTCCTCCAGAACCCAAGAGACCCAATGATATCAAAAGAAAAGATGGTCCTCAGTTCTGCCCCTACCACCGGATGTTGGGACACCCTATTAAAGACTGCTATGTGCTCAAAGACATAGTTGAAGGCTTGATCAAGAAGGATGAATTGCAAATGGGCGAGTATGAGGTTGACCCGCCTCGTCCTCACGCGATGTCCACCCTGAAACCAGCAGTTAATATGATTTCTTTGTACCAGCAGCTGCCTGAATAAATATCAGAAGTCGACACTCAGCATACTTATGAGGCTTATATCCGGACACCTGCAAGAGTAGGAGAACTGGTGGTCAGTGCCAAGAAAAGCCAGAAGAAAGCCAACACCTAACTCTGCTCCAGGTGTCTACATCCGCGGCACCACACCATGGTCATCTCCACCGGCTGTGACTCCTGTCTGGCACAGAACATATCCTCATGTGGTCATAAGAAGGCCCACTAACAACAAGAAGAGACAAATTCCGTTATCAGTGCATAAAAAGATCAGCCCAACAATGGAGCGACTACAAGCCATCATAGATGGGCTAAATGAATATGAACAACTAGAACTGCAACCTGTACGGTTAAGAGATTATGTGCCTTGGGAGCATTTTGAACTCCTTGAATTGAAACAAACAGTTGAACAAGAAATGCAAGATGCACAGGATCATTTGCTCTGGGGGCAGATGCTGGTTGAAAAGGAAAAGGAAGAGAGAGCCTGAAAAAAAGGAAAAAAAAGAAGAGGAAGAGAAAAAAGAAGAAGAAAAAAAAAAGAGTGGTCAGAGCCCTGCATTGCAATGCAATATCAGCATTGTTCAATATGACAAATCCCAGTGAAAAGGAAGAAATATGTTTTGTGTCGATAGAGGTAAATTAAGCAGAAGCTTCAACTTCCAATCAAATTACAAGAACTGGAAGGAAATGGGGGCACCCTCCGCAAGCCAACCAGAATATAATATTCAGAGACAAACAGCTATATCAGATCCCTGAGCCTGAAGTCAGGGGTGTGCAAATCTCACCTCCACTTGGTCTTTATCCAGGAGGTGAGAGCAACAAGGGCATTCCTTCGTTTGCGGAGTTTTTGCTGGCATGCAAATGCAAACAGCCATACCAGGAGACTGGGCTTGAAGTCAGAGGCACTCAAATCTCGCCTCAACCTGATCTTTCCCCGGAAGATGAAAGCAACCACCCGGAAGATGAAAGCAACCACGACATCCCTTCATCTGTCGAATTTCTGCAGGCAAGAGAGCCAACTGAACAAACACAACAAACCCCCACAGTGCAAGAAAATGAGATTGTTTTGCCCTGTGAATCAATTCAGCCAGGACAAGATAATGTCAGGCAGGATAAAGCCAAAGAAATAAAACTAACTAATGTTAGGGCGGGAGCAAGAATTATGAAGCTACTGAAAAGACTCCCTACAAGATTCACTATATGGGAGATGCTTTCTCTAAGTGAAGAGACCCAGCAAGCTATAGTTACCGCTTTGCAAACCTCAGCACACTATGAAAGCTGCTTTACAGAGATGCGACCAGTAACGACATTCACTTTCTCTGAAGAAAACATGCTTCTGCCTTCTGTCGATCATAACAGACCGCTATATATGAGGGGTAAGTTGAATGATCAACCGCAGAGCAGGATTTTGATTGATCCGGGAGGCAGCAGTCAATATACTCCCTTACCGAATTTACCAGAAGTATTGTTTCGATGTACACTTGACAGAGGTCAAGGATACGAGAATAGCTGATTTTAATCAGAAATTTGAAGCTCCCCTGGGCATGGCGAAATTTAATCTCTCACTTGGGGACCTTGTTACCAAGTTCAATTTCATGTAATTAATTCCAACACATCATATAAGGCTTTGCTGGGCCGCCCATGGTTGCATCAGAATCTAGTGGTGCCTTCTACTTTCCACCAATGTATTAAACACTCCCAAGGTGGAGAAGAAAAAAGGATATTTGCTAATTTGCATCCATTTGAAGTATTCAAGTGTCATCTCCTCGACGCCTGTCTATACTTGGAGAAAACAGAAGATAAGCCTGCTAAGAAGGCCGAAAGCAAAGGAAAGAAGATGGTGGAGTCCTACGATTGGTTCCCTCCACCACCGCCTAATTACCCAGCCTTCAATAAAAGAAGACAGTCCGCTTTGAAGCCTAAGATGCACTTCGGGTAGCCCCCTCAGCTGTCCACCCTGACTCAGAGGCTCGTGAAGCCAAAAGCCTACTCGGGCACATCAGATTCCCACCAGGGATCACAAAACCTATCGCGAGCATCGACTATCAGACGGTCAAGCCGTTGAAGATTCTGGAGGTTCCTCGCCCCGAGGGTTAGCCCACAATATTCTATGTGGCGAAAGCGCAGCCAATAATGAGGGATGACGACTGTCATTTCCCTGAAGAAATACATGATCCCATTGTCCCAATTATGGGGCTCCCGAATGTAACCGACAACGTGGTCAAGCTGGCAAGAAAACAACATATTCCCTTCTCGCTGGCCGAAAGCAAGAAGGAAATGTTCAGAAAGCTGTGGTACCCACACAACCTAGACAGGGAGTTACTGCACATTACTCAATACCTGAGCTTGGGTTTCTCGATGGAGGAATTTTTCGAGATAGATAGGGTCTCTCTCTCTACTTCCACAAGTGGAGATTCCCTAGAGGCAGTGTATGACGAATATCTAAGGGAGTAAAAAGTGATTGGGCTATCTGCAGAACCAGAGGAGACCCTTCGATTTCAATTATCGACATGTGAAGGCCAAGAAGCCTGTGCTCCATGCAATTGCTGGGAATCTATTTCTATAGAAGCCACAGCTTCTCAAGTCACCCATATGGCCACCACAGCCACCGACAATGATTTGCCAAGACTAGTAGTTGAAGATATTTCTTTTAGCGCCGAAAAGGTCCCATTTACCGGTCAACATCTAAGCTGCCCGGAATTCATGCTGCCAACAATTGAGTTGCCTCCACAACAGATGCAAGAACCCAACAATTTAGAAAAAGAAGAATCTGAAGATATGCTGATAGGCGAAATATCACAAGAAGATTTATATGATGTGCTTGAAGCAGAAGAAGATGATGAGGACTTCATTGATCAGCGGCCAGCACCCCCAGGAGTTGAAGACGGTGGCCAAGCCACTATGGATGAACTAGTATAGGTGAACCTCAGCACAGAAGATGACCCAAGGCCAACCTTCCTCAGAGCCCCCCTCTCTCCAAAAGAAAAAGAACAATATGTACAGTTGCTCCAAGAATTCCGAGATTGCTTTGCTTAGAACTATAAAGAAATGCCAGGCCTCAGTCCTGCAGTAGCCCAGTACATATTGGCCATTGATCCAACAGCGGAACCTGTAAAATAGCCGCCTTGACGAATGAGGCTAGAATTGATAAGCCGGATATGCAAAGAGGTCGACAAGCTTATTAATGTTGACTTCGTGGCAGAAAATCAATACACTACATGGCTGACTAATATCGTTCCCGTCAAGAAGAAAAATGGGCAGATCAGAATATGTGTGAATTTTCGGGATTTGAATGAAGCATGTCCGAAGGATGATTTTCCAGTGCCTATCACTGAAGTCATGATTGATTGCACTACTGGCCATGAAGCTTTATCATTTATGGACGGGTCATCCGGATATAACCAGATATAGATAGTTGAGTATGAAAGGGTCCACACCGCATTCAAGTCGCCAAAAAACATATTCCATTACAAAAGAATGCGCTTCGGTCTCAAAAATGTTGGTGCCACTTATCAAAGGGCGATGACCAGAATATTTGATGAGCTGCTCTACGAAAAGGTCGAATGCTACATTGATGACTTGGTGGTCAAGACTAAGAAAAGAGAAAATCACTTGAGTGATCTCCGAATCATATTTGAAAGACGGAGGTAGTATGAACTGAAAATGAACTCGATGAAATGTACTTTCGGGGTCTCTAGTAGCAAATTTCTGGGCTTCATCGTCAGATATAGGGGGATTGAAATAGACCCTGTCAAGATAAAAGCTATCCAGGAGTTGCCTCCTCTAAGAAGCTTAACAGAATTGCGATCACTACAAGGCCGATTAGTCTACATCCGCAGATTCATTTCAAATTTGTCGGGGCGACGTCACCCTTTTCACACCATTTCACTAGAGCCAAGAATGCCAGAAAGCTCTTGATCAGCTGAAAGAATACCTAAAGACGCCGCCAATATTTGGGGCACCAGTGAAAGGGCGATCGTTGATTCTGTATATAGCTACCACTAAATACTCTCTGGGGGCAAAGCTGGCTCAGAATAACGATGAAGGGAGAGAACAAGCTCTCTACTACCTCAGCAGAAGACTGGTGAGAACGGAAGAGAAATATACTCCAATTGAGAAAATCTGCTTACCTCCAGTCTTTGCAGTTGAAAATGAGGCATTATATGTTGTCACATGAAATTAAACTGATATCCAGAGCAGATCCCATCAAATATATACTTTCTCAGCCAGCACTCAAGGGACGACTGGGTAAATGGGCCATCACATTGATGGAATTTGACATCACCTATGTGCCGCAAAGGGCTATCAAAGACCAGGCCATTGCATATTTCTTTGCAACGCACCCGTCACGTTGCAATGAACAATCCCATACCCTGAATTTCCTGTAAAATCCTGCAATATTTATTTTACAAAAAAAAGAAAAAAAGAGAAAATAAAGAGAAAAAATAAAGAGAAGAAAAAAAGGAAAAGAGAAGAAAAAAAGGGGTTCGACAATCCATGCAACTTTGAAGTTACCCCATTAATCACAGGAACCCTTTCATCGAAAACCCCTTCCTTTGATGAACAACCTTTTTTGGCATCTGACATCCTGTCTGAGTCAACGCATAAACCACCTTGGGCACTGACCTTTCATCTATGCCAATGAACAAAACATTTTCCCTTGCTTGACATCTACCTCCGGGTTATGTCAATGAATAACCTCTTTTGGCATCTGACATCCTGTCCGAGCCAACACACAATACCTTCGGCCCAGACCTTCCATCTAAGCCAATGAACAAACTCTTTCCCTTACTTTAGCATTAGTCCCATGTCAATGAACAAACCATTTTGACGTCAGACATCTTGTCTAAGCCGATGAACATATCCCCTTTGGCCATGACCTTTCGTCTAAGCCAATGAACAAACTTATTCCTTTGTTTAGCATCAACCTCCGATTTATGTCAATGAACAAGTTGCATCGGTGTCTGACACTTTGTCTGAGCTGATGGAACATAACCCACTTTGGCCATCACCTTCGGTTTGAGCCATTGGACAAACTTTCCCCCTTTGGCACCAACCTTCGATTCATGCCAATGAATAAACCCTTTGGCTTGAGCCAATGCACAAACATACCCCCTCTGACTTGGACCTTCCGTCTAAGCCAATGAATGAACCATTTTCTTGGTGCTAACCTTCAGCCTATATCGATAAACTTGTCCTGGTTGTCAACCTCACGATACAGCAGGTAAATAAAACCCAATCTCCTCCGATAGATTGAGAAGGGCGCGATGGAGCCCTCTCCCCATTTGGAGCTCCCCGCGACCATATTTTAGTCTTTATAAATAAACAAATAAATTAGGCTTAAAATTGAGGTGCCCCGCCGGGCTTGTTCAGGATCTATCCTAAACAAGTGCAAAAATGACTCAAAATCTGGTCGTGGCGAAAACCCGCAAAGACGCTACGAGTAAAATTGGATATCCTACCACGTGAAAACCCGAAAGGGCACGTGAGCAAAAGCAAGAAGGGGCTGGTTCCAGCGAAAATCCGAAAGGGCACTTGAGTCAGTAATGTGGTAAAAGAAAAAAAAAGCAGAGAGGTTGGATGACACCTACAATCTTGAAGTTACCCTGTTGATCACAGAAACCCTTTCATCAGAAACCCCTTTCTTTTGATGAACAAACCCCTTTTGGCATCCGACATTCTGTCAAAGCCAATGCATAAACCCAATGAAACCTCCCTCGGTTGACACCAACCTACAGTCCCACCAAGATCACTGCAATACCTTTGGCCTAGACCTTTCGTCTAAGCCAATGAACAAAAAATCTCCTTACTTTGGCATTTTCCTCCCGGTTATGCCAATGAACAAACTGCTTCGGCGTCTGACACCTCGTCTGAGCTGATGAACATACTACATTTGGCCTAGACCTTCCGTCTAAGCCAATGAACAAAAATTTCCTTGCTTTGGCATTTTCCTCCGGGTTATGCCAATGAACAAACTGTATTGGCATCAGACATCTTGTATGAGCCGACGAACATATCCCTTTTGGCCATGACCTTCTGTTTGAGTCAATGAACAAAACTCTTTTCTTTGCTTGGCATTAACCGCTCAGTTATGCCAATGAAAAAAATGCTTCGGCATTTGACACCTCGTCTAAGCCGATGAACATACTGCCTTAACCTTGACCTTCGGTCTAAGCCAATGAAGAACTTTCTCCTTTGATTTGGCAACAGCCCCATTGCAATGAACAAGTTGTATCGGCACCAGACATCTTGCCTAAGCTGATGAACATAATCCCTTTGGCCATGACCTTCCGTCTGAGCTAATGAACAAAACTCTTTTCTTTGTTTGGCATTAACCGCCCGGTTATGCCAATGAACAAGTTGTATCGGCACCAGACACCCTGTTTGAGCCAATGAATATACTCCCTTTGGCCCTGACCTTTCGTCTGAGACAATGAACAAAACTGCTTTCTTTGCTTGGCATTAACCGCCCGATTATGCCAATGAACAAGTTGTATCGGCACCAGACACCCCGTCTGAGCCAATGAATATACTCCCTTTGGCCCTGACCTTTCGTCTGAGCCAATGAACCAAGGATGGTAGTGTCGGTTTCGGACTCGGTTTCGGCCGGGTCCGAAACCGATACGACTCGGTTTCGGTTTCGGTTTCGGCCGAAACCGGTTCAAAACAGTTAGAAAAGGGGGCAATCTATGAAAATGTTAGGTTTCGGCTCGAAAACAAGTTAGGTTTCGGCGAAAACATGTTAGGTTTCGGTCGGTTTCGGACCGAAACCGGACGGTTTCGGTCCGAAATCATTAAAATATATATTATTTTTGGTATCGGCCCTGCTACAGTGCAAATGCCCGTTTCGGTGTCGGTATAGGCCGAAACCGATACGTTTCGGCCGAAACGTATCGGTTTCGGCCGATACTGCCAACAATGCAATGAACAAACTATATTCATCGGCTTAGACGAGGTGTCTGACGCCAAAGCAGTTTGTTCATTGACATGAGGTTTAACCCCTTTGGCCATGACTTTCCGTCCGAGCCAATGAATAAACCCTTTCCTTGCTTTGGCATTAACCCCATGCCAATGAACAAACTACTTCGGCATCAGACACCTCATCTAAGCTGACGAATATACTCCCTTTGGCCCTAACCTTTCGTCTAAGCCAATGAACAAACTATTTCCTTTGCTTTGGCATAAACCTCATGCCAATGAACAAACTCTTTGGCGTCGGACACCTCGTCTAAGCCAATGAGCATAACCCCTTTGGCCATGACCTTCTGTCTGAGCCAATGAATAACCCTTTCCTTTGCTTTGGTATTAACCTCATGCCAATGAACAAACTGCTTCGGCGTCTGACATCTTGTCTAAAGCCGATGAATACAATCCCTTTGGCCATGACCTTCCGTCTGAGCCAATGAATAACCCTTTCCTTTGCTTTGACATTAACCCCATGCCAATGAACAAACTGCTTCGGCGTCTGACATCTTGTCTAAAGCCGATGAACATAACCCCTTTGGCCATAACCTTCTGTCTGAGCCAATGAATAAACTATTTCCTTCGCGTTGATATTAACTCTAGGCCAATGAATAAACTGTTTCGGCATCTGACATCTTGTTTAAGCCGATGAACATAACCCCTTTGACCATGACCTTCCGTCTAAACCAATGAATAACCATTGCTTTTGCTTTGACATTAACCCCATGCTAATGAACAAACTGCTTCGACGTCAGACACCTCGCCTAAGCTGATAAACATAACCCTTTTGGCCATGACCTTCCGTCTGAGCCAATGAATAAACTATTTCCTTCACGTTGGTATTAACCCCATGTCAATGAATAAACTGTTTCGGCATCTGACATCTTGTTTAAATTGATGAACATAACTCCTTTGGCCATGACCTTCCATCTGAGCCAATGAATAACCATTTCTTTTACTTTGGCATTAACCCCATGCCAATGAACAAACTGCTTCAGCGTCAGACACCTCGTCTAAGCTGATAAACATAATCCCTTTGGCCCTGACCTTTCGTCTAAGCCAATGAACAAATCATCCCCTTTGCTTTGGCATTAACCACATGCCAATGAACCAGCTGTATCGGCGTCTGACATCTCATCCGAGTCGATGAATATATATATCTCATTTGGCCATGACCTTCCGTCTGAGTCAATGAATAACCATTTTCTTTGTTTTGACATTAACCCCATGCCAATGAACAAACTGCTTTAGCGTCAGACACCTCGTCTAAGCCGATAAACATAATCTCTTTGGCCCTGACCTTTCGTCTGAGCCAATGAACAAACCATTTCCTTTACTTTGACATCAACCCCATGCCAATGAACCAGCTGTATCGGCGTCTGACATCTCATCTAAAGCCGACGAACATAAACCCCTTTGGCCATCACTTTCCATCTGAGCCGATGAACAAGCCATTTCCTTTGCTTTAGCATTAACCCCATGCCGATGAACAAGCTGTATTGGCGTCCGACATCTCGTCTAAGCCGACGAATATACTCCCTTTGGCATCTGACATTCTGTCTGGGCCAATGATGAAACCTCTTTTGGGCATTTGACATGCTATCCATGCCAATAAAAACCCTCTGGCATTAGACTTTCCGTCTATGTCAAGGAGCGAACCTCCTTTGGCACTAGCCTGCAACCTATGAACAAACCTCTCTGGCATGGACCTTTCATCTGTGACCAATGAATCAACCCCTTCTTTGACACCGGCATCTTGTTTATGTCAACAAATCGACCTAAGACACCCTTTTGACATTAAACCTAACGTTGGTACCAATACACAAAACTCACCCTCCTTCGGTGAGCTAAAATCTCTCTTCAGCATGGGTCTCTGTCCACCCTACTTTTGCATCCATGAATAAATAAAAAAAAGAAAAAGAATAAAAAGGGACTTAAAATTGAGGTGCCCCGCCAGCCTTGTTTGGATTTCTCACCGAGCAAGGTCAATAAGGGCTAAAACCCAATCATGGTGAAAAACCCGAAAGGGCGCCATGGGTAAAATCGGGTACCCTGCTACATGAAAACCCGCAAGGGCGTGTAGGCAAAAGTAAGAGGGGGTCAAATCCGACAAAAATCTGAAAGGGCGTTTGATCCGATAAGGTGAATAAAAAAAAGAAAAAGAAAAAAAGGTCATTTTTAGACAGCAGAATTCAGAAAAGGACAAATTTGCTTTCATTCCATATACCTATATTACATGGACTTCTGGGCATTTGACACTATGTCTGTGCCGATTAAAACCCCCTGCCATGACCTTCTGTCCATGCCAATAAACAAATTTCCTTTGGTACTAGCCTCCAGGTTACTCCAATGATCAAACCTCTTTTGGACATCTGACATTCTGTCTATGCCGATAAAAACCTCTAGTACTGGACCTTTCGTCCATGCCAATGAAGAAATTTCCTTTGGTACTAGCCTCCAAGTTACTCCAATGAATAAGCCTCTTTCTGGCATTTGACATTTTGTTTGTGTCGATAAAAAACCCTCTGGCATTGGACTTTCGTCCATGCCAATGAACAAATTTCCTTTGGTATTAGCCTCCATGTTACTCCAATGAACAAACCTCTTTTGGGCATTTAACATTCTGTCTATGCCGATAAAAACCTCTAGTGTTGGACCTATTGCCCATGCCAATGAACCAACTCCTTTGACATCGGCATTCCATCAATGCCAATGAACAAACCAACGTTTGGCATTGACCTTTCGTCTATGCCAACGAACCAACCCTTTTAACATTGGCATTTCATCTATGCCAATAAATAAATTCTTTTGGCATCCGACCTTCCGTCTATGCCATGAACAAACCCTTTTGGGTGCTCTTCCCTTGGTCTTAGTCCGTAATCTTCTATGGATTGGTTGTGTCAATTAATAAAAAAATTTGACCTTTGTGGTTGGTGCGGTGGAGCGACTCCCTCATCCCTTCACTGAAGTGGTGAGCGCTCTCTGTACTCCCACTCTGATTAATCATTACAAAAAAACAAACAAAAAAAATAATACTTTTGGCATTTGACATTCTGTCTATGCCGATAAAAAAACCTTTGGCATTGGACCCTCCGTCCATGCCAATGAACAAACTTCCTTTGGTACTAGCCTCTAGGTTATTCCAATGAAGAAACCTCTTTTGGGCATCTGACATTCTGTCTATGCCGATAAAAAAAATCTCTGGCATTGGACCTTCCATCCATGCCAATGAACAAATCTCCTTTGGCAATAACCTCTGGTTTATGCCGATGAAAACAAACCCTCTTTTGGGCATTTGACATTCTGTCTATGCCGATAAAAACCCTCTAGTATTAGACCTTTCGTCGTGCCGGTGAACAAATCTCCATTGGCACTAGCCTTCAGGTTACCTCAATGAACAAACCTCTTTTGAGCATTCGACATTCTGTCTATGCCGATAAATACCCTTTGGTATTGGATCTTCCGTCTATGCCAGTGAACAAACCCCCTTTGATACTAGCCTCCAGCTCACGCCAATGAACAAACTCCTTTGGCATCGGGCACACTGTCTATGCCAATGAACAAACCACCCTTTGACATTGGCATTTTATCTGTGCTAGTGAACAAACTACCATTTGGCATTGACTTTTCGTCTATGCCAACGAACTAACCCCCTTTGACATTGGCATCCTGTTTATGCCAATAAACCAACCTAAGAAACCCCCTTTGGCATTGAACCTTATGTCGATGTCGATAAACAAAACTCACTCTCCTTTGATGAGTTGAGAAATGAACAACAAATTCTTCTTTTCAACATGGGCCTCTCTCCACCCTATTTTTGTATATATAAACAAAGGAAAGAAAAAAAAGCTTAAAATTGAGGTGTCCTGCCGAACTTCACTAAATTGTTCTTAGCAAAATTGTTCTAGGAATGAGAATTCACTAAATTATTTTTTCCATGTTCCCTTTAGAATATTTTGACATTGGTCAACTTAGTAAAAGAATTCTCTGTTTTCTTTTTTCCTTGGTTATTTCTTTGGGACGGGGGCGGCTTCCTAAAGACCTGATGATATTTGTTCCCTATTTTTTTTTGTTTTTGCACCCATAGAGCAAAGGTAATAAGGGCCGAAACCCAGTCATGGTGAAAACTCGCAAGGGCGCCATGACGACGTGAAAACTTCCTCGGCTTGGGACAAGGGAAAGTTCCCCTTGACTTCGTCCACAACTGGAGGCGGAGGAGAGCTCCTCCTGCCACCATGACGTCCGAGTCTGCCACCACTGACACCAACTGCTCCTCTAGCCCGACCACCAAGAAGGTCATCTGCGTCACCCTTGAGGTCTCTTAGCAACCCCCTGCGAGTTCTCAAACCTGCAAGTGACTTCCTCCGGCCCGACTGAACCTTCCACCACCGTTACACAGAGGCTTCGATGCAGCCATCCCGCTCGATTGAGCAAGAGGTCCAGCGGAAACTCCCTTGCGTCTGTTCAACGCTTACTCCCCGACACCAAAAGCCCCGGTGGATCGTTCCCCTTCACCACCGCCACGAACGTCCTACTACACTCGGACCTCCCCCAAGACCCAACCGGCCATAGAATCCCCACCTTATAGAACCACCTGATATGGCCCCTTCTACAGCCAAAGCAGGTCAGAGCTCGACCAGCCATTCCCCTCTCGTGGACACGCTCCGGCGAGTACCCACTCCAGCAGGCCATGCTCGCAATTCCCAGAGCTTCTCATTCTAGGAGAGGCTAGAAAGAGAATTATCAACTTTTAATATTAAAATATATAACTTGTTCATGTATCTTATTCACAATTTGTATATTGGGGATATATATTTTCCAAGATATCACCTAGGTAACGCCTAAGCAGATGCCTTATCACCCAAGTGCTTAGGCTCCCCATGAACCCCTTGGGTCGCCTTGTCACCTTGACAACTATGATGACCCTTACCCGGGATCAGTCAGATCAGGGCAGATCTGCCAGCCCCAATAGGGCAAGTCTGGATTCAATCAGGATGGGGCCAGTTCATTGCCTGAAGTCAGTAGCATTTTGCAAGGGCAAAATTCATGATGTAAAAACCATTCGGGATAAACTAAAAAAAGGCTAAATTTAAAAATCAGAAAAGGGGAGTCCAACGAAAATGGGAAACAGAAGAAACATTACCTGCTTTTTTAGCTCATTTAAACCATTAATGTGTGAAAGAGCATCAACTGCTGCCAGCAATGAAATCAGTCCCTGAAAATTATCTAAAACTAAGTTGAAAAAATGAATTGCACAGACTAAATGCATCTAACTCTTAGGGAGATGGCTTTGTTCAAAGAAAACTTACAGATAAGGGAGAATCGGCACCAATACTTTGATCACGGAAAAATGATGCAGAATCCTGAGATGCTATGGCTATTATAAGAGGCTTTGGCTGTTTGGCCGATGTGACATTAACTGGTGGCAGAGAAGACCAAACACTGTCCTTCACATGTCGGAAACATGAAATATGTTGTTAAAGATTAGAGAAGTATCATTCACTGCCACCAAAAATGAAAAAATCATAGGCAATTTCATCTCTGTCTTGTGAAAAATAATAATAATAATAGAGACCAGTCCAAATCCCCACAAAATACCACAGGGATTTCCTGTGAAAAATATATGGGCTGTTTGGAAATGACAACCTTGTTTCATCACGGGATCAAATAATTCTAAGAGGGTGATGTTCTCCAAGAAAATCAGAAAAAAGGCTATAAAAGTCTGCATAATTTTGAATGCAAAAGCATGGGTTGGTATATAATTTCCCATGCATGCATTAAGTTTATGCTATCTTACCAAAAGCATTAAACAAAAATTGTAGATAGGATTCTGCAGCACAACTGAGAAAGATTATGAGCACAGTAACATGTAAGTGACGGTTAAAAAAAATGAATATGGACTTTCTTTTCCTTCATTGACAAATTAAGAAATATAACTCATGGAAGTAAAGTGCATATAAGAAGATGAACCAATGTCTGCTCGAGGTCTTGCTATGCAAGGGAACTCACTTTGCAGTCCAAGGTTTCATCAGCCATCTAGCTTAAGCTCCCAAGGAACAAATAAATCATGACTCACATGCTAGAGCTTGATGCTCCATTGATGACTAGATGCAAATATAAACGGATTTTTGTCTTGGCACCTGAGACTCACAGTAGTGGAAGATACATTAGGCATCTGGATCCAATTGCTGAGCATCGTAGCAGGTTGGGTCCTTTTGGCCCAATTCACCCTTCATTTTGTTATTTTCTCCCAGCTTGTGTTTGTGGGCCAGTCCTCCATTTCTGTTACTGCTTCAACCCAGTCATTGCTGGCTTTGTGCCCAATCATATCTGAGAAAGTTTCTATGGGCCCCTATAAATTTGTCAGAATGATCGCATTTCAGGCTCCTGCAGATCACAAGAGTTCAGCGACAGAAGATCCTCTGGATTCTCAACCTGATTTGTCAGCATCAACATCACTTAGATGGCTAATTCTAGCAATCAGTTCTCCAAGAACAAACTCACTGGTCTTTGCAACACATTGACGAATGATGCTTTGGCTTGAAGTCTTTTCATTTGTATTATGTATTTTCACTCAATTTGAGTCATACTTTTAGAGTTTCAGAATATTATATTAATCTTTACTTATTGTAGGATTCTTATTCTTACTTTGGGAGTCCAATTAGGATTTTATTTCTTATGTCAGTATTCCAATTAGGATTATGGTACGAGTTTAGTTGAGCCCTATTCCTATTCTTATCAGGATTGTTATTTTAATATTCTAATTAGGATTTGTATAGAGTTTAGATGAGTCTTATTCCCATTCTTATTTGTACGTTTGAGTCCTGAGTCTATAAATATAGTTATACTCTTTTCTTTCAGTCATGGAAAAACAGAGTTGGAAGAATTTTTCTATTGTGCGAGTCTCTGCAAGGGAGTCTGAGTTGCTCGGAGAGGGAGAACTCCAAAAGGGAGAGGGCAAGAGGCCTTAGGTGTGAAGCCCACATATCTGCCACCAAAGCCGCATCTCTTTTGTCTTTTTCTCCTTTTTTATCTTCCTTTAGTTGTCTTCTGTTTCCTGTCTTCTTCCATCTTCTCTCTTCTCTTGTTTTTCTTTCTTTTCTTCTGCACACACTAGCCACAAACTGCCCTCACCCCCCAATCACCTGGTTAGTCACACCACCTAGGCACTTTGATCTGTGTGTTGATTCCACTCGCATTGTACATCAGATCCTAATCTGTCCCACATCAAAGATAGGCCAACTTATAAGACTTCGAAGGCAAATGGATACTGCTGATTCTCAACCCTCTATCCTCAACAAGAAGCCTAAGATCAAGAAAGTGCAGGGTCAGAAGGAATTGAAAAGCACATTGGGATCTGGTGATAAGGGCACCATCCATTGTGTGTGTGTGTGTGTGTGTGTGTGTGTGTGTGTGTGTGTGAGTGAGAGAGAGACAGAGAGAGAGAGAGAGAGAGAATTTAAACGGAAACTTTAGGATGCTTCTTTTAAGAAAGGTTAAGGTCTTTGGGGAGGGGTGGAGAGGGGGATGTGACCATTAAGGCCACATTTCATCGACAAAAAGAAAGTAGAAAGAACAGAAAATCTCAAATATTTTCATGTTTCCTTCCTGGGCATCTGTGTTTGGGTTCTTCATATCAGGGTATCTTTCCTCAATACTCTAAATGTATCACCCCATGTTACTTAATAAAATTGGTGGTGGATACTGCACATTTGTTAATAAGAAAATGGGAACCTTACCCATTAAGTATTTGAGTATGTCTCTTCATTGTCAGTGGCTCAAGATTTCAGAATGGGAACAGTTGATCAAGAAATTCCAGAAAAGACAAGCATCAAATACCAGAAGGATTAGCAATACTATCCAATTCGAAAGATAGAAAGGAAATAGATAGGGAGACTATCAAATTCCAGAATGGGAACAGTTGATGAAGATGATCCCTGAGATGAGAAATGAGAGCATTATCTCACCAGTCATGATTTTATCATCAATATAGAGAAGCAAAATGAAATAACCATTACATACGGAGGAAACAGGCATTGAAGGATTAGCAATATTATCCAGATTCCTGAGAGCCAAACACTATAAGAGTGCATTGGAAATGGCCGTAGCAGGCATTAAAAACCTAATTGAGACCATCAATGGCACAACAAAGGCTATAGATATTGTAAACTGGAATGTGCAAGCCAAGGGGAGGATGCATATCTAGTATCAACTTCTTGCCTTTGAATATTACAGAGACATTTGCATATCAAGCTGGAGTGGCCACTGATGAACAGAGGCAACAGCAATCAGAGTGTAGCCATATGTGATCTTCACCGCAAGAATAAACACCTTCTTAGTCAAAGGCTGGTTCCCGAATGAATCCATGAGTAATAAGTCAGGTCTATAATGCTCAACAGAACTATCCACCTTTGCCTCGACTTCATAGAACCCCATGTAACTGACCACTTCCTGGCCTTCAGGTAGGGGATCCTTTTCATAAACCATATTTCTCCAACAACCCTCTTATATGCCAACATTATTGCCAAATAACTTTCCTTGGTTTTTCATGCCACAAGCCCAGTGTTGGATTTCTCCTTAAGTGGGAGACACAGTTATAAGAACATAATTACTAGCTTTATTTGAAATGTAATCCTTTCATGCACCATTATGAATCATCATTTGACTCAGTTTAGAGTTTCCATGCACAATCTTCTGTGCTGGAAGAATCCTTACGCATGAGTCATGTGTCGACAAAAACGCTTAATTAGAACAGTTAATTAGTTTTTCCTTTTTGAACATTTATCTAGGTGTCTACCACACCTAGTTGTCACTTCAGCATGTCTCAGTTCCATGGGAAGCCTAGGGCTTCTCAAACTCCAAACCCACATTGACCCAAGGATGGCAGTGTCGGTTTCGGACTCGGTTTCGGCCGGGTCCGAAACCGATACGACTCGGTTTCGGTATCGGTTTCGGTTTCGGTTTCGGCCGAAACCGGATGAAACCAGTTAAAAAATTAAAAAAGGTAATAATCCTGACCAGTTTCGAACCGAAACTGACCAGTTTCGGTCGAAATTCTTAATGATTTCGTCCGAAACTATTTAAATAATATTTTTTTAATTGTTTCGGACCTGCTACAGTGTTTTGGTCCGGTTTCGTATCGGTTTCGGCCGAAACTGCCAACAATGCATTGACCCTTGACCACAAAGCATGTAACTAGAACACTCAAATTTCAAACATTCGTAAGATTCACAACGAGGACATATTTAAAGCTTTCAAAATAAACCAAGAAAGTTAAACCAGCCCCACAGCATACAGTCAAGCCATAGCCCATATATCAATCAGCCATAACAGGCTGAAGACAAAACACAGAAATCCAGGAAAACTCCTAAAACATGAATTCTACTTTTGACTCAGTTTCCATCTTGATTTCAGAACCGATTGCAATCATGGAGATAAGGGTATAAGCCCCAAACCTAACTGTCGAGCTGGCATATAGAAATATACCCTCGCATGGTGAACATGTTAAGACCAAACACAAAAGGTCAGGAATGAAGTAAACTCCTACATCATGAATCCTATTTTTACATTAATGGAGATATGAATATTAGTTATTGAGCCCCAAACCCAACTGTATGTAGGAGTGGTTAGCAAGATATGAAGGGGTGATCCTACACGCAAGGGACTATTTCTAGGTTTAAATCAGGGACACCCCCCAGGATATCACAACCTCTACATGCTGTAAAATAAACCTCTTCCCCAACATGTATTCTTTAAGAACCCCAGCCCAAAGAAAGCCAAAGTAAAAACCAACAAAAATGGGGAGAGATCAACTAGACATGCAAAGAAATAAGGGGCAGAAGAGGTATCATCCTACCTCACAACTCATAAGCCCTAGAGCAGCCTACCTAAAGATCAAACCAGCATCTGTAGCCAACGAAGGTGGTCCCCTTCGCATCACCAGTGCTTTTGAACACTACTTTCCAGGGTTCAAGCCTGAAAGGCAGCATGTGGAGGAGTTTCCTCTCTCTCTCTCTCTCTCTCTAATATACTTGGCCGGTCAACCTGGAGTGGACAAATGAGGTGCCACGAACTTTTGTAAGCGCTTTTGTAAGGGGTCCATCTCTCTCTCTCTCTCTTGTAAGTTGTAAGAGCTTGTGTAAGGGGGTCCACCTCTCTCTCTCTCTCACTCTCACTCTCTAATATACTTGGCCAGTCAACCTGGAGTGGACAAATGAGGTGCCACGAACTTTTGTAAGGGCTTTTGTAAGAGGTCCATCTCTCTCTCTCTCTCTCTCTCACACACACACTCTCTCTCTCTAATATACTTGGTCGATCAACCTGGAGTGGACAAATGAGGTGCCATGAACTTTTGTAAGTGTTTTTGTAAAGGGGTCCATGATGCATTAAGAACCACCCATCTTGGCTCACTAGGTACCCAAGCAACTGGCCCATTGAAACTCGAAAGCCCACTAAAAACAAACCAGTAATGACTTCCACAATGACAGTGTATTAATTCTCATAAAATTGCAGTTAGACCACCAAGGAAATCCGCATTTTAAGTTCTTCAATTTACTTATCAAATTTCTGCTTTAAAATGGTAAAAAGATTGAGAAAAAATAGGAAGTATTACACCATCAATGGCAGAGACTAACCACAATGTAGCAGTTTCTTGGAACAACTCCCCAAGATGAAGGTTAGCCTCACTGAAGCACAAAGAAGAGTACAACAAACTGTAGCAAAGAATGAATATCCCAAAGCCTACCAGACAACGCTGTCAATAGTGCCAATTAAAGCTTGAAAATCATGACCTTCCAAGAGAAGAAAGGTATAAAATGAAGGATTTGCTGGCGGCATAATTTGTTAGGCAATAAGCCATCTCTGCAGTTCTGTTTGAGTTTTTCTTCAGGGTATTTTCCGCACTTGTAGGAGTGTGAGGGAGATTTTCTTCATGTGAGCTGGAGAGGGGACACTTTTTTTTGAAAGTGGATAGTACTGCCAATTATATAAAAGAAAAGAATTTACAATTATGGAGGGAGTGCTCCCACAAAACTCCCAAGTACAAAAAGGCAGCAGAAAACCCTATGCCCTGGGAGCAAAACAAGGAAAGAAAACAAAGCACCTCTCCACCCACAGCTACCCCACAAGAACAGAACAGTCCACTCTGCCCTGCCTAGAGGCCCACAAAACACCACCAATCACCCAAAATAAACTGACATCTCAGTAGTGGAGTATGCAGGAGCTAGCAAGCCAACTAATGAATGCCCTAGTCTCGTCGGAGGGCTCAAAACACTCACCTCAATGTCATTACATCACTACGTACCCTCCCTCACCTCCTATCAAAAATCAACTCAGACCACCCTCCACCAAAACCCTAGAGATCTAACCCTCTACTGATGCCCTCATCCCTCTCCGCTTCCCCTCATCTGAACACCCTAGTCTCTTCAGAAAGGGGACACTTCACCTCCCATTGTGTTGTAAGATTTTATATCATATCTTGCTTTGTTAATAAAATTGGTAACACATCCAATCTTTTTCATCCCAAAAAATATATATACAAGCATCCAAACTGCTACTACTAAGAGAGTAAAATCAACAAATAATACATGGCTTGGTTCGTCCATTGTGAAGTTGCCAATTGCATTTCTCTCTCTAAATTTCCCTTAGTTTTCTCCTCTCACCCATGTATGTTTTCTTTTTTATCTTCCCCTTCTCTCTCTCTCTCTCTCTCACCAAGTATATCTATGTTCTTTTAATAGAAACCTCCCCCCAGGAAAGAAGGGAACCCTTTCTCCCAGTGCCTTTCTTTTCTCCTACTCTTCTTTGAAGGTAGCTCATCTATTGCAACTCCCAATAGATTTAGAACAACCAGATATCAGGTACATTGTCACTTTCTTCCCAAACAGCATGAACCAAGCTTTCAACCAAGGCCGTGTTCCCGCATGCATTTATTTCCAACATCTTTCTCAGAATTTCCACTAGGGCTGCAGGAATCCACAGTCCAAACCACGGGCAACACACAAAACGCAAAAAAGTTTGCAGATTCACACATCAAAGTAGGGTTTGGATCAAAATCTTCCCTCTGCATTTCCTATGGATCAGGTGGTGGATGACCCCAAGCAAGACCTAATCCAACCTAATTGGATCTGCATCTTGACATGGATTTGATGTAATGTTTATAGATCTGCAGCAGTCAATGGATACCCTATTCAGTCTATAATTTTTAATAATTAAGATTTGCTTACTGAATCGTTTTACCCTTACCATTTTACACTCTGGAAAAACCAGGGTTCACCGGATTGGCGATCCCCACCGACTCGAAACCGGCCTGATCTGGATTGCATGTTTAAGGTCATTTTTTCTTTTTCTTTTTTTGGCAAAATAAAAACTCCATGCAATGTTTGTACTATTTACCCTATGTTTTAACTTGTAGAACTACTATTTCATCAATTTAAAACATGTATGAATTAAACCTTTAGGGCTCGGTCAAGTCGCACAATTCAAACAATTTGATGGCATTTTGTTTGTAAAATTAAACTTTCATGAAAGTTTAGGTTTTTTTACTCTAGATTTTGACCTAGTTATGATACATAAATTACATAAGTCAATAATGTAACGTTACATTTTGAACTATTTTTTGAACATTATATCATTATTTAATTAATCAATAAGCCCCGCTTTAGTAAGGGGTTAACTCCGAGTTAGCCCACTTTTAACCCAGAGTTAACCCAATCAGCACTTTGGGGAATGGATGACAGTTTCGGCAGAAACGTATCGGTTTCGGACCGGAACGATCCGAAACCAACCGGCCGAAATCAGGCGAAACCGGACGCCCTGCAGTTGGCAAAAAATAGTATTTTATTTGGTTTCGGGCCGAAACTAAAGCCGAAACCGAATTCGGACCTGGCCGAAGCCGAAACCGAAACCGCCTTCTATGCTTTGGGGAACTTAATTATCTAATCCGGACAAGAGAGGGGTAACCTAGAGTCAACTGCAGGATAGTAAACCCACCCGGGGAGGTGGTTTTACTTAACTCACTTGTTCCCTTCCCCGTTTGCCCGCGTACAGCCCCCTAGTCCTCTCCTTCCCCACTCTTCCCCATTCTCCTTCCTCCCAGCAGCAACAGCGGCGGCAACATCGGTGGCAGCCCCGCCCCACCCTCCAAGCAGCGACCCCCAGCCCATCCCCCCCCCTTCTCTATCTTTCCAGGTCACTGTAGCCACGATAGTTTTTGTTAATTCCTAAATCCATTATTCACGTAATAGTAACCGATGTGTAGTTTTGGTATTTCTGTGCAAAAGTAAGTGGGTTAACCCAAATTTTTATCAAATCACAACACCCAGCCACCTAGTTAACCCGGTATTTAACCCCCTTGCTTTCAAAAAAAAAGTAGGTTAACTCTGGGACAATTTAGTCAAGTTAACCCAGTGTTAACTAACTCCCTACCAAAGTTGTGCTAAATCAATAAACTCAAAATAGAATTTCATGCTCTTCATCCATGAAATGCAAGATCCATAGCTAATGTTATAATTATAATTTTTCAGTTTTTTAAAAAATAAACTAATTTCTGAATATTATACTATTATTTAAATAATTGATATTGGATCAAATTGATCCACCCCAAATCATGGCTCAAGTTCGCCATGACCCAATATGAGTCATCCGACTCAGGCCGATCCAGTCTGAGTTGGCAAAACAAGGGCGAAACAAACTTTTTAGTGTTATTCTTGACATAAGAATGCATCATGTACAATACTCTTTTTTTTTGAAAGTGGGTAATACTACTGTTGTATTAAAGTAAAAATATGGGATGTACAAGTGTAGTCAATGAGTTCAAAAAGAATCCCTATACACCAAAAAAGAACCCACACCAAGGTGAAGTGCCCCAACTCTAACCCCCCAGCACAACCAAAATAGGGGAGCTGGTTGGGTTTACATTACACAAAGTCATTGCCCATTCTTTCACTCTCTCACAAACAAAAGAAACAAGACCTTCCATTGCTCTGGCTTCCCTTCTAAAAAGTCTATTGTTCCTCTCACCCCAAGTAGCCCACAAAGTAGAGTGAAGGATAATCCACCAAGTGAGCCTGTCTCCTTTGAGGCACCATCTTCTGCACCATCGCCCAAGCAACTGCTGCACACTCCTTTGCAAGCTGGAAGTACCATGAGTCCTGTGAGCTAATTGTCCCCAAACCTCCTGAGAGTAAGAGCACTCTGCAAAAGGATGGTCCAAGTTCTCCTCCTCTTGTCCACATAGAGAACAGTTGGTAGAGATACCTTGTATGAAACAGGCCAACCTATCACATGTTGGCAGCCGACCATGAGAGATCCTCCACACGAGCACCTTCACCTCCAGGGGACTCTTGGGAGACCATATCTGAGGAGCGAGCTGGTGCCAGAGACCACCATCGGAGATGAAGCTATATGCTGATCTCACAGTGAAGGAGCCCTCCTTTTCCATCTCCATCAAAGCTGATCTTGGCTATGGTGCAAAGTCTAGGAGGAAGCCTAGCAAGTCCTGAAGCAGATTAATCTCCACTGCTCTGAGGTTCCTTCTGAAGACTGGGGAGCAGGTACCTCCTGAGAGGTGATACTAAAAGTACTGAGCAACTGACGCCAACGGGACTGAAGCCACTGCAAAGAGACTCGGGAATGAGTCTTCCAAAGTGAAATCACCACACCATCTATCCTTCCAGAAGAGGCATTTCTCACCACTACTCAAGCGGATCCGAACGCGGGCTAGCATGACCTCCCTGCACAATAGAACACCCCTCCAAATGGGAGAGATATGGTGCCGTGACATCGGGACTGAGTCCCATGCCCTACCTCTATCATAGTATCTCTGCATGATGACTTGTGTCCATAGATCCTGCTCACCTGCTCCTAACTTCCAAAACCATTTACACAGAAGTGCTAAGTTGTAAGTCCCTGATATTCTTGATGCCCAGTCCTCCCATTTCTTGCTCTTAGGCACTACCCCAAGCTATGTCATGTCACCTCCTAGTCCTCTCTTCACTACCATGTCAGAAGAACCTCACCTGGATAGACTCAATCTTCTTAGCCATCGACCACGGGATCTAGTAAATGGAAAGGAAGTAGATAGATAGGCTATCAAGCATAGACTTACACAGCACCAATCTCCTCCCATAAGAGAGTTAGCCTTGCCTTCCAGCCTACAAATCTGGAGTCATACCTTTGCACTATTAATTGTCAATCCCTACAGTGTAAGGCCCCTAGGGAAAGCGAGAGCCCCAAGGAGGAGAGGGGGAAGTCCCAATACTACATCCCAAGATGATAGCTACCCTTGCAAGGGCTCTACTGTCCATGTTCATACCCACCAAAGTGCTCTTATCAAAGTTAACTTTCAACCCGCCGACCTCCTCCAGTATCTCAAGCATCAACCTAACCGTGTAGAACTGGGGCTCATCCCCTGCAAGAAACAAGATAGTTTCATCTACATATTATAAGTGAGTGATGGTAGTGCCATCTCTAGCAACCTTAAAGCATTTGATCAACCCCGAAACCTCTACTTTGGAAAACGTCTGACTAAGTATGTGAGCAACCAGCACAAACAAGATGTTTTAAAACCCGACCCGGGGCTTGACCCGGTTAAGTTAGTGGGTCACGGGTCAATGGTTTAACCGTTCGAGTTGACCCGTGACCCGTAAGACTAGAACCGTTTATAATAATATTATAAATTGTCATAAAATTTTAAGATACCTTGAGTTAGAAATATGAAACAAACACTTAAACATATATTGTAAAAATTAAAACAAGTGCAGTAAACAACCACTGAAATAGTCTAAAAAAGGAATAAAAATTATATTAAATAAACACTACATATGACCATTTATCAACTACAATTAACATCTCATGAGACACAAGTTTCATGGTGTGTGAAGCCAAATTTCTTATTCATCTAAATTTTCACCTTCTTTCTTGTCTTCGCCTCCCTCTCAGGATAAGATGCAAAATTCATAAATAAGCGGATAAGCAAATAACATTAAACAATATCTTGGGTAAATAATTCAAATATAAACAAATACTTGCCATTTTTGTTTGCAATGAGCTGACTGTAATTTTCCTTCCAAATTGTTCATAGCATTTGTGAAAAACTTCATCTCCTATATTTTTTCATGCTAAATTAAAAAATAAAAATTATACAAATAAAAAATATGCCTAGGAGTCAGACCCGGTTGGGTCACTCCGGTTTTAATGGGTCGGCCGGGTTGCACCGGGTTGACTGGGTTTAACTGGATTTTGAGTCTAAAACGATTTAGGGACTATTCTAACCCGGTTTTGGGACTGGGTTGTGGGTTAACCGGTCGGACCGGCCGGTCCGGGCCGGATTTTAAAACAGTGCAAATAACAAAGAAGACATAGGGTCTCCCTAACAAAGACCTCTGCCATTATGAAAGGAGTCAGTCTACTTCCCATTAACCAGGACTTCAAATGTAGCGGAAGAAATGCATCCTCGAATCTAGCCAATCCATATGCCATCAAAGCCCATTTTATCCAACACATCACATAAGCATGCCCAATTTACCCTATCATATGCTTTTTCAATATCAAGCTTTAGCACCACCCCCCTCCTCCTCTGAGTAGAGATATTCATGTGTTACCAAGAAATTCTCCTGAATATGTCTCCCTCTAATGAAAGCCCCTTGGAAACAGCTGACCATTCTGCCAACCACTCTGTCAAGTCTGCATGCAAGCATCTTGGTGATGATCTTGTATGTGTCATTCAGGAGGCTAATGGACCTGAAATCGCTGAAACATTGTGCACCTTGCTTCTTGGGAATGAGGACCAAAAGGGTTTGGTTGATACCCCTAAGGTGAGCCCCCCCTTCATGAAACTCTCTAAAAGCAGACAAAAAATCCTCCTTAACTATGTCCTAGCACACCTAGAAGAATGCCACAGGGAAGCCATCTAGGTTTCGTGCCCTATCACTTGCAAGGGAGAAAACAGCCTGGTGGACCTCCTCCTCTGAGAATGGAAGAGAGAGAGCTTCCCTATACACTGGAGAGAGGAGAGGGAGGAGGTCAGAGTCAATCATCGGTCTGCTACAGAGGTTCTCCCATCACCTGTACGTTATTCTATTTTGTATCTCCAAAGAGGAAACGATTGTCAATCTCAAGATCCTCCTTAAGATGTTAGAAGGGGCCACTGATATGAAAAATAATTTCTCAAAGAACAACCTTCTTGAAGAAAAGGACAATTGCCAATGTCATGGGATCCACTTGGACCCATTTTCCAATTAACCATCTGGGACTAACATTGACTGATGGCAGACTGAAGTACTCTGAGTGGGAAGGGGATTGTTGAAAATTTCAAATCGAAGTTGGAAGGTTGGAAAGGGAAGTTGTTAGCAGCAGGAGGAAGATAGGTCCTGTCGAAAGCAGTGGTGATGAATCTGGCAGTCTACCTTTTATCAAAATTCAAGATTCCAACTAGTGTTAGAAGGAGAATATAAAGGATTAGAGCATCTTTCTTCTGGAATAGAAAGACCCTAAGAAGTGAGGTTTGCATCTTATTAGACAGAAAAAATGTGTGGAGAAGCAAAGATGAAGGTGTGGTGGGTATCGTACCCATGGAAGTCATGAACAAAGCTTTGCTGATCAAATGGCTCTGGAGAGTGGATAGGGATGACCAGGCCTCGTGGGTTAAGGTGGTGAGGCAAAAGTATTTCCAGAATGATACTTGCTGGCTGGAAAATACAAGGGTGGCTAGCACTTTATCCCCAGTGTGGAAGCAAATCTTCAGGAATGTGAACTTTTTCAGAAGCTCATCTGATCTCATTTTGTGGACGGACAGGACCCTTTTCTCGGAGTATATCTGGGGTGAGCATAGAGCCTGTAAAGGCAAGTTCCAGAAGTCATTTCAAATTACCTGCTCATCCAATAAAATAATTAGTGATCTATGGGCAAATCAGGTTAAGGAAATTGGAACCTCAGATTCTACAGGAACTTACATGATCATGAAGTACACGAATTTCTAAAACTCACTGCTATTCTCCAGAATGTGAGCATCAGGCTTGAAGTAAAGGATTTAAGGAAGTGGAGATGGAAGCCAGGTAGGAAATCCACAATGCAGTAAGCTGTCAAGACCCTCTCACGAGGAGGGGTGAAAACAAGCTCGACAAAGCATGTATAAACAAAAAATCTCAATCACAATAAAAATATTTATGAGGAAATTAGCACGGGAAAGACTCCCAAGTCCCAACATGTGACAGTCTGAGGGACAGCCAATTAAAAATCAGAACTGGTTGTATCTTTTGTGGGAAATTTAAGGAAAATGTGGACCACTTATTTTTCAAATGTGGCATCATTGAAACAGTGTGGAAGACCATTTTCAGATTGGTTAAGGACACCTGGACAGGAGGAACAGAAGTCTTGAGCTTCATTGCAGAATGGACAGAATTCAACCCAGTGCAACAGGAATTTCTTTTTTTGTTGGAAAGTGGGTGATACCACTATTGTATTAAATGAAAAAAAGGGATGTACAAGTATAGTCAATAAGTTCCCAAAAAGTCTCTATACACGTAAAGGCCACACCAAGATAGTGTGGTGCTCTCGACCCCCGCCCCCCCCCCCCAACAAAACAAAAAGGGAAGAGTTGAGGGAATTCACATTACAAATGAGCTCCGCCCGTTCCTTCACTCTAGCACAAACAAAAGAGGCCAACCATGTCTTCATCTCTAGCCTCCCTTCTGAATATCCTGTTGTTCCATCCCCCCCCCCCCTAAAAACTAGGGAGTAACATGAAGAATCATCCACCAGTTAAGGAGCCTACTTCTTCCCCATTTCCCAATCAGGTGATGCACCTCTCTCTGCCAACTGAAGTCACACTAGATCATCCTAACAAGCTCCCCCCACAACCTATGAGTAGGTACATCCTACAAACAGGTGGTCCAAGGTCTCGTCGTCCACTCCACACAAGCAGCAAGCCGGCTATACACCCGAAAGGAACTGAAGCAGCCCATCTAGAATGGGTAGTCTCCCATGTGAAATCCTCCAAGTAAGGAGCTTCATCTTCAGCGGACTCTTCAGCCTCCAGACCTAAGGAGCAATGCTGTGGCGTACCTCTCCATCATAGATGATGGTATAAGCTGATCTAACTGAGGTCCCCTCCCTCTCCCACCTCCAAGTCCAAACATCCCCCGTCTGACTGCAGAGCAAAATCGAGGAGCAATGCAACAGGAATTAGATGTCTAGACAGCGACTTTGCCAGCCAGGAAGCAATGCTGTGCGCAATTTGGGAAAAAAGGAATAATAGAATTTTGAGACACAAATTTAAAGAACCAATGCAGATTATCAAAGTAGTATCCACTTTCTTCAGGATGGTCCTTTTGCACTAATGGGCAGAGGATTCCTCAGAGTATCTAACTGCGAAGATTGAACCAATGGAAGAAACTTACTTTATAATTGTGGGCCAAGGTGTAATGGGTTGCAGGGAGTGGGTTTGAGGTCAGTTTACCAGCTTGGTAGACTGTCACCCTTTTTGTTGCACTTCTCTGTTTCTTATGTTAATACCAATTGTGGCTTTGCCACCTTCCCAAAAAAAAAAAAATCATGTACATTTAGATTTAGTTTATAACCCATCTGATCTTGCTGTATGATTACATTCAGAAGTTCTATTGCACACTGATGAACAGGCATCTTATGAGAGAATCAGACTACTTTCATTTGGTTAGAATGAAGTGCTTAGATGTGCATACATGCTCATGTGTTCTAGTTGATCATGCCAGCAGTGGGTGGAAATGTCTTTTCTAATTGAGAGAATCAGATATTTTAACCAAGGTTGGCTGAGACACATTTTTTAGGAGTCAAGCACTCAAGATAATCAAAGACAACATGATTATTTGTGAAATGTGATCCCAGCTTGCAATATAATCCCCTCAGCTTTACACCTCCTTCCACAAAAGTACGTTGGATGTGAATTATTCCTTCCTCGCTCAATCTGTATCATCCATAGATGAAAAAAAAAGGATTCTAACCCAATCCATCTGATCCATGATGGCGGTTGGAGCCTTCAATCAAAATTTTCACCTCTAATGTGTGGTGAGCCGCGTGCAGGCCAGGTCATCACCAGTCCAATATGACTCAATTTGCAGCCTCTCCAACTAGAAACGATGATGCAGTAGCTATAATGGCATGGTGAATATGTTAATAGCTACAGCAGAAAAGAGATTGTGGCGTGAAATGAGACAAAAGTAGCCTAGTGAAAGATCCTTAGCATCTAACATCAATCCTTCTATTCTACTCTTTCAAGAGGCTCCACATTTGAAAGAAAACATCAATCTGAGCCTCTGGCATTGCCACCATCTTTCCAAGTGGGTCTATATCTAAATCCTGGGTTGCAAGTCTAGACAGAAAGAAAGCTGATTCTTAGGAAACGCAAATGTATCAAGCAATCTAAATCAAAGTCCATGACGTTCAAATGTCTGGTCGCGACATGATGTCTTCCTGTGAATGATCCCTTATTTTCCCACAAGGCACTTCAGAACCGAGCATTACCCATGCCTTCTGCACAAACACTTCAGTACGGTAATATCTACCAAAAAAATATTATGAGCAGTAAAAGTACCAATAAGACAAGAAAATGTGGACTTCCCATAAGTTGCTGTGTTTCCTGATGCCATATTTTAAGCAAGCATAATACAAGTACGTTACACATGGTGACCTTAAAAAAAGAAAAATTTTCATCATTTTTGTCAACCAGTTGCTATGTTTGTTCATCAGTAGCAGGGCTTTTAACTTTTCATTTCAAAGAGCAAGCTTCTACCTGCAGTGAGAAAAATTCACCTGTACCCACCCAGGGGCAAACAAGACTGTTCCCTAAGGCAAGATTCTGAATCATGAGTTCCAGCTTTTGTAGTCTGAAGAGAGGAATGGTCATATTAGAAGCAGCTTTCCAGATAGTATTAAAACTTTTATTACAATGTTACTGCTACTGGCTATTGCTTTGTTGAAGATATTCAGAAAGCAACTCATAGAAAAGGGTCCAAACCTGCATCACCAAGTCAAACTCGGCAACATCTATAGGTGCTGCTTTGTTGTTCCCACCATTCTTGCTGACAGTCTGTGTGAGAAATATTGAGCATCAATTGTAAAAGAAATGAGCATAAAAAATATAAATATATCATTTGCAAAATGTACAACTTGAATGTTATTTTCTCTATTAGGCATATGGTAAAATGTCGTCACAGGGAGAAGAATTTGATATGTGAGAACCTTCGTAAGACATTGATTTGGGGGGGGGAGAGAGAAAGCACAAGATTTCACAAATAAAATCTACAAATAATTACATTACCTCCTGTAGAGTCAATGTACTATTTTTGGACAGTAAAAATACAGGAAAATTATAGCTGTTCCACATTATGCCAGAACCCTGCAAACAGTGCAAACTTCTAGTCATATACATCCAGGGCATTATTCAATGCCTTGTCCCACATCAAAGTGGCTTCAAACCTCATCGCTTAGAACTTACAATAGGATTCCATTCATAATTCTGGCTCTTGTACGGGGCAAATTCTGCTTGAGGAAATTTTCTGACTGGTGAAAATCCTGGAAATTTGAATTTCTTTGCTCAGATAATAAATTCAATTGTTGCTGCACTTGGCTGACATTGTAAGGCAACATGAATAGTACTTAGCTGTTGCTCACCTGATGACTGGAAGAGATCCTGTGATTCAACCAAGACACCAGTAACATCTTGGGCAAAATTATGATCATTTGAAACCCTACACAGTATAGATGAGCATCATCTACCAGATTCCAAATATGGGACAAAAGAAGCAGCAAAAAGGTTTGGATTCATAAGAGTACAAGAGCCACATGGATTTTAGACTTCTCATGATCTTCTATTCAAGAAAAATTATTAGAAAAGGTATATTGAATTTACACTTTAACCACCCATCAGTAATTCCAAAAACCGGAAATCTTTAGCTGAACTACACTATGCTCATTTCTGTTTGTCTTGCCACCTTTACTAACACTGCATTCATATGAACTAGAAGGAGGCACAATAAACAGCCTACAGATGTAGTCTTCTGCAGTACTAAATCTTTAGTTGCCCACCATACAGCACCATAGAGCACCCCTATTCTTATCCAAGTCAATCTGCATAAACTCAAAAGAAAAAAGAGCTATGTATTTTTCCCATTTCCACATGGAATCATGAATTTTTCAAGTTCTACATGCATTCCTGAAGCACCATTGATGATTATTCTCTACATGTGGCTGATGTGAAAAACATGGACAACCAGAGTTGAGAAAATCCAGATAGTGATCATGCCTGAGAAAGAAGCTTTGCATTTCATCTTCAGCAACCAGAAATGTAGATGGTTGAGACAATCGGCCATCTGCATTTTTGAATTTTACAATTGGTGCGACAACCTTCCCACGGCCAGGGTCTAATGACAAAGGGAAGATCAATCAGAGCCCTGAAGTGGATCTTCACAGACCATGTGTTTCTCCTCATGAAACATATCATAGGAAAAAATATGTTTGTGCTTGGTTATGTCTTCAGAATATCATGAGAAAAAAAAGAAACAGAATGGCTTGCAAGAGACAAAGAAGAATTCATCATGGAGAATATGATGTAAATGAAGTGATAGCATTCCTAATGGTAACATGCAATGACATGTATTTTAAAAATATAGCATTGCAAAGACATACTTGAACAACCAATTTCACCAGAAACATTCAATAGTCTCACACAGGGGTAACCATCTATATTGAGGTACATGGCCTTCTGAAGATCTGGAACTGACTCCAGAATCTCTGCCTGCCCTGAAATTGTGCAAAGTATAAAACAAACTGTCAGCAAACTATGAGGTTTAAGAAAATCGGGCATGAGGAATTAAAAATATCCACAAATCTTTACAAAATTTGAGAATTAGTAATTAGGCCAAGAAGGCATCTCTATCTGACCAGCAGAAATAATCCCAACAATTTCTAGCATAATCAATGTAATTGTTAAGTAGTTGTCAAGCTCAAACACCAGAGGCAACCACATCCTTTGCAGTAATAGCCTGTATTAAAAGACTCTACGTCTGGTACTTGACATGGAAAGATTTAGATGTTGATTCCATGAAAAGCATTTTTTCCAAATGGTTGATATTTCTAATATAACCTTGTTTTTCAGCAAGCCTTGGAAACATAAAAAAACATTGAGAGAAAATAAAGATTAACACATTTGTTCCATCTGGCACATCCATTTTTCAAGGATGGGGAATGGTTATAACTGTGGTGCCACTTCTTCCATGTTCAATTTTGTGGACAAAAACATTTTAAGGAGTTTAGGATTAATAAGTCAATAAATCATAATTTCAGCATATCTGTAAGCTTTAAGGTGAAAAAAGATGGGTTCCCTTGGGTGTTCACAGGAGTTTATGGCCTGGTTCTCACTGAAGTGAAACAAGGATTCTTCCAAGAATTGAAAAATATTTTTAGTGTAATCAAGGAGGCTTGGTGTGTCACAGGGAATTTTAATGCAGTAAGGTTCCCCAGGGAGAGATCAAATCAACACAAGTGCACAGCTGAGATGGACTTATTTGAAAACTGGATCCAGCTAGTAGGAATGTTTGAGGTGCATATCAATTCAATCTTCTTTATTTGGATCAGGGTAGGTGAGAGAAAAACTAAATCAAAGCTAGACAGATTTTTATTAATTCAGAATGGCAGCAGAAGTTCAACAATGCAACAGCTAAAGGCCCCCCGAGGGTACTGTCAGATCACATCCCAATTATGCTGTACATTAAAAAGTCAAAAAACAGAGGCAGATTATTTAGGTATGATAGAGCTTGGGCCAGACATGAAGATTTTAAAGACTTGGTTTCCAAGTGGTTGTTGGAAGCGCCAGTTTACCAGCAGGCTTACCTCACACTCAAAGAAGATTCAATGGATCGGGAAGAAAATGAAGGCTTGGAGTCATCAAACCTTTGGCGCTGCAGCTTCAATTACTCAGGACCTTCTTCAAAGGATTGAGGAGTTTGATGTCAGGAATGACGAAGGTGAGCTATCTGATGAGGATAAGGGGAAATGGGCAAAGACTATGTGAAACAGTATGAGGAATGGGCTTCCAGATAGGAAATTAAATGTAAACAACGAGCTAAAGAATTGTGGTTCAAAGGAGATAAAAACACAGCTTATTTCCATGATACGGTGAGTGTTAGAAAGAGAAGAATTCACATTGACAGGGTTAAAAGTGACAACAGAGCAGTGGAAGAAGAGGTAGACATAGAAAAATCTATAACTGAGTTCTATGAAAGGCTATTCAAGATGTACAATGGAGGCCACAAGCGGGCAATGGAATCTTCCAAATAATATCTGAAGAAGAAGTTAAAAACTTAAGCAGACCTTTCTCGGAAGAAGACATCAGAGGAATAATTTTTAGCATGGATACAAAGAAGTCACCAGGTCCAGATGGATTCATGGTTTCTAT
Organism: Amorphophallus konjac; assembly: GCA_022559845.1. Classification (NCBI taxonomy): domain Eukaryota; kingdom Viridiplantae; phylum Streptophyta; class Magnoliopsida; order Alismatales; family Araceae; genus Amorphophallus; species Amorphophallus konjac. Next base: position 433,406,970 of record CM040120.1, on the reverse strand, counting down.
CAGTATTTTTGGGATCTTATTAAGACAGATATCATGGCTGCAGTCAAGGAACTTCAGCAGAACCCTTGGAGCATTAAGCATTTCAAATCAACTTTTGTGGTTTTGATTCCGATGAAGGATTGGGCTGAGACAGTGAATGATTACAAACCTATAAGATTGCTGAATGGCACTTATAAAATTGTCACAAAAGCCTTAGCCAAGTGGTTGAAAGAAGTCATAGGTACCAAGTGGACAACAACCAATCTGCTTTCATACAGGGAAGGTACATTTTAGACAATTACCTGGCTGCATATGAATGTATTCATAAGCAGAAGGTGAAGAAGAGGGAATATCTGGTATTCAAGATTGATTTTGAAAAAGCCTATGACAAAGATAGCTGCACTTGTTTATTCAGGGTTCTTGACCTAATGGGTTTCAATAAGAAGTAGACTGAATGGGTTAGGCAATGTGTTCAGACAGCAAAATTCTCAGTGCTTATTAATGGGGCACCTTGTGGTTATTTTGGAAGTGCTAGAGGACTGAGGGAGGGGGACCCACTATCCCCCCTACTTTTTGTTTTAGTTGGACAGATTCTCAGTGGAATGTGGAACAAAGCCAGGACTGCGGGGCTCATTGAAGGGATCAAGGTGGAACAGTTCAGGAAAAGTGACTGTTGGCCACGGAATATATATATATATATATATATATATATATATATATTCATAAGTGTATGGGTGTTCTTTTTGGAAAGAAACATTTCTATATGAGGGTTTATTCCGTGGATGCGCATCGTATCAGACGATTTGGGTTCGGGTGCTGGACCTTTCCCCACTGACCGCAGTCAGTGTTGATTTATATCGGCCTAACGTCCGAACACCTTTATTTAACTGTCAAAGGAAACCTTAAAACCCCTTTTTACAGGTCCTGATGTTGAGGGCAAGCTCACTTGCATTGCCCACAGTCCTCTTATTCACCACCGAAAGATTAGTAGAATCAAGGCTTTACCCAAAGACCCTGTTGAGTTCAGGCCAGAAGCCCTATGATGTAGGAAGCATAAATGCAATTTTGCAGAAGCCGTAGACATTTTCGAGATATCGGGAGATTTTTTGGACCCCTGGGTATTTTGGTAATTTTACGTTTCCGGGGGTATTTTGATAATTTTACCAGGCCAGGTGGTGTTGCTGAAATTTCTGGGTTGGAAAGAAAGTAGGACAGGATCCCTGACTTTCCAAGGCGCTGAGGCCATTTATGACGGGTTTTGGGGGCTACTAGACCATTCCTAGGTCATAGGGGTATTTTGGTAATTTTATCGGACACTCTGCAGACCTAGATTTGAGGTGGCACTCAAGTATGAGATTGAGCTGACAGTGTCCCTGAACCGAAGGAGCGACAAGGGGCTTCATAGAAGGCGCACACGCGTCGGTTTGCGAACGGAGGGGCATGGATACAATTTCCCGAAAGTCGGGGGTTTCTTTATAATTTTACTTGATCGGTGTGCAGAGAAAATCTGCAGAGTACACCAAATATACTTAGGGCCCAAGTGGGTACAAGAGTGGTCGACGAGTTATCGACTGTACAAGAAAAAGAGGTCTCCGCACCGACGCGGGATGTAGGGGCATAGCCCTAATTACATAAAGGTGCAAGATGGAACTGCGAACCACAGGACTTGGATTTTCTTAAAATCCCGAAAAGGGCATTTCTGCAATTCCTTATTATCTGAAGGAATTACATGCTTTAGCCGTCCGGGGTGCATGCAAAATCACATACATAGCCTCTAGGGGCATAAACGCAAGACCCGGGGATATTTATACAACATACCCTTAGTTGGCCTTTTTTACAAACAAAGTTCGCCGAGCATCCGTAGGTCTTTCTCCGCGTCTATCAGTCCGTCTCCCTTGTATGTTTTATCCTTGGCCCAGGGGACTATTTATAGAAGGTAGGGAACCCACCTTGACAAAAATGTGAGGATTTGCCTCAATTCTGAAAAAAAAATGGGCTTTAGCCCCAATTCTGACAAGGTGGGGTGGCCCATCCCTTTTTCTTTCTTTCTTTCTGTTTCTCTTTTTTTGGGGGGAACACGACTCCGGGGGGTCGTTTGACCCGCGGGCGGGACCGAATGACCCCGCTGGGAGCCCAGCAGGGTGCCACGACCCCTCCGCGGGGTCGGCTAGCCCCGCTGGGGCCCAGCAGGGTGGGCGCGACCCCGCAGGGTCGACGAAACCCGCTGGGGGCCTAGCGGGGTCATTTGACCCCCGAGGTGGCCTTTTGGCCCCTCTTCGCGTACTTTCGGCCTTTTTTTGTCGCCCTGGGTAGGAGAGGAGCCGCCTCCTTGCATTTATTGCTCTCCGAAGCCTGTTCTTTGCCACGTGGCAGCAACACGTTGGTGGAGAATCGTGCGGGAGCGAAGGCTCGTTCGTTTGTTTTTTGCTTGCGCGTCGCACGCTCGGGGGGGAGGTTTTTGCATCCGTCTGTGTCGCATGATACACAGTTGTTCGGCACTTTGACAGATGTGCATGCATAGTCTCTCTTGATTTCCCTTGATGCGACGTCACTCGCAATTATAAGGTCGGAATGATAGACCCTAAATCGCGGAGGTACTCCGCAGATCAACGATATCGGCGTTACGCCCTATTTTTCGTCAGTTGTTATGAAATAGAATTCTCGAAATATTTCGAGAGAATTACGGGTGCAACAGTGACACACCTGCAATACACAGATGACACAATTTTGTTTACTTCAAGAAAGGAGGACAAGCTTATCAACCTCAGAATTCTCCTTATATTATTGGAAGCACTGACAGGGTTGATAATTAATTTTGCCAAACATGAAATGGTGGGGATAAATATTAAGACACAGGAGAATGGTTTGCTGGAACAGCTATTGGGTGCTAAATGGGGCTCTTTTCCTATTAAATATGTGGGACTACCACTTACTGATGGAGTAATAAGAGGTGCACAATGAAATGGTATCATCAGGAAGTTTGGGGACAGAATTACAAGTTGCAAGGGGGACTACTTTCAGCAGGGGGCAGATGGATCTCTCCAAGACTCTGCTGACTAGCTTATCTCTTCATTATCTATCGATATTCAAGATGCCCAAGTTTGTATGTAACAACATAGAGTCCATGAGGGCTGCTCTCTTCTGGAATGGAAGGGGACCTGAGGAGAAGGGAGTCCACCCTATCGCCTGGTGATATGTTTGCAGACTCAGAGGGAAGAGGGCTGGGCTGCTTCCTATTGAAGTGATAAACAATGCTTTGCTTCTGAAATGGATTTGGAGGTTGGATATGGATGAAGGTAACCTTTGGAATTCAATTGTCAGACATAAGAATATGCATAGATTCGAGGGATGGAATTCGGAAATGGCTTGTGAGGACCGCTTGTCTACAATATGGAGACACATCATGGACAACTTACAGTTTTATAATTGTTCGACACGACTTCAGCTTGGGGATGGACAAACGATAAGACTGTGGGAAGACCCATGGGTGACTGATAGGCCACTGCAGGATCTTTTTCCAAAGTTGTATGCTATTGCATGAAAAAAATGCAGTACTCTTAGCACAGTGTGGGTCACTCCAAGGTGGCAGAGACAATGGAATATATTCAGGAGTATGAAATTGAATAATTTTTACACCTCTCGCATATGCAAGACACTTATGGATTCTCCGCAAGGAGGGAAAGATAGCAGGTGGAGATGGGAATCCTCTGGAGAGTGGAGGGTTCACAGTCAAATCAGCTGTTAGGGTATTGATGGAGGAAGAGCAGAGGGTACCTTGGTACAGGCAGGTTGGAATAGGAATCTTCCTATCATAAGGATCTTCCTTTGAAAAATAGCATAGGGGATAATTTCGACAGCAGATAGAGTCAGAAGATTTGGAAAGAATGTCAGACAGACCTGTGTCTTCTGTGGCTGCTAGATGGAGGACAGGATGCATCTGTTTCTCAGTTGTGGTATTATTCGATCAGTCTGGCACATTTTTTTCGGGATCTTAGAGATGGATTGGATGGAGTGGTCTTTGATGTTGAATTTACATGAGGTCATGAGGAAATGACAAGAGTTTTAGCCAGTGGAAGCAGAAAGTAATATCAGGATGATGTGTCTTCCGGCAATATGGTGGTCTATTTGGAAAGAAAAAATAACAAAGTTTTCAGGGATAAGTTCAGGCATCCATCCAACATCATCAAAAACTGCATCAACCTGATTCATGATTGGCATTTTGCTGTGTACGGTACCAGAATTACACGGTGGGGTTTCCTACTCAAGTTGGACGGGTGGAAGAAACTAATCTTGTAACTGAGTTGTTCCTGCTCTTTTGCTCATTTGCCAGAGTTGAAGAGGTCTTTAATGTTGGGTGTGGGCTGAGATGAGGCTTGGGTTGTGTTCTACGAGCTTGGTAGAGCTCGTTTGCTCTTCTTTCTTTCTTCCCTTTGTGTTCTTTGGCTTTGCTCTTTCCTTTTAACGAATTGAAGCCTTGTGGTCACCTTCCCCCCCCCCCCCAAAAAAAAGACATTGTAAGGAGTAAAGCAGAAATGAAGGACTGGCATGAACGCACACATTAATGCAGCTTTTGTATTAGCTATGCATGCATACAAGGAATGCATATATCTCCGTTTCAAGTTCAAAATAAATATCATCTTTAAAAAGTTCAAAATGAATCACTACAAAAAAGAAAGAATAGTTCAAAACAAAAAGAATATATTACCTGAACAAGAAAATGTTAGGTTGTATGTCTAATAATCATAAAGGGAATGGACATGTTTTTTTCTGATTAACATGGATAATCATTACATGCAAGTCTGAGATGCCTGTTTTTTATGGTCAGGAGTTCCCCCAACAAAACATAGATTTTAACCCGGTTCCAATAGTGGACAGCATAGTTTTCAAGGCAGCCACCTAGGCATTCCAACAGTGGACAGCATAGTTTTCAAGGCAGTAGCCTAGGTGTTGCCTAGGCAACCAGGTGCTGTTATGGGCCCCAGGAGCCAGCCTGCCTATTTACAGCAGAGAAAGGCCTTGGTGCCTGGCCTGGTCCTCTGTTTTAAAATGGATCCTGTTACAACCATTCCCCCATTTTACACCCTCCCTCGCTCCCTCCCTCCCCTCTGTTTTAAAATGGATCCCGTTATAACCATTTCCCCACTTTACACCCTCCCTCCCCTCTGTTGTAAAATGGATCCTGTTTTAAGATGGATCCTGTTATAACCATTCCCCCACTTTACACCCTCCCTCCCTCCCTCAGTGGGCTCTACAACAGGAGGGGGGCATCTCCTCTCCGTCACTGTCATCAATGCCCCTTCTCTCACCCCCCTCTTACTCCATCTGTCCTCTCCTTCTCTCACCATGCAAGCCCAGAGCCCCCCCTCTCTCCCTCCCACAGTTGTCGCCTTATCGCCTTGACAATTATGGTGCACAACCAACCGATGTGCGTGGATCTATTATATTCTGGTAGTAGAGATCAATGACATGTGAAAAGGAAAGCCAACCACTTCAACAACGAATACACAAATCTTTGCCATTCTTACCTTGCACAGTTGCACATCAGGTTATAGTTAAAAAATGACTGCTTCTGTCCTTCCCATGATCTTTAACAGCTCAAAATACATGAACCAAAACATATCCGTCAACATTCGTTGACCTAATCACAATAAAGGTAAGGCTGGTAAGCCTGAGATAGTGGAGAGGAAGGCAGAACAATAAAGGTAACCTTGCGACAGTGAGATTGGTTTCTATGACTGACTCCCTTACAGTACAAACACTTACATTGCATTCCTACACTCTCTAGCACAGTGCCCTTTCTCCAAGCATCTGATACACAAATCTTGTTGCAATGGCACCAGCTTTGATGTCCTAGTCTCTCTCTCTCTCTCTCTCGTGGACCATTCATTAGTCATTTGTGATGTTAGTAAACAAGTCTGGAGAATTTTTGAAAGTTTGGAGGATTTCACAGTTAACTTCCAGCCTATGCTGGAAAAGTGGAACTACTTCAAGTTTGAGGATCAGCTCATAAGAAAAAAAATTCTCTTATTGATTCCACATGCAATCTGTTGGAGTATTTGGAGGGAGAGGAATGATCATATTTTTCAGGGAAGTAACGTTTATATCAAGAATATTTGGCATTTCTTTGTCATTGGAATATATTTATTCTTTGTATTTCAGTGGTACTTGGAAAAGGGTTGTAAAAGCGTGTTTCCGTATTCCTTTTATGTAGTTCTTGCTTGAAGAGGGACCTCTCTTCTTCATTTCCATTGTACTACCTCTCTTTATGGGTTGTGGAATCAACTTTCTTTCAGGGGAAAAAGTCATCACTATCACCATCTACCAAATCTCAATAAATTAGGATCGGAACACAGACCCTGTCATGTCATTCCATTTTAGTATAAATCATGTTTACATTCAACATGCCTACTTTCATATTTTTCTTCACTCCCTCGATGTAATTTCTTTTTAGTCTTCATCTTCCATTTTTTGAGTCCTCACAAAATTGGTAATTTTTTTAAGTGGTTGGTACCACTAAATATATTAATAAGAAAAGAGGAATTTACTAGTATGGTTATGTGAAATAACAAAATATCCCTACATCGCCAATAAAAAAAGGTCACACCAAGGAGATGTGATTGTCCCTATTCCCCCCCCCCCAACATAACCAAAAGAGAAGAAGTTTTTTTTTTTTGGAAAGTAGCCAAAAGAGAAGAAGTTCTTGTGTCTACATTACACAAAAGCTTTGCCCACAAAGTTGGTGATATATCTCCTAGCAGATGCACCTATCAGTACTTTTTTTGACGCATCCGACCTATCTCAAACTGCTTTCACACACTTTATCTTTTTTTTTAAAGTGGGTAGTACCGCTATTGTATTAAATGAAAAAAGGGATGTACAAGTATAGCCAAAGAGCTCTCAAAAATCCATATACAAAAGGTCACACTAAGATAGTGTGGAGCACTCTAACCCCCCAACAAAACAAAAAGAGGGGAGTTGAGGGAATTCACATTACAAAATAACTCTGCCCATTTTCTCATTCTATCACAAATGAAAGATACAAAGGAGTCCGCTCTAGCCTCCCTCCTAAAAAGCCTATTATTATATTCACCGCACAAAGACCAAAAGGTGACATGCAAGATCAGCCACCACACAATTCTATCCCCTCTATGTCACCACCTTCTGCCCCAAGACCGAACGAAGTGATGCACCTCTCTATGTCGGCCGAGGACCCCACGGGTTCTTGTAGCAAGCCTCTCCCACACCTCATGAGAGTAGGTACAACCTACAAACAAGTGGTCTAGAGTCTCGTTCTCATGTCCGCACGAGCAACAAGTCGGTTGGATGTCCAGAAAGAACTGAAGCAACTTGTCTCGAGTAGGAAGCCCGGCGTGGGAAATCCTCCAAATAAGGATCTTCACCTTCAGCGGACTCCTCGGCCTCCAAACCTGAGGGGCGAGACTGTGGCACACCCCTCCGTTAGAGATAATGGAGTAAACAGACCTAACTGAGAAAGACCCCTTCCTACCCAACCTCCAAGTCCATGCATCCTCCCTATTAAGGTGCTAGGGCGTAGTCGAGAAGGAAGAGTAAAAGGTCCGAGAACTACTCCATCTCGTCGATCCTAAAGTCCCTCCTAAAGGTCAATACCCAAGTGCCTCCAGAAAGCTGGGAGTCAAAAGCCAGAGAGACCAAACCCAAAGGTTCCGCTGAGACAACAAAGAGGCTGGGGAACGAAGACTCCAACGTGAAGTCGCCACATTATCTGTCCTTTCAGAAAAGGCATTGGTCGTCTTTCCCTAGTTAGACCCACACGTCGGAGGAGATAAAATCCCAGCAAGTCAAGATACCACGCCAAATGGGCAAAATTTGATACAGTGGTGGTGAAGCCATTTCCAAAACTCTCCTCTTGCCAAAGTATCTCTGCCTGATAACTCGTGCCCACAGCCCATCATCTCCTGCCCCCAACCTCCACAGCCATTTGCATAGGAGAGCGAAATTAAAATCTCTAGCATCCTTGATCCCTAGACCCCCCCTCTTCCTTATTAGCAACCACCCTCCCTCACTTGATATCATATCATCCCATGCATCTCTCCCACTCCCGTGCCAAAAGAATCTCTCCTTAATAGACACGATCTTCTTCACTATTGACTTCGGGATCCAAAACACTGAGAAGAAATAGATAGGTAAGCTGTCCAAAACTGATCTGCATAATACTAATTTGTCCCCTTAAGATAGCAGTCTAGCCTTCCACCTAGTCAGTCTGGACTCTTATATTTGTATGATAAAAAGCCAATCAGCACACCGAAGAGCACCTGAGGTCAGAGGGAGTCCTAAGGAGGAGATAGGGAAGGCTCCTAACTGACACCCCAAAATGCTCGCCGCTATCTGAAGGGCCATGTCCTCCCCAACTAGCATGCTCTTGTTGAAGTTAACTTTTAGACCAATGACCTCCTCTAACAATTCTAACAAAAGTCTAGCCACGTATAACTGCTGCTCATCCTCAATCAGGAATAGAATAGTATCGTCGGCATACTGCAAGTGAGTGACTAACGGATCTCCACTCCTAACCTGGAAGCCCCTGATCAGACCTGAAACCTCTGCTCTCAACCACACCCTACTAAGAACATGAGTCATAAATACAAAGAGGAGAGAAGACATAGGGTCTCCCTGCCGAAGCCCCCCCTCCTATGAGGAAGAAAGGAGTCGGCTTCCCATTGACTAGGACAGCAATGGAGAGATAGGAAATATCCCGGACCCAACCAATCCATTTTTTCCTAAAGCCCATTTTCTCCAACACATCAAGCAAGCATAACCAGTTGACCCTATCATAAGTCTTATCGAAATCCAGCTTCAGGACCACCCCTTTCTTCCTCTAAGTCTTCATATCAAATAAACACTCGTAGACCACTAAAAAATTATCTTGAATATGCCTCCCCCTGATGAAGGCTCCCTGGAAGCAACTAACCACCCTGTCCATGACTCTATCCAATCTACCTGCCAGAAATTTGGTGATTGCTCTTGTAGGTGCCATTCAACAGACTAATGGGCCTGAAGCATTGTTGGCAGTATCGGCCGAAATCGATACGTTTCGGCCGAAACCGATACGTTTCGGCCGAAACGTATCCGTTTCGGCCTATACCGACACCGAAACGGGCATTTGCACTGTAGCAGGGCCAATACCAAAAATAATATATTTTTTATTGATTTCGGACCGAAACCATCCGGTTTCGGACCGAAACCATCTGGTTTCGGACCGAAACCGACCGAAACCTAACCTGTTTTCGCCGAAACCTAACTTGTTTTCGGGTCGAAACCTAACATTTTCATAGATTGCCCCCTTTTCTAACTGTTTTGAACCGGTTTCGGCCGAAACCGAAACCGATACCGAGTCGTATCGGTTTCGGACCCGGCCGAAACCGAGTCCGAAACCGACACTGCCATCCTTGACCTGAAGTCCCTACAATGTTGGGCTCCTTATTTTTTGGGGATAAGGACAATAAGAGTTTTATTGATGGCCCCAAATGAGCCCTCCCCTCCTGAAACTCTCTCATTACTGCCATAACCTCAACTTTGATGATATCCCAACACTTTTGGAGAAAGGCCAACATGATGTCATCCGGCCTTGGAGCTTTGTCCCCTGCAAGAGAAAAAACAACCTAGTGAATCTCCTCCTCTATAAAGTTCTGTGAGATAACCTCCCTCTCCTCACTAGAGAGACAGGGAAAGAGATCATCTGCAATCCTCGGCTTGAAGTGGTCCTCCTCTGAAAAGAGCCTGAAGTAGTAGTTCCACGCCAGACCCCTAATCTACTCTACGAAGAAACAGAGAGCTCTCCCACCCTGATACAAATGATGGTGTTAACTCTCCTCCTCCCTATAGCAATGCACTGGAAGTAAGCAGTATTCTTGTCCCTCTCTTTAATCCATATGTCTTTCGATCTCTACTTTCAATAGATTTTCTCCCTAGAGAGGATCTCGTAAAATTGAGCCCGAAGAGAATCCTTGAGACTCCTATCATCTACATCCATGAGTCCTACCTCCTCCAAACAATCTAAGCCCTCAATTTGCTGAAAAATTCTATCCTTTGCAGCCCTCCCTGCGAGGGTTTTGTCTGCCCCCCAAGACTTGAGGACCTGGACAGTGTGCCTCAACTTCAAGTCTTCAACACTAGAGTAGCCATAGCAGATCACAAACTTTATCTTTTCTTACATGCCATCCCTCAAAATACAATCATTTGATATACAACATCTTCCTCTTCCCATGTACCCACCTAAGCATTCTCATTTCAGCTACTACAATGTACCAAATAGAATCAAAATGCATAACACTAAAATCCACTAAGAAGGCAAAAGAATTCTCACGCAACTGGTTAACTAACTCGTGCCTAAAATTGCTTACGTGTTTTCTCAAGGATTGAAGACAATGCAAGACTTACCCGCTGCTCTGACAAAAATTTGAGAAGCGGGGGAGGAGGCGGCGGGGACTGCTTCACTTTGCAGTCAAAGTACCCACTTGCAGAAAAGAAAAACAACAATCTTAACCCAAAAAAAGACACATAAAATACGACGCCATCACGATTGGGAAGGTCCCGTTAGACGATCGCTGCTTATGCAATGCAATCAATCCTTCGGGAGGAACAAAAAGTCAGCTTTCTCGTGAAAACATGGGGAAGTGGGCAATGGAGGACTGGAACCCAGTTGGCGGGCCAAGTGGGGGCGGCGTTTGCGAGTATGCGTGATGGTGGCAACTAACAAACGGCCACACGGATATAACAACAGCACGCGGCCAGGGGGTGGGTGGCAGCATACCTGTCGCGGGGGCATGAGAAGGAGGAGGACGATCAGAGGCAGAAGGATGGAGCGGAGGGCCAGATGGCGGGACATGTCGAGGGAGTGGGGGGAGACGGTGTGGTTTGCCGATACCGGAGGCGGCGGATGCTCAGATGAGATCGCAGGCCATGGTCTTCTCCTCCAGACCACCGTCCGCCGGTCCCCCGCACCAACGAGAAGCGGCTCCCCCAGTCCCCCCACGACTCGTGCGCTCTCACTTCCTGTCGCCGGCGAGTTTTGGGCGAAGTTTCTAACCATCAAAAGGGAAAAAAAATAATTAATTGAGGCCCTTGACGATGTCCGAGCTTCATTTTCGCAGACAGTAAAACCTGGACAATACTGCAAGGGAATCCTGAAAAGGATAACAGATCGCAAGGAGCCCATAAAAGGTGAATTTTGAAATAGGAGAGAAAATAAAGTTCAAACACTATCAAATACTCTAATAATTATCTTAAAAAAACTGTAAGTAACCCCCTGAATTGCATTTTTGGAAAATCTCATAAAGAATAAATATATGTAAAAAAAACTTACATGATCAAGATACATGGATGTAGAGGTTCACCAAATCTAAGGGTTACTTACATGGGAATTGAATGTTCGGGGGTAAGATTTGTAATTTCGTTGGGACCGATTTACCCGGATGAGTTTTAGGACGTGTTCGAGAACTTAATAGATCATAGATTATAACTTAAAAATCTTCATCCATTTAAAGCAAAGTTTGTCGACCCGCGCGACCCGGTCGACCCGGTCTCGGCCTGGGTCAGGTCGGGTCGCTCCCGACTAGGTCCGTCCTGGTCCATCCTGCCCTATATCTAAATAAAAAAGATTATATATATATAATATATATATAATAATAGAATAAAATAAAAAGGTACACTTTATATATATAGTATATTATTAAATTAATGGGGTGACCCGGTGACGACCCATGACCCGATCGTCCCGTAAACGGCCTGGGTCGGGTCGTGCGGGTCGGCGCGACCCGCACCGGGTCAGCAAACCATGATTTAAAGTTCCACGAAATGTCTAAATATCACGTCAAATTATGCAAAAGACATAATCTAACTTTTTAGAGAGAGATAGGTTGAAAAGTCTCCACTTTTTATAATCTCTCAAAAATCTCTTTTTCATTAGATTATTCTCACTCTAAAAGATTATGAAAAAAGTTAGATTATGTCTTTTTTATTATTCTCACTATAATGTTATTGAATTTTCAAACGAGACCTTAGTACGGTATGAATCGACCTAAATCGATTCATATTGATTCAAGTCAAGTCACTCATTTAATATATTTTTTATAATAAAAAATAAAATGACTCAAAATGGCTTAGTAGATTATCACGCAGTGAGTTCACTCTCGTATGATATCACTCATCTCGGTACGGTTGTCAAATCATGATAAGAATTATTTACATATATTTAATATTTAAAAAGTTTTTTTGTACGTACATGATATTTTAGGGTTTATATAAAAAAACCCCAAAAATACTATTCATTCCAATATTTTCCACTTTTGATCATATTAATTATAGAGAAAGGCGATCAATAAATAAAGATTCTTATTAAATGCACAGTTTGGCTTGTTATATGGGCTGGTCAATAAATAAATATCTGTCAGTGAACATATAGTTTAATCCGAATGTCTTAAGCAAATGTTGATAATTATTCTTTTTTCATTCTCATGCAAGTGGAATGCCTACACAAGCATATTTTTTATATCCAAAAGAGAAATAAGAATATATTTTTATGTTCCCAACTAATTCTTCACACACACACACACATATCTATCCATCATTGTTGTCTATTTTGTTCACTCAACCTTAGTTAGAGTTGTAACTCAAAGCTACAATATTTATCTATTTATCCGTTCACATGCGGTCGAATGACCAAACTTCTCATGGGTTAGATATGCCTTTTTCTTATCATCTATATTAACATCTCTATAAGATTTTGATGATAACAAAACTAAGTTGATTGATGTAATAGGTTATTTTAAGTACTTGCAAGATTAATCCAAAGATTTTCTTGTATATGAAAATGTGGACTAAGTATTTGCTTATTTTTCATATCCTAATATTTGATTCTATCAAGCTTCCTTCGTCTTATTTGTAGATCTTTTAGGGTCGCTTTGACAACGGAGTTGTCGGCCGATTCCGCTAACTGAAGAGAGAGAAAAATGCGACGGGACCCGTCTCCCCCCTCACACAGAAGCGGTTAACCGAGGTCGGTTACCGTGCTCGGTTAACAAACACGCTCTTAAAGACCTTTTAAACGGTCTAAGTTTGTCTGAATCGGATGTCTATGTTAAGAGATATGACTTTACAAAATTGACAGTCAAACAATACCAATGTGTCCAAGTTTGGTGTCAACAGAGCATCGAGATAGGGTGAAGATATCTCCCGTTAAACTCCATTTCATGTTTGATGTCACTGAAAAGTGCATGGATAAGTCTAGGTTAAGAAAAATAGGGTTAACCCCAAAAAATAAGGGTTGTTGTAATGAGTTGTCCTCATTTGTCCAATGTCATTTTAACCCCCCTCTTGATACTTTTATTAATGTTAACTATTATTAAATAATTAACTTATTTATATTAATTATTTTTTAAATAAAAAATAAAATAATAGTCTCATTAATGCTAATCATGATTAAGAAGATAAGCATATTGAACATTAGTCTCGTTAGTGCTAAATATTATTACCAAGAAAATATTAAACAATACTCTCATTAGTGCTAATCATCATTATGGATAAAAAATTAAATATTAACCTCATTAGTGTTAATCATGATTGAAAAGAAAAACACGGTCAGCATTAATCTTATTAGTGCTGAATATTATTAACAAAAAATATTAAACAATACGCTCATCAATGCTAATCATCATTATGAATAAAAAATATTAAATATTAACGTCATTAGTATTAGTCATGATTAAGAAGAAAATATTATTAAACAAAATACAAATCATTAGTGCTACATATTGTTAAAAAGAAAAATCATTAAACAATAATCTCATTAGTGTTAATTATTATTACAAATAAAAATATTACATAATAATCTCATTAGTGCTAAATATTATTAACAAGAAAAAAATTTAAACAATAATCTCATTAGTGCTAATCATCAGTATGAATAAAAAATATTTAACATGAACCTCATTAGTGCTAGTGATGAACAAGAACATAACATACCAAATTGTATTATACTTGGTGTATATATTTTAATAGAAAATTTTATTCAAACGTACCTCCATTAGTGTTAATCATCGTTACGAACAAAGCATATTAAACATTAACTTTATTAGTACTAATCATAATGAAGAAGAAAAATTGTTAAGTAAATGACAAATCATTAGTATTAACTATTATTAAAAATAATTATTAAACAACAGTCTCATTGCAGCCGCTAGTATAGACAGTAATAGGGTTTTGATGTGTGGTGATGACACCACTGTACAACACCACAGCCCGTGGGCTTTAGAGGTTGAATCGCACAAGGGGGGTTTCTCAATGCTTCTTTGGGAGATGCTTTCCCCAATTCAAGCAGGCCCCCTTCCCAGCATCATTAACCACAAGATAAAACCTTGTTTTGATGTGTTTCTAGAGTTGAACTACCCAACTGATTTAAGTGAGAATAAGATAAGCGATGACGCATGGGTAATTTACTTCATATAAAGTTATGGGAGTGAGTTATTCTTATATTTAACCTAAAAAATGAGAATAAATGGAATAAATCATCCAATGTCTAATCCAAAGATATCCCCGGAACCAAATAGACCTCATTATCTATAAATGTAAGTCACAAATGAGGATAACTTTAAGTTGGGATATCTTAATGATATCCTAATATTTGTTAGACATATCAAATAGGGATTAGAGGGTAAGTTAGGTTTATCATTTCTGATACTGATATCAAACGAGGCCTAGGTGTCTGTCTACTTGTTGTATTAGATCACATCTAATAATAGTGAATACTTAAGTGACCCTCAGAAGAGTGGATGTAGGTCAGCTTGTTTGATCAAACCACCGTAAAAATCACAGTGCATTATTTTTATGTGATTGAATCTCTCTCTCCGATCTCCATTCTTTGTGTTCTGATTTGTATCATTGCCCTAGAGTGATAGAATTTTTAAACACTTAGACCCCCTCTAATAAACGAGTAGGGTAGGGCGAATATTCCGTTCGCCTTTACCGGAGCGAATAGCGTATTTCGACTCCTCCCGATCGAATACCTTATTCGACCAAAACAAGGTCAAAACACATGTTCTAACCACTTACTCCGGAGCTTATCAAAGTGGCGAATACCCCGTTCCAACCGGCCAATACTCCATCTCGTTGCAGCCTGTTAGTTTATCGAAGTGGCGCTTAATTCACCCGCTTTGGGGTTGGGTGTGTACCATAACTCCGGGCCCACAAATGAGTTACATGTGTATTATAATGAAAGACACTTTAGATCAGTTATTTTGGCAAGATCTAGATATGATTATTTCCAATATGATGACAGCGAGATCAGAGAAATATAACCGATCGATGATCCTTGATTATGTAGGAATACACGATAACTCAAAGAACAAGATATATTTAAGCGCTCCTATTCTTAAACATGCATATTTATCAGAACTAAAAATTAAGACAACACAAAGCCCGGCCCTCTTTGATGGAGGGATAGATAAAATGAGAGTTATCTCTCCTAGATTAATTTGTCATGAAATTTAGTCCCATTTGCTTTGATATATAATAGATTATCCTTTTGGAACAAACGAGCATTAACCCTATTGCACATCTTGGGGTGGAACAATCTATCTGGATGGATTAAATGAGAGTTATCTCTAAATTTAATCCAGTTAACTTTTTTGACCTATCAAACTAAAAAAAAAATAGATTGAGAGTTATCTCCGAGATAAATGGGGAATAACATTTTCAAAATGAGTCCCCTCTCTGATGTGATGATCAGATGACAATTTGAAAATGTGTACACTAAGTCCCATTCTACATCAAGAGTTAATCATAATTTAACTAATTAATCACAATTTAACTAATTGAACTATAACAATGACCATTGAAATTCTTCTGTCGTATACTTCATTCTCGAGATTATTTGAATTGTAAGAAATAAGAAGCTTGGATGGGGTATATCCCCAATCTTGGATGATCTAAAAGGCTAAAATTTTACTAAAGGGCTCTTTAATAGTCAAATAGACCTAGCATAAACCATGTCACCCAAGCTATTAAAAGAAAGTGAAGGGTACCATGCCTCCTTCCACCACAGGAGAGCAAGACCCTGAGCTCAGATTTCCAATACTACGTTGAATCTGATTTTTCTATGATGGATGATAAACAGACATACAACATGGTAAAAAAAAACACTACTTCTCCAACAAAACAGATGAGTAATATTTGCTACATATCATGGCGTGGAATTTATGCCTAGTCTTTTTGCAGCAAGTATTACTCAAAGCAGAAAGAAGAAGAGATGTTACAATATCACTCTTTTTCTCTACCTTTTTATCCCCATCCTTTCCCATTGTCCAGTTTGAAAATCTGACGGTTTTTATGTAAGGGAAATTTTGATGGTGAGAAAGTACCAACTTAAAAGACCATCACCTTTCTCCCAGTGAATCAACTTTATTAACCTCAATGTGACATGAGTTTCAGTAAATCTATAGAGCATGGACTCATAAATACAGATGTGTGCGGTTGCTCTCTCCATTGCAGGTAAGGCTCAAACCTATAATATTAGGTTTCAGCCCCCATCATGGATTTCCGATGCGGGTATGGTGCTCTACTTTTTGGAAGGTGGTATGAACCACATTTCATTGAAGGTAAAAAGAGGTTACATGTCCAAACGAAAGCAAAAAAAAACACAGGTTCTACCAAGAGGGTAGACCAGCCCTCATCGTCCCAACCCACAAGAAAAGGAAGATTACAAGGTACAATGTTTCCACCCTAGTAATCTGCCAAGAAGGTCTAACTGGTGTCAAGAAATCCCTTTCACTGTGAAGTACCCATCCATCAAGCAATTGATGCAGCTCTGGATGATCATAGAAGGGTGTTTGAATTCCTCTCTAAAGATTCTACTATTCTTTTCCCTCCAGATGACCCAAAACATGGCTGGGAAGTGCATACCTCATAGATCCTTCTCTTCTTCAAGAGGGTTAATAAGCCTCCACTCTTTGCACCAATCTTCCAATTGATTCTTGATCTGCCACTAAACCTTTGTTGTTCTGAAGAATTGGGTCCAGACTGTCCGGATGATTCCACAATTGAAGAACAAATGGTCCAAGCTCTCTTTAAAGCAACCACACAAAATACAGGAAATCCTTATATTAGGTTTGATTTTTTGGACCCTGTCAGCAGTGAAAATTCTTCTCCAAAACACTTTCCAGAAGAAGATCCTGATTCTGATGGGAAGTTTGGTATTCACACTTGTTTGTGCCATGGAACTCACCATCCTCCTTGCATCAAAATAATGATAGCTGACCTAGCAGAGAATTTCCCTGATTTTTCCCATTTCCAAATCCTTGAGTCTCTGGATTCTGGGGCTAATTTCTGGTTGGAAAACTGTAGATACTCCTGCCACTCAGCTTCAAAAAATCTTCTTCTAAAATGCATGTTCCATCCCGGACTGTCCAGTCGCTCCGACCAGACCTCACATACCTTAACCCCCAGCCTAGCAGCAAGAGCAAACAAGTTGGAGAATGTTTCTTTAAGAGGATTATTCAACAACCATAGATCTTCCCAAAACCTGGACTTCCATCCCCTACACAAATAATAGAGAAACATTTGTAAAAGTCCCTAAACCTCATAATGTTCTTCCAAATGCTAGACATTTGTTGCCTGATAGGTCCATCAGAGGCCCATCCATCCCCACCTCCTAAGTATTTGTTCACAAATATACTTCTCCGTAAGGATGGCTCGTCCAAGTCCACTATCCACAACCATTTCATGAGCAAAACTTGATTGGTTATTTCGATTGGTGTTAAACCAGCTCCACCTTCTTCTTTGGGTCTGTAAACATACTTCCAAGCAATAGGGTGCATTCCCTTCTCTCCCGGTCCTTTTCCTTTCCAAAAGAATGCTGCTATCAAAGATTCCAATCTGCTGCGTACAATTGTGGGAGCCTTGAAAATAGACATAAAGTAGATAGCAAGATTGGGAAGCACATTCTTGCACAGGACCCATCTACCTCCAGCCAAGAGTAATTCTCTTTCTATGCTGCAATGCGGTCGCCAACTCTCTTAATAATAACATTCCAGTCTGAAGACTTCAGGTTGCCACAAGTAATAGGTAGGCCCAGGTATGTAATAGGGAATTCACCCCATTCGCAAAGAGATGTTTTTCAGCTTCATTGATGTTGATCCCTACAATTTCACCTTTCTGAAAATTAATTTTAAGACCCATCACAGCCTCTAGCAACCTTAGCAAGATCCTAGGATTGATAAGCTTATCAATATCAGCTGAGACAAATAGAATGGTATCATCTGCAAAGAGCAATGTCCTCCATAGAATTCCCTATAGGTGCCCCTGAAATTAAACCTGCATCCCTTGCTTTCTTCCACATAGAGCTCAATACTTGGCCGACAATGACAAAAAGCAAAGGGGATAGAGGGTCCCCTTGCCTTAGGCCTCTAGAGCACCCAAAAAAACCCTGAGGATTCCCATTCACTAAAATAGAGAACTTGGCAGTCTGAAGACAACACCAGATCCACCGTATCCACTTGTTTTTGAAACCCATGTAATGAAGAACATGAAGCAAGTAATCCCAATTGATTTTATCATAAGCCTTAAAGTCTAACTTGAACAACACACATTGTTTCCTTTAATCTTCTGTTCATGCAAGCATTCATAGGCCGCCATGAAATTGTCCAAGATATACCTGCCCGAGATGAAAGCTGACTGGTTGGTGTCTACAAGGTTGTTGATTACTGCTTTCAGCCTGTTGACCAGTGCCTTGGTGATAATTTTGAAGGTTCGATTAAACAAATTGATTGGACGATAATCATTTATAGATTCAAAATTATCTTTCTTGGGAATTAGCACAACATGAGTGAAGTTGAAATATCTAATGGCTGTCGGGTTTGTTTTTCTAAAATTGAAGGACTGCATCCATAATGTCTTCCTTCACCACCTCCCATAAGTGTTGATAAAAACCCCATAGAGAAACCATCAGGCCGGAGAGATTTATTGGGGTCATGCTGAAGATAGAGCTTCTCATCTCCTCCTCAGAGAATGGTTTGATTAGGTTGAATGCCATAGATTCTGAGATTTTGCTGAACCCCTCACTAGAGAGCCGCGATCTCCACCCATCTTCTTCTTAGAAAAGAGCCTCAAAATGGCTAAGAATGGCCTGCTGGATTTCTGCCTCACTATGAATATAGTTATCCCCAATTTTCAGTCTGTGGATGCTTAAAAGCCTACTCTTGACAGAAGCCATAGCATGGAAGTAGCCGTGTTCTTATCCCCTTCTTTAAGCCATTGTTCCTTAGCTCTTTGCTTCCACTTCATTTCCTCCCTAAAAGACCATTCCTCATATTCTTTTTTAATCTGATCCCATTACGCTCTTTCCTCTTTAGACAACAACCCTCGGTCATTTTTGATATGTACGGTGCTCTACTTGAGTCTGCAACAAGATTGCCCTCACCATACAGTAAAATGGTTTGTATAACTCACTTTGCCGACAACCTTTCTGCTGCCCATTTAAAATAAGCAATCTTAATAGGTTTTTTTTGTATATAAACCCCTACAAACTGCTTATTTATCTATAACTCCTGATTTTCACATATTACTATAAATATCCCTGACATCTACAAAAAAATTATAGTTACACCCTTCCAGCAAAATGACCTTTAACTCCAACCGAATATGCTAAAAAGATTACATCGATCTGGTGAAGTCAAGGATATATATGCACAAGCCTGTGAATTTAAAGGTATAAATGCAAAAAAGTATCATAACTTTTTTTGGCAGATTCAGTGGGAGTTGACTGCAGTTTGATGGGAAGAATGTAGCTGCAGCCTTTTTGAAGATGTCAGGGGTATTTATAACAATAAGTGAAAATCAGGGGTATAATACAAATACACTATATGGATATTTACAGAAAGCCCATCTTAACAATTCAAACAATAATATTGTAAATATGAAGCTCACCGAAACTCAAGGTACATAGATATGCACCTTGTGTTTTATTCATTGAGGAAAAGACCATCAAAGATGTTACTGACACAGTCAGAAGAAAGAAAACTAAAAGACAGATCTGAAAGCACAATTTGTTCACCTACAGTGGCACGAAGAGCAACTCATTCATAACTTAGCCTCTTGCACCAGAAAGTTCTTCAAAGGCCCTTCTCCTGCATGGCCCGTACTCTGGTAGGAAGGCCGTAGAGCCGGATGAACCCAGCAGCATCAGCCTGGTTATAGATGTCCCCGTTCTCAAATGAAGAGATGTCTTCTCTGTACAGGCTGTAAGGGCTCTTCCTGGAGGCCACAGTTACTTGCCCCTTGTACAATTTGAGTGTCACAGATCCTGTAGTGTTCTCTGTGATCTTCTCCATGAATGCATCCATGGACAGGCGAAGGGGATCAAACCAACGACCAGCATATACCAACTCAGCATACTTGAGGGCAAGAGAGTCTTTAACCTGCATGGTCTCCCGATCAAGTGTCAGAGATTCGAGCTCACGTACAGCAGTGAAGATGATTGTCCCACCAGGAGTCTCATAGACCCCACGGCTCTTCATGCCAACTAGTCTGTTCTCAACCATGTCAATGCGTCCGATGCCATGTTTCCCACCAATTTCATTGAGCTCTGACAGAAGAGATGCAGGAGAGAGCTCATTCCCATCGATGGAGACGGGTAAACCTGAGACAATACTGATCTCTATGTATCTGTAAACATAGAACCCAAGTACATTATGTTGACTCATGAAAGAAATAACAATCTTCATTCTCAATGCAACTGTACATCCTGAACCGAAAGCAGGCATTACCTCCTAATAATTAATGCAACATTTTTTATCATATGCAAATGAGAGCAAAATTTGCTCCGAACTTAGTGATTCCAGGACTGAGTACTTGTTGGGGATCAGGCAACTCAACTATTATCTTTAGTGTGTCATTTTAGTTCTCAGCTCACCCATATTTTGTGCTGCATCTCAAAGATGTTGTTCCAGTCTCCTATCTTCTGTGCCATTGGAATTTTCTTTTCAATTTTTTTTTGATAACAGGGAACCTAGCGGAGTGGTGTGGAAAGCTGAGCGATCATGGGGCCACCCGGGTTCGAAACCCACCCTATGCCCTTTGCCACCCTTTTTTTGCACCCTCATCAGAAAACCCCGGGCCTGTGCCCCTTGAGGATTAAGCATAGGCCGGGTAAGCCCCCCCCCACCCCGGTTTTGAACTCGGGTCACCCCTACCGTGAGGAGGTAGCCTTGCCATTCGACCCACTGGGGTCCTCTTCTTTTCAATTTCTTTTGAATATGAGCCCTGTAAGTGAGCATGGGAATCCTGTGGCAGCTGGCGGGTTCTCACCCACCAACCACCATTTCAGCCCATGGTAAATGGTAGATATGTACAGGACAAACATTGTGGCCAACTACAGAGCAGAACAAGGAGTATGTCACTAGAATCTTGGAACCAATTGTCAAGAAAATGATTTCATTTGCAGATTGAAACACAATTACCTTATGGTCTTTTCCAAAGTCACAATGTGAATTGGATTTTGGTTCATTAAAGAATCAAAGTGATTCTTGATTTCACTTCATGATTGAAAAATTAGACTACTAATAGAAGCCAGATTTCTAAAAAATTCTACATCGATATAAAATACTCAAAATATCGGATAAGGGCATACCGCAGCCCATGGCCAGTGCATATTTCTGACATTTATAAGAGCAGTGTTGGATCCTCTGTGATCGTCATATACTTGTGAAAGTTGAAGAGAAATTTTATAGAACGGCTGTGAGACCTGCTTTGTAATATGGTACCGAGTGTTGGACAGTAAGAAAGGAACATATTCACAAAATGTGAGTAACAGAGATGAGGATGTTGAGATGGATGTGTGGTAAAACTTAGAAAGATTAAGAATGAGCGCATCCGTGAGGACTTAGGTGTAGCTCTAATTGATGGTAAAATAAGAAAAATAGACTCAGGTAATTTGGACATGTGCACCGTCGCCCTAACTTAGCACCAGTTAAAAGATGTGGTCAAATCTTAGTGAATGGTAGTAAAAGAGCTCGGGAAAGTCCTAAAATGAGATGGTGTGATGTCATTAGAAAGGACATTGGCTTCTTGGTTTTAAATATGAATATAGCACATGATAGAAATATTTGGTCAAACAAGATTCATGTAGCTGACCCCAAATAATGGGAGAAGGCTCTAATGATGGTGATGGTAAGAGCAGTGCTGGAACAAAGGGCGCTCAACATCATGGAAGGCAAACCCAGATCTGGAGTCCGGATTGGACCTGGCTGATCCTGATCTGATCCGGATTGGATCAGTGCAATTGGCTGATCCGTTGAAAGAGCAGCCGATCCCAGATCAGCCTGTTAAAAAAATACTGTAAAATGTTCAAAAATCAGGGAAAACTGGAAAATGAGAAAAATCTAGATATCTAGAAATTTTAAACGAGGATTCCAGAAATAATACAAAACGATATAATGTATCATATAAAAAGATAAAACAGCAGAGACTTCAACAGCCAGGTCGCCAATTTGAGGGGGAGCACCAGCTCTTCTCTAAGTGGCATAAGGCATGGAACCTAAAGGGCGACAAAACCATTTGGCGGCTTATCCTACATGCCACACTGTGGGCCTTGTGGACCGAGAGGAACAATAGAATTTTCAAGAGGGAAGGAAGCGAGGCCAGAAGATAGGTTAGCCACTTTTGTTTGTGAGAGAGGCCATTTGGGCGAGAGGGCTTTGTAAAGTGGAGAATTATAACTCTCTCTTTTTGTTGTTGGAGAGTTCATTGGGGACAACTTATGGTGGGAAGGTCCTTTTTGTAATGGGGTTTTTGTTGAGGTCAGAGCTTATACTTGCACATTCTCCTTTTTCTTTTTATATATACCTGTGGTATCATCCACTTCTCAAAAAAATCATATAAAAAGATTAAAAAGACATAATGCGTCATATAAAAATATAGTTGGTTGATAGTAACATTTTCTTAACATAAATGTAAAGATACAAAAAGACATAATGTATCATATAAAAATAAATAAATAAACTACATCTTAAACAAGAACTTAAGAAAAAAATACATCTTAAATAAGGGACTTTCATGGCCTAAGGGAGCAGCATTCTTTTATGACTTTTACATGAATTTTACCGCTAAAAGTCAAAACCAATTATGAAAAATCAGGAAAAAATGAATAAGGCTGATTCCACTGATTTTGGATTAGCTGATTCCACTGATTTTGGATTAGATTCCGATTCCGATCTGGACCGCTTAGGGCCTTAGGCTGAGTCCACTTGTATTTTTCAATTTTGAGCCTGCTCAACCCCAAACTTGGATCGTGACCCAGCGATTCCCATACAAATTGGTCAATCCCAATCTGGATTGGCCAATTCTGCATTCCATGCTTAAACATAAACCTGCTCCACAAAGTCCCTTTAACTACCTCGTTCTAGTTGTATAGTTGTACATTAAATCACGAAATTAACTGTGCAAAAACATCATGAAATATGCAGCATGCTTTTTTATTATTGCAGTGGTTGTGGAGAAAGATTTCTGTAAAAATAAATCAAGATTTTTGCAAAAAAATGTAAATTGGTGGTGTATCCCACTTCATCCGAAAAATGGGCACATTTTTTGGTTATCTGTTTTGCCATTTTGTAATGGACTTTGCACATCTTTTGAAGGTTGACCAATCCACTTGATGCAGAAATTTGATCAATGTTTTTAAATTGAGGAAATAGAATTACCAGCATAATGCTGAGTCCCTCAAATATCAAAAAGCTAAAGTGCAACTTCTTACAGGACTTGATTTTTCTGAAGAGAAAAAAGATGAACAAGCAGCCATTACTATTTTCTACTAAATCATCAAGAAAGCTGCAAATTATAAAAGGAATGCCAAGCCACTTACTCAGGAGTATTAGGAGCATCTTCAGGGTCTACAGTCATCATATACATATCCTTGGCTGGCTCATTTGCTGGATCTTCAAGAATATCCCCCTTAAAGCCCAAGAAAAGCACATTGTTAGAAGAGAATCAAGTGTGTGTGTATATATATATATATAGAGAGAGAGAACGAAAAAGAAGGTCCATCCATTGACAGATCATACAAGAAGAGACCAGGTGCCTAGCACCCCATCCAAGATAGTACATGGCTACATGCCCATACCCTCTCTTAGAAAGGGGTACATCAACTACAGGGGGTTAACCCCAGAAAGAGAGAACAACAGAAACTGTAGCAATTGAAATGGACCAACAGCCTAATGGCACGAAAAAAACAGAGGAAAGGACATTGCCCGACAAGCAAGCCTTGGGCTACTTCCATGAGGTAGAAGCAGCTGCAGCTCATCTTGCATTTGACAAGGTCTGGCGAGCTTGGATGCCACTCTTCCAGCAGCAGAGGAATAATGCACCACTGCTACGAGTTTCCATGGAGGTCGGTGTTGGTGCCATAGATGACGAGCTCCACAAGAAAGATGCATCCACCTTAGGCAAACTCCTAAAGATACAGCTAGACTCCAAGGCGAGCAACTGACATCCAAGATAGGCCTTCAGGACACATTAGAAAAGGATCAGGGTAGATACCAAATGGTAAATAGATACGTCCGGCAAATCAAGAGCAGGGCAGGGCTGAGAAGAGATCGAGGTAGGAGTGGATCTAGGTAGACAAAAGGAAGGACCTAGAAGGGAAGAGAATTACCGGAGATGGGAAAGCCAAAGGCCAAACCCTGAATGAGCCTGCAAAGCCAAGGAGGAAGGGCAAGAACCCCCAAAATACGCAGAGGGCAAGACCCTACTGGCGGAACTTCCTAACCAAAAGGAGGGGCTAGAGGGGTTGAGGTCGCTGGAGAATGAGAGGGGGAAGGACGGGGAGGGAGGGAGTCAGCATCAACAGGGGGGCAGGGTGGAGGAAGAAGTTGGGCAGCAACAGGGGGGGGGGGGAGGAGGGTGATGGCATCAACCACTGTGGGGAGAAGGTGGGGGAGGGTGCTAATGGTGGGGGTGGGGGGCAGAGAGCAGGTGATGGAGAAACTGGGGAGTGGGGGGCAACGATGAAGCCAAAAGTGATGGAGGGATGGGTGAGTAGGCAATGCCAGCGAAGGGAAACAGGCACCGGCAACCAAAACCCCTAGAGAGGGGACCTTGCCTTGGTGGTGGGTGGGGGACCCCATCTACCACAGGATGTAATGTAGGCAATATTTAAAAATCATGGCCCATAATTCGACAGCTTGTGACCATACATGTGCTGGGAATAACATGGATTTATGAGTTTGATTTTTATGGACATGGTAAGCAATGAAATTACAGTGATACCTCATGGCTAAGGTGCCACAGATTCCGATCTCTGCTGTAAATAGATTTCTTTGTCACAGGAACAGGGACATTGTGTTTCTTTGCATATTCAATGGCATCTTCTCGCCCCTTGATGTCCCATTCCCTCCATGGAGCAACAACATTTAGTTGGGGATTTAGTGCAAAGAAGGCCAGTTCAAAACGGACCTGCACCAGAATTCAAAGACGAGCCAAGTTTATCAAAGATACAAGCTTTAGGTAAGAAGCATGTTGTTAGCAAGTGACAATACCTGATCATTTCCCTTTCCTGTACATCCATGAGCAACTGCATCAGCACCAACTTCTTTGGCAACATCAACCATAGCCTGCAATTTTGAAGAAAAAATTCTGAAAAATGTTATCACCAAAACAATATTTTTAGTAGGTAACTCCTCAAAACAAACCTACTCATTGAAGGATGCACAAAATCAACATACACTGCTCCCAATTAAACAATAGAAAATAATAAGTATACAAATAAATAAGCCATAAAGCATCATATATTAGTGCCATCAACCAGTTGGAGGAATGTGCCTTTGGTGTGGCTTGATCATATATGAAACATAATCCACCATTCAACTCTAAAAAAAGTCGAGGATACAGGTATAAAGAACAGATAGCACAAACTCGAAGCAACTTGGAAGTTTTTTTTTTTTTTTTTTTGGGGGGGGGGGGGTGAACTGTCAGATAAAGAATTTGTTGAAACTTAAGAGAAATGAGATGGATAAATTCAGATAAAGGGCATAAACTTGTTAAGATCAATTCTCACACTTGATAACTGCCAGGTTCGGGTTCACATTGGGTTATGATTTTACAAGTTGCAAATATAGAAAGGATGGGCACCAAATATCAATGAGTTAAAGATAAGATCTTTTACATTCACATAAGCAATAATCATTGGAGAGAACAGTCTGCATGTATAGGTATTTCACCTTAGCAATAACAGGACGAGCCATTGAAGTCCCAAGTAGATATTTCCTTTCATAGATTGCACCGGCTCGCAAACAAGGGTATATGAAGTCTCTTACAAATTCTTCCTTCAAATCCTTCACAACAAGCTGGCATGCGCCACTAGCTTTGGCCTTTGCTTCCAAGCCTTCCATTTCCATGACACCCTTGTAGCAGTTATACATTTGAGGAACAAAACATTAGCAACCAAAAATAGTATCGGACCAGGTATTCACCTTTTAAATAACCCTCATGCCAAACAAAAATCCAAGATCAGAAACAAGAACTGTGATAATGCTTTAATTCACAAGCTTCAAGAACTTATTGATTGAAGAAGATAAAGTAAATTAGTAGGCAGAACTGCATATGTCCCATGCTTGGCTGGCAAAAGGAAATCCGTACGTCAAGACTCCAGGATTAAAAAAACATCTTCAGGAACCGGACCAGAGTGGTCCTGTTCCAGTTTAGGTTTGGCTAGTTACAGCCTTGTACAACTGGTTCTGGCCAGTTCCATGCTTCCCAACAGGGGGCCCGACAGGGGCTAGTTAGAAAACGTGTTAAAAATTCATAAAATATGTAAAGAAGTTCAAAAAAGGGACAAAGAACATTATATCATTAGTAAATATCAATCAACAAATAACAATGTTATAATGATTGTAAGCAACTGATTATACTTAAATTTTGAACATTATTCCTAGGAAATGAAATGGTTGATTAAGACACATTAATATGAAACAGCAGAAAACTCAAGCACACCAACTGACAAACATTTTCAACAATAAGTTTGACAAAGGATCATAGCACACCATGATGGGAAGGAACCAGCTGAGGACCCATAGAACAAGGCAATCCGTCACAAAAACAGCCAAAATCGACTGGTTCTGAGGCAATTCTTACTTTCTTATTATTTTTTGTTGACCAGGTGAGTAACTGGCCAAAACTAGACCATCCCCAACTCGTCACATTCTGGTTCACCCATTTTTTTATTCATGTCAATACAAGGCTGTGGCCAAAATGGTGAGGGGCATGTATGCAGGTGCCCTGCCCTCCCATGGTGATGGTTTACCTATCACCAATGGGGGCTAATTTTCAATCGAAGCAGAAGATAACATGCAGAATTAGTACCTGTAATATTCCCCATCATGAGTGCAGGTTTGTTGTGCCACAAGTTAAGTGACGGAAATAATTGATGCAGTGCAATCTTTGAGTAAAAAACATAAAAAGAAAACACACAAATAAAACAATGAATTCAGGCCACCAGTTATCATTTGTGGAGCATGGACAGGTGTCACATTGATACAGACACGTGCTGGACATGGCAAAGTTTTAGAAAAAAGACAAGCACGAAAGAGGCACGTTAATGTAGTCATATTCATAGATATGCACATACATACATGCAGTAGCATATGGTCAATCGAATTTGATCTAAAACATAAAAAGACAAATTAAACGTTAACCAAATTATTGACCAAACTTTCAAACAAGTAACTCGAAGAATTATAGAAGCGATCTTTTTAAATCGTAGAATGTCAACTCCAATTGTTGTGACATACTCAAATGTCCCCTAGTAATAGAATTGGCATCAAATCATAAACTACCAAACCATGATCCCTGGAGATATTTTACCAATCCAGGAAATGTTGGTCAGCTTGGAGACCAAGGCACAAGCCAGAGGTCCATAAAACATGTGCCAACTCATGCTGAGAAGGTAGAGACTGACCTTAATTGTCTGATGTTATTGGACTATATAATCTGAACCTTAAAATGCAAGACAACCCATTAAATCAGCACAAGTTGTGCAATATGGCAATCCGAGCTCAACAATATGAAATAAAAGAATGAAAATACAACTGGAAGACATCGTCACTGTAACAGTGTCATGTCCCCTTCCTGAATTGAGTCACGTATATCAGGAATAACCAACTGCAGATAAACAAATACAAATGCAAAAGATTTTATGCTACAGTAAGTTCATCACAAATTTGTTTCTGCATGGCACAATAATAAAGATATAACAAAAAAAGCGCATGGTTTAGCACACCATCACATAGTATAAAAATAATTGCTCTTCCATGATGAATTAACCTCCTATCACCTTACAAAAAGGATTACCAAAAACCACTGGAACCAAAGGGATGCCATTGATAGACAGGTGAAATAGTTCTTTCAGATGTTGAACATACCTGTCCAACATCTGCCGTGAAGCAAACAACATCACACCCATAGTTTTCCCTGTGCGAAGTGCCAAAAAATAAGAGTGGAAGTTAAAATGTTGCCCATCACTATCAATAGAACATAGGATGAATGCAAGGAAAACATGTTTTTAATCATTTCATAAGCTAGCATATAACCTTTATTTTCATTTCTTTTGATCATTAGAGCTGGTGTAAATGCTTCCTAAACTGGTGATATGGTGAATTCTTATTTTGAAAAGAGCAAGACATGGACATTGGCATAAAATACAAAAAAGAAGCATGATATCAAAATATAACAGAAAAAAAGTAAGGATGATCATGCAGTAACCATCTATCAAGATTACCCCTCACCATTTAACATTGGTTATTATCCAGGAAAAGGAGTTCCATAGGTCAAGAACTCAAGAAGAAAAGTCTACAGAGGACATGAATGAATAAATATAATAGTAATCTCATCAACAATAAACACTGAGTTGCTTCATAGTGAAAAAGGAGATATTTCTAGACAGTCAAGGACACAGAACCTTATTCTTCTGACAAAATAAGAATGATGTATTTTATTTTCACTCTTAAACAGGAAAACTCATTAATACCTTAAATTCATATATCAGGCAAAAGAAAAGGTTCTTACCTCAGCCAAGGAACAATAACTGATGTGTCCAGACCACCACTATAAGCTAAAACAACTTTATTCAGTTTGCCACGCAGTCCTATGTCACTCCCAGAAACATCAGTCTCCTTATCACCAGCAAGCACACTCTGGATAGCTACATTAAGAAAGAATAGTATGTTAGTGCTGCAGCACATAGAAGGGATAGTAAAAATCTGCTGTTTTACAAATGAAACCTCAGAACAAAGAATATATGCAACGAAGTCAATTGTGAGCTGCTGCATCAAAAGGCTAAAAAAACAATAATATGCAACCAGCTTCAGCTATCATTTTCCTTGAGGATACACGCCCGTTCCTAGTCATTTTTAAGAAAATTTATTGTTGGATCAGTTACTTAGTCGCAACAGCAGAACTGCAATCTGCAATTGGTGCTAATACAACAAAGACCATCTTTACCCTCGATCACTGATTCATATTAGACAGGCCAAGATACAATATGTTTATAAAATTCAGTACTAACAGAAGAGAAAGCAAGCTCCTGATACTTCATGTTCACTCCTTGACAACTTATGATCCAGAATGGATAGGCAAGACGAAACCAACCCCACCCCATCCCCACCCTCCCACCCTCCAGAAAAAGAGAAGAATTGACGACATCAGTGATACTAAAATACCTCCGAAACTAGTCACTTCACTTCCACATATTACTATTCTTTTTAGAAAAAATGTTGCAGCATTTGCTGAAAACTGTAATATCTCTTCATTGCCCTGCTATTAATCCTGGCTATATGGTTGGGGGGGGGGGGGGGGGGGGGAGAGAGAAAGAAGTACTGATACAGACAAAAAAAGAACATAGGAGCATCTATAAATATGAACATAAATTTTACGGTAATCAAATCATATAACAGAAAACAACATAAAAGAGCAATTAACTCCAAAACAGAATAAGAAAACATAGACATGCAACTAACTCTCAATAACTAATCGACTACTCAAAAGACAAAGATTGTCTCTTTAGCATCCCTTCTCATAAAGTCATTCTTGGTTAAAATGAGGAATGAGCCCCCTTAGATCTCTTCGGTAATCCTTCCAACAAATCCTTCCGAACAATGAAGATGTCATTCTAGAGATAATGGGAATGAAAATGAAGCCTCATTCTCATATTCAAAAGGTCCTCCCTTGGAAAAGCACTCATTCTAAAAATGGGGAATGGCTAATGTCTTTTTACTTCTTCGAATGAGAAATGAGAAGGAACTTCTAAGAATGGATACCAAAGATGTAATTGATGTGGCATTCCCAGTAACAGAACTGAAAGCAGCCACATTAGTCCCATTAACAGAAGGAAGAAGCTTTCCAGTCATACTAAACATTACAAGTTGAATTCACATAGAGATAATATAGCACCTCGGCTCTGTGCAGTCATGGTTGCAGGGAAACGTGGCCCAAAGGGGGAAACTTTTGCGAAGCCAATTCGATTCGCTTGGGAGGCGCAGAGAAAATGACCGGAAAACGACGGTTGGAAGCGCCGCAGAGTGGAAGAAGAGCAGGACGAAGGGAGACAGTCCAGCAGGTGAGCTTGTGGCGGCGGCATGTGCGGGCGACGACCGTGCCGATGGCGTGTGCAAGCGAGGAGGGCGGCAACGGCAGCGGCCGCAGGCGACGTTGAGGGCGGCAGTACGGCAGCCGCAGGGAGCCAAGAGACCCAAAGCAGGGTGACGGCGGCGTGACGACAAGTCTTTTCTCGCCATCTGTAGCGGTTAGGGTGGTGTAAGAGCGTGAAAGGTGGCCTTTTGTCAAAACGATCACAACATAAAGCAAAATTACAATGTTACCCCTTTGAATAGAATATTATACAACTATATTCAAAGTTATAACGGAATCAACGATATAAAATTAAGAAAGATTAAAAAAACCTGCTAGCCTTATTGTTTACCGGGTAAGATAGCGGGAATACTAACCTGATGTGAGAGAAAAATATGGGTCCCATAATTTTTCCTCACACACGTCCCCTTAACCGAGGTGGAGTAAGTAATTCGATGGGTGGGAGTCGAATAACTCATCCCACCCCGAAAATAAAGAGGGCCATAATGATTGAGAAATATATCAAAACTTTACCGAAAGCAACTGTATATATAAAAAATCAATCCATATTAAAATAATTCTGAGTTAGACACTGAGGAGGGTAAAAATGGCTCGACTCACGTAAGGCCCAATCTCGCTGGACCCATTCGGGCCCGCGACCGACTACGCGTCTAAGAGCCCCCAACAGCCGAGGCCCGTGACAAACGGCCCACAGCGGGTGAACCTTGGATTCTCCAACACAGGAAGGGTTTCGACCCAAGTGCAACGACCGCTGGATGACCCTTTCGGCGACCGAACGTTTCCCCCCACGACATCGGCCTCACCTCCACTAAGGGTGAGTAAGCGCCACGAGCGCCGTAAGACTCGCCAGAGAACCGTTCGACTCTGGAAGAACGTACCCTCAACGAAACCCCCCCCCCCCCGACCGCGGGAAACGTTACTCCACGACTGGCATCCTTCCCTGCTAAGGGATGGGCTCTCCTTTCTAGGACAACCCCCATAATCATCATCATCATCATCATCATCAGAGTCTTGTCCCAATTAATTGGGGTCGACTACATGAATCCTGTTCCGCCAAAGATTTCTATCAAGTGCAATATTCATATTTAAACTCAAGGAATTAATGTCCTTCCTAATAACATCGCACCATCTCATTTTAGGCCTTCCTCGAGCTCTTCTACTAGCATCCACTAAGATTTGATCACATCTTTTAACCGGCGCTGAGTTAGGGCGACGAAACACATGTCCAAATCACCTGAGTCTATTTTCTCTCATTTTACTATCAATTGGAGCTATCCCTAAGTCCTTACGGATGCGCTCATTCCTAATCTTGTCTTTCTTAGTCTTGCCACACATCCATCTCAACGTCCTCATCTCTGCTACACACATTTTGCGGATGTGTTCCTTTCGTACTGCCCAACACTCGGTACCATATAACAGAGCAGGTCTCACAGCCGTTCTATAAAACCTCCCTTTGAGTTTCACAGGCATACGACGATCACAAAGGACACCTGATGCACTTCTCCATCTTAACCAACCTGCCTTAATCCTATGTGTAACGTCATCATAAAGCTCCCCATTCTCTTGTATGATAGACCCTAAGTATCGAAAGCTACTACTCTTAGGAATGTTATGTCCATCAATTAGAACCATGTCTTCCTGAACCACTCTCCCATTACTAAAATTACAGTGCATAAATTCTGACTTGCTCCTACTAATTTTAAAACCTTTAGACTCCAAGGCAAGTCTCCAACGCTCTAACTTAGCATTTAGAGCATCAATACTCTCATCAATTAAAACAATATCGTCTGCAAAAAGCATACACCAAGGGATATCCTCATGCAATTGTTTAGTTACTTCATCCATAACTAAGGCAAAGAGATACGGACTTAGTGCAGAACATTGATGCAAACCTATAGAAACGGGAAATTCAACAGTCTCCCCAGCAATAGTTCGAACACTAGTAATAGCACCGCCGTACATATCCTTAATTAAATCGACATATCCTTGAGAGATTCCTTTCTTTCTTAATGTCCACCAAATCAATTCTCTCGGTACTCGATCGTACGCCTTCTCTAAATCAAGAAAAACTATATACAAATCTTTTCTCATCTCTCTATACTTCTCCATTAGCTGCCGTAGTAAGAAAATAGCTTCTGTAGTATATCTATTTGGCATAAAACCAAACTGATTTTCCGATACAGTAGTCATACAACGGAGGCGTTTTTCAATTACTCTTTCCCAAAGTTTCATAGTATGACTCATAAGCTTAATTCCACGATAATTATTACAACTTTGAATATCTCCTTTGTTTTTATAGAAAGGAATTACAACACTTTTTCTCCAAACTTCTGGCATTCTTCGTTCCTTTAAAATTTTATTAAAAAATTTAGTTAGCCATTGAATACCAATATCTCCTAGGCCTTTCCATACTTCAATAGGTAAACCATCTAGTCCTAAGGCCTTGCCCACTTTCATTTTCCTTAAAGCATCATCCACTTCTGACATCTTAATACGCCTGAAATATTGATATGTATCAAATATTGTGGACTCTTGGGTACCTTCTAAAGATAAATCCTTGACGGAATCTCCATTAAGTAACTTCTGAAAATAGCTATGCCACCTCCCTTTAATCTCAAGATCCTTAGTTAAAACCCTTTGATCTTCACCTTTAATGCACCGAACATGATCTAAATCTCTAGTTTTCCTTTCTCTTAATTTAGCAATTTTAAATATGTCCTTTTCACCCTCTCGGGTTCCTAATTTATTATATAAATCTTCAAATGCCTTTGACTTGACTTCGCTAACTATTTTCTTAGCTCTCTTTTTAGCGATTTTATAGGCTTCTAGGGTTTGAGCATTTTTGTTAGTTTGCCAGACTTTAAAGCATTCCTTTTTTACTCTAATAGTATTTTGGATTTCCTCACTCCACCACCAAGTCTCTTTTTCTAAGTTCTTTTTACCTTTAGTTTCGCCTAAGAGTTGTTTTGCAACCCTCGTTATACAATTTGTAACATTATTCCACATTACATTAGTTTCTTGTTCTAAATTCCAAATATTTTCCTTTAATAGATGATTTTTAAATGTTTCTAAACTTTTACCTTTTAAATTCCACCATTTAATCTTGGAATAATTATTTATAATGATCTTTCTTTTGAATTTAGGAATAGTGACATCCATTACTAACAACCCCCATAAAAGGAGGAAAAATAATTCGTCCAACGCACGATGAATTCCACTAAGAAACTCCAAGAGAAGTCGAGAGGAAACAGGCTAGAGAGAGATCCACGTCTTGCTGCTACTTCAGAGGTCTCGATCGTCCACCTGTAGAGAGAGCAACCCTTCCGAGCACCCTTACCGCCCACCGAGCACTCGTTAAGTGGTCACTCGCGACGGCGAGCACTCATCCGGAAGATCAACAGCTCCCCCGAGCATTCATAGACGATCTCCTACTCCATCTTTCTCATCTACTCTTCTTCTTTCTCTATTCAACTTAGTGCTGACTTAAGCATAGGAGGGTTGTCGCCATGACGTAGAGGTTTTGGTGAGAACACCGAACCAGTCACACGGAGCCGACGTCGCACCGCCCTCACACCACCGAGCTTATGGCTCAGAGACTAGGCGAACTGATTATGTATTTTATTTT
Source organism: Amorphophallus konjac (assembly GCA_022559845.1). Classification (NCBI taxonomy): domain Eukaryota; kingdom Viridiplantae; phylum Streptophyta; class Magnoliopsida; order Alismatales; family Araceae; genus Amorphophallus; species Amorphophallus konjac. The sequence continues at coordinate 433,372,706 of CM040120.1, read as the reverse complement.
GTATTGTGGTGGTATTGTATTATTAAACCACTAGTCAAAGTATTTTATTTTATTTTGGCCCATAGTCAAAAGTTGTTGTATTTTATTTTATTAGGCCAGTAGTCATAGGATATGGATGTCCTTAGTTGAATTGTCTAGGGGTATGTTTGTCCAAATGTAATTTGGCCATCCTTATATAAAGGAGGCTAGTGTACGGCTTTTCATATAGAATGAATGAATGAAAAAAGAAACCCACGTAGCTTTCTCCCCTCTTGTTGCTTCCCTTCCCTCTTAGTTCTCTTGTGAGATTTGAGTGATTGCTCGGTGAGAGATCGTCCTGTGTGAGACAGAGGTGCGCGAGGTGATTATTCCGTCCCGTTCGTGTTTCGGAGTGCCGACGATCTCTTTCACGTCGCCGACGCGTCAAATTTGGTATCATAGCCCAACAAAAGCGTCTCCGTCAACCCCGACGTCCGTGTTGTTCCCCTCCACAACGTGATCGGCTTCAATACGTAAAACAAAAAAAATAGTAGAAGAGATCTCTCTCGGCTGAGAGATAAGTTGAAAAGAAAACAGAAGGAATCCTCTTCTCTCGGCTGAAAAAGAGAGAGAGAGAGAAGTGCATTTGCGGAGTGGGCATCGTCACTCGTGCCCAGGTTCAAAAATATTTTAGCCGCAACGTCCATCCCCAGCCACCGTGACCCACCACGCTCGGCGCCTCCCAGCCTCCGTCCGCGGCCACCGTCGTCGCCCGCGTGCGCCTTCGCGCCCGCCTGCGTGCCCTCATCGCCCACGCCCGGCCGCACCTACACCCGGCGCCCGGCAGCGCCCGCACCCGGCCACACCCGCCCCCGCCCGCGTTCGCCCACGTTCACCCGCCTAGGCTGACCGCCCGCCTCCGCGTGCGCCCGCGCCTGCCCGCCCGCGTTGGGCGCCCACTTCCAGCCGTGGGTTGCGCAGGAAGGCCGGGAATGGTTTGCAAAAAAAATTGTTGTTGGAGTGTTATATATATAACATTATATATATATATATATCATTTGATTGAATTATTGGTTGTGGCACCCGAGTCCACTACGGTGGCTTGAGCAACGCCCGAGTCGCATGGCCGTCGACAGACAGCCCGTGATTTATGGAGTCTGAGTGACCGTGAGTCTCCCTGCATGGAGAAATTCTGAATTGATTTATTCCCCTGCGCAGGAAATTTAATTAAGTGGTTTTGTAATAATTGCACCCTCCATGCGTGGAGTGAACTTGTTGTAATCGTTCAAGCTTCATCGACGCCGTGTGGACACGCACGTCCCCACTCGCCTTCATCTCCGGTCGGTGCTAGACTTTTCAGTCTATCTTGGTGCGTGCTCTAATCACTTGCTCATTTAGTATCTTTATCAATTACCGCGCGACGAAGTGAAAGAGAGCCCGACCCATGCAACCTGTCTCCTGAGTGCATCGCTGTGGACGGAAAGAGAGAATTTGTATGATCCCATCCTTAAGCTTTAGGACTGTCATATTACGACACCTTAATTGTCAAGAGGTAGTTCCACAACTACTTCGTCTACGGGCGAGCAACTCTACCTAGCTGGTCCCTTCGCGAATCAAATTGACCCTTTGAGTATTAGCCAACAAATTGGGTCTACACCTTGCTAATATTCGGTCACAGGATTGCTCGTGCATGCAACATTGGTCTAGGAATTCATCGGGCCGTCTAGAGCGCGCTTCAACACTACAACCACCCATGAATCAGGAGGGCGTGAATGCCATGTTAGTCCAGCTCGAGCAACATCTTACGGCTCAAATTGAAGAATCTATAGGCCAATTGTGAGCGGAGCTAGGTGAGAGGATCCAAGCCTTAGAGGATCATGTGAAGAGAGAGGAAGGAAGGTTGAATGGTCGTAGAGATCCCGTCGCCAACCATAGAGAAGAGAGAGACCGAGCCCACCTGAATCAGGCCCCTCGAGGTAGAGAGCAAGATGATCGTGCGCCTCGAGAAAGAGACCACGAAGATGAGGAGATCATCTTGAGGAACGTCAAGATAGATGCTCCCAGTTTTGATGGGTCCCTAAATCCCGCCACATACCTTGATTGGGAGACCGGGATAGACCAATATTTTGATTGGTATTACTGTATGACCCCTGCTAAAAGGGTGAGGTTTGCCAAGATGAAGCTCCTAGGTCAAGCCAAGACCTACTGGTGCAATGCTGAGAATCTCTTAGCAAGGAGACGAGAGGAGCGCATACAAACGTGGGAAGAAATGAATGAGAAACTAAGGGAGAAGTATCTGCCACCCTCCTACCATCAGCGTCTTTTAGACCAATGGCAGAAACTCACCCAAGATGGAAAGTCCGTAGATGAATACATCGCCAAATTTAATGAATTCTTCCTTCGGAGTCATGTCGTGGATGATGTCTCTGTGATCACCCTCTCGCGATTTAGAGCTAGCTTACACAAGAGCATTTGGCGGGAGCTGTTCTTGTGAGAGGTTAACACCCTCGAGCATGCCTACCAAGTTACTGGAGACGTTGAGCGGTTTCAAAGGATGGTCCCACTTTGGGTTTCCACCTATCGCCAACCTGAGCCCCGAAACCCCATGATCCGCTACCCTGAGAGGCCTGGCCCCTCCACTTCTTATGTCCCTACTGCTACCCCACTTCGGACCGTTGCCCCTGCTGTTCCTTTCATAAGAAACCCCTTACCTGCACCTGCTGCTGTGCCCAGGCTGGAGTACACTCCGCCAAATGATAGGAGGGATAACAAGGGATGTGGGAGCCATCCCTAGGACCTCCCAACCAGTCTCTGCCTCAGAAATTCGCTGCTTTAGGTGCCATAACTTAGGACATGTTGCCACCAATTGCCCCACCCGAGCTTTGGTCATCACTGACCCCCAGCCTGCAGAGCTTCCACCTCAAGAAGGAGAAGCCATTGAGAGGTATGAGGCCGATCCTGGCCTCATCGTCCAGTTTGAAGAAATGGATGCAGGATTTGATGGCACGCATGTCAAGTACATACATGTTGGAGATATTGCGAGAGCTCTAGCCAGAGAAGATTGGGTGTAGTTCGTTGCATCTTAGCACACCCCCAGGAGGACGACTGGCGTCAAACCTTCATATTTCAAACCTACATCATGGTAAAATCTCAACCTTGCAAGGTCACCTTTGACAACGAGAGCTGTATCAATGCAGTCTCTTCAGATTTTATCTCCCGTATGGGTCTACCTACGCACCCTCATCCAAGGCCATACAATGTGGCTTGGGTTAATGACACTTCTATCCCAGTCACCACTACATGTGTCATTCCCATTCAATTCTAGTCCTACCAAGGACAGATCTTATGTGATGTAGTGCCTATGAAGGTCGGGAGCATCATCTTAGGACGACCGTGGATCTATGATGTAGACCTCACTATATTTGGTCAATCCAATCAGTGTTCCTTCTCCAACAACGGGAAGAAGATTCAATTGTACCCGGCACCCCCAAAGGTAACCCCGGGAAAGAGCTCCACCTCCACCCCCAAGGTTCAGGAGAGTCCCCGGACTCCCAATGAAGGGAAACCTCCCATTCCCTCTTCTCCTGCACCTATGACACCCAATGCCCCTAAGGTTGGTCACGACCTAGTTAGGCGCCTTAACTTCATAAATGTCCGAGAGCTAAATAGAGAGGTTGCTGAGGGTGTCCCCCTTTGGGCTGTTGTCGTTACCATCACACCCGAGGAGTCCCAAGACTCAATCCTAACTGAAGTCTAAGTAATCCTGCAGGACTTCCAAGACATCTTCCTTGAAGACTTGCCCTCTATACTCCCTCCCATGCGTGATGTACAACACGCCATTGACCTTGTCCCCGGGTCCACCCTACCCAACCTTCCCCATTATAGACTGAACCCCAAAGAGCATGCTGAGCTCCAAAGAATTGTTGAGGACCTTATTCACAAAGGTTTCCTCAGGGTGAGCAAGAGTCCCTATATTGTTCCTGCCTTGCTCACACCAAAAAAAGATGGCATCTGGCGGATGTGTGTTGATAGTCGCACCATCAATAAAATCACTGTCAAGTATAGATTTCTAATTCCCCGTCTCAATGACATGCTTGACATGATGAGTAAAGTCACCATCTTTTCCAAAATTGACTACCACCAGGTTAGAATCCGACCATGGGATAAATGGAAGACAACCTTCCAAACAAAAGGTCTGTACGAGTAGCTCATCGTACCATTTGGGCTATCCAATGCCCCCAGCACTTTTTTGAGGCTTATGACGGAAGTCCTTCGCCCTCTCATTGGTCGCTTTGTTGTCGTCTACTTTGATGACATTTTGATCTATAGCCACAACCCCTAGGACCACGTCCAGCATTTGAGGGAAGTCTGCGAGACTTTGAGGAGAGAAACCATGTATGTCAACCTCAAGAAATGTGAATTCATGATAGACCGGGTCACTTTCCTCGGATTTGTGGTTTCTAGTCAAGGAGTGTCTGTGGTCCAATCCAAGATCCAAGCCTTAGTAGACTGGCCAAAGCCCCAAAACGTCCATGACATTCGTAGTTTCCATGGGCTAGCCACCTTTTACAGACGCTTCATTAAGGGTTTTAGCACCATTATGGTCCCCATTACGGATTGCATTTGTAAGGAAAATTTTGAGTGGACTAAAGTCGCCTCCCAGGCTTTTCTTGTCATAAAGGAGCTCATGACCAAAATCCCTATCCTCCGCCTACCAGACTTTTCCAAAGTCTTTGAGATATCATGTGATGTATCTGGCGTAGGTATAGGAGGAGTGCTTAGTCAGGAAAGTTACCATGTGACTTATTTCAGTGAGAAGCTTTCTGACGTAAAGCTTCATTACTCTACCTACAATAAGAAGTTTTATGCCGTGGTCCAAGCTCTTAAACACTGGAGACATTATCTCTAATCTCAAGAGTTTATCTTATACTCGGACCACAAGGCCTTGAAATTCCTTAGCTCTCAAAATGGCTTAAACCCTAGACACGGTCGGTGGGTAGAATTCCTCTAGTCCTTCACCTTTGTCCTAAAACATAAGATTGGAAGGGAGAATAAGGTAGCCGACGCCTTGAGTCAAAGGGTCTCCCTTCTTTCCACTGTTCGGGTAGAGGTCATCGGATTTGACCGCATGAAGGAACTATATGGAGAGTGTCCAGATTTTGGCCCTGCCTACTCTGCCTTATTTGCTGGATCCTCAACAGCATTTGCCGACTATCTACTCCAAGATATTTTTTTTCGAGGACAACAACTCTGTGTCCCGAAGACTTCTGTACGGGACTTTCTGATATAGGAAATACATGCTGGAGGTCTTGCTGGTCATTTTGGACGAAACAAGACCATCCATTATATTTGAGGAGCATTTTTATTAGCCTGGTTTGAAGAAATATGTTGCCAAGATTGTGGCCCAGTGTCGGACATGCACTATGGCTAAATAGGTCAAACAAAACACTGGTCTCTACACTCCTCTCCCCATTCCTGATAGACATTAGGTTGGTGTGAGCATGGATTTCATCATTGGTTTACCTCGTACTGCTCACAAGCATGACTCCATCTTTGTCGTCGTTGATCGGTTCTTTAAGATGACCCATTTGATTGCATGTTCCAAAACATATGATGCATCTAGAGTAGCCCACATTTTCTTTGATGAAGTTGTGCATATGCATGGTCTCCCTCAAACCATAGTGTCTGACCGCGATGTCCGGTTCACTAGTTATTTTTGGAAGACACTTTGGCACCTAGTTGGCACTAAGCTCAAATTCTCCACTGCCTATTGTGAGCGACGTCACGAAGATCGTCGAAGGAGGCGAAGCGGAGCGGGCGGACTCGTTTTGCTGCGACATAGAAAAAGAGAGAAGAGGAGAGGAGAAACCACCACGGGAGATTACTCCGGCGGGGTGTGCAGAACAGATACAACGTAACAAGATATGAGGATTAAACGGCCATAGCGGGAAATGACTCTCCGCGACCTCGGGGGATGGGAATAGTGCAAAATTTAAATGACAGCAATTTAAACGGCCATTGCGGAAAGTGACTCGCCGCGCCCTCGAGAATATGAGAAGATATGAGAATAACACAGAATATAAATGACAGAAATTTAAACGGCCATTGTGGGAAATGACTCGCCACGGCCTCGAGAATATGAGCAGATATAAGAGTAATACAAGATATAAGGAGCGAAAATTTAAACGGCCATTGCGGGAAGTGACTCGCCGCGGCCTCGAGAATATGAGCAGATATGAGCACAATACAGAATATGAATGACAGAAATTTAAACGGCCATTGCGGGAAATGACTCTCCGCGGCCTCGAGAATATGAGCAGATATAAGCACAGCACATAATATAAATGACAGAAATTTAAACGGCCATTGCGGGAAATGACTCTCCGCGACCTCGAGAATATGGGCAGATATAAGTACAGCACAGAATATAAATGACAGAACTTTAAACGACCATTGCGGGAAATGACTCTCCGCGGCCTCGAGAATATGATGTGATCGCCAGGGGCCGGAGATCCCAAAATAAAAAAAGGGTAATCGCGCCTACCTCAAGAGCAGGAGATGGCGGGTTACTTCTTCCTCTCCCTTCGGCCGGCCGATGAAGAGGGCTTTCCTTGGTTACCATTACAAAAGAGAGAGCAGGCAGATAACAAGTGAATCAGAAAAGTGATAGTGCAGTATTAGTTCCTTGTGACGAAGAATGATGAAATCGTGGCAAGACACACATCTGGTTGGTGTTATTTTTAAACCCCTCTCGGACACGAGTAGGAGGAAGATGCTATGATGAATGGAAGATCATGCAAACGTGCGTAAAGAAACAGATCTCTCTTATGAAGGGAGATGACAGATGGCGGGATGATGCATGCGACAGAAATGACAAAAGAGAAGGGGAGAGAGTGACTTATTGAAGATGCCGAAGGCGGGATTCAGCGGAGCTTCAGTAGCGTAGGGATGACGTGGAAGCAGAATGGACGGAGCTAGCCTTCCTCTCTCGAGTGCGGACACCTGAGAAGCCGGCAGAACCTCCCCTTGCAAAGACCTACAGGTTAGAAATGGGATCCGGCAGAGTCTCTCCTTCCTATGTCGGATCTGAATCCCCCCTCCTTCGAGGGAGGGGGTCCTCTATTTATAGAGGTAAAACTTAGTGAGGCGTCCAGGTTCCTGGACGCCTCATCAGTGAGGCGTCCAGAAAACTGGACGCCTCACTAACATTTTTATATTATTTTTATTTTTTCTATTTTTTATTTCTTTAAGGCGTCCAACCATGTGGACGCCTCAATATTTTTTTATTTTTTTATTTTCTTTGAAGCGTCCAGGACCTTGGACGCGCCTATTTTCGCCCACCGAATCGTCGCCGAAAGCCGTCGATAGTGGAGAAAATGCGTGGTTTCGACGGGTGACCGTGACTCTCGAAGGGCGCGTCTAGTCTACAAGATGTCTCTATGATTGGACTTATTTGAAAACGTTAAAAAAACGGTCGGAGCGCCGCCGCGTGGGCGCTGCATGAGGCTTCTAAAGAAGGCGTCTAGGGTCCTTGACACGTCAAAGTGAGGCGTCTAACCATCTTGACACGTCAAAGACTTCTCACGAAAAAAATTAAAAAATTGTAAAAAAATTCATAAAAATAGGAAATCACCAAAGTAATTAAAAATGTGAAGGCAACCTTGTGGTATCATAGTGTAATATGAGATTTACTCATGGTAATGTCAAAACGGCGTGTCTACAGCTGCCCCGCCTTGGCGTCTGCTTTGCAAGGGAGTGGCACGTAGTGGAGTGGCATAGAATGGAATGAAATGGAGTGGGAGCGGACTGAAAAGTAGATGCCAAGGTGTGATGAGACACGTTCTGAACATTACGGTTTGGAATGTTTTCAGAGTTTCAATGAGGCGACCTTGAAGAAGGTCTTCTGAATTCAACAATTGCCTGGACGGAAATCAAACAAGGAAGGGGAAGATGTGCTCTTATGCAAAAATAGAAAAAGGGACCAACTTCTCTGTGTGGAAGTACCTGGGTCGTAAACCTGCAGGTTTCATCTTTGGAGAGCGGTTACCAGCCAACGTGGAAGTGCTGCGGCCAAGGTGGGTCAAAAGGAATATTTGAGGATCAGTCTAAACAAAGGTTTCTTTTGGAAGAACATCCGAGGGTGGTCTTAAAAAAACTAAGTACCTCATTCAGAATGGAATACCTCATATTATAAGAACTTAAGCATGGCGACCTTCACAATCGAATTACTTTGAATGATTTTCTGCAATGGAATCAAAGTCCTACATGAATGTATGTTGGGTTTAAAAGAAAACTTAAAACGAATTAAAATAGAAAATAGCCAAGGATAATATTGTCAAGTTGTTAAGAATGGGTCAGGATACCGATCCGGTGAGCTGATACTGAGCCGGGGCCCGTTTATCCACGCACCAACTCACTGAATGGAACCATCGTCCCCATGCTTTTACAACTTAACGGCTTATCCGTACAACTTAAATTCCTCTGAAATCATCACTATTTTTGTTGAAGGGGAACTCAAATTCCAGAGTCATTCAGGTCGCAAGGTCCTTGACGTGCTCTAGTAGCGTAACTATCATATAATATAATGCATGACACGGTAGGACCGGTCACCCAATGATGACGGTAAAAGATGGGACAGTGGTGTCCACTAGTGAAACCTGCACCGAACAACATCATATTAAAAGCAGCAGAAGTGCACCACATCAGAAGAGAGATCAAGACAAAATGTCTTTTGCTAAAGTCAACGACGATGACTCGACATTGATGTGAGACATTCTGGCTTATACACCCCTCTCTTCCTATAAGTACCCCCCCTTGCCTAGTTCAACCAAATGTACAAAGGAGAGCTTTGAAGCTTAAGGGGAGGAGGAGAAGAGTCTTGGGTTCTTCAAGATGGAAGGCGAGTCTTCCCGCCCTATGAAGAGGAGTAGGCCCAGCAGTGAATTCTGGCGGCTCTCCGACCTCGAGGGACATCTGAGTGGGATGATCCAGTCGCGTATGGTGAGTTGATTCATTTCAAATTTCCCGTACGACCTTTCCTTCACCTCTTTCCTCCTTTATTTTCCTTCTTCTTTTCCAGCCGTACCCTCTCTTCCCAGGCCCGAGGAAGTTCTCCAAACTGGCGTGGCTTTCGAAACTAGTTTCCAATATCTCCATCGGCATGAGGGCCATACTAATGAGGTGGCATATTCAAGGCCTCCTGGTTCACGCCAAGCATTACGAAAAGATTCGCATGGACTGGGCGGCTATGGGTGCGTTGGTGGAGATCTGGCATCCTCAGACTCACACCTTCATTTTCCCCACTTTCGAGGTGACTATTCTTCTTGAGGAGGTGGAACTCCTGCTTGGGTTGAAAAGATTCAAAAGGGATGGCAAGATAAAGATTATGCCGATGCTGAAGAAGGCGACTTCCGAGGACGTCCTCGGAAGTTTCATGCCATCTGGTGCCGTTAGAAACGTCCAGACTCAGAAGGGAATTAACTTGCAGAAGCTTGCGGAATGGGTCATAAATGCCCTGGGAGGATTGCCAGACGACGATCGTTTGGAGGAAATTATGAAGGGATTCACCATCTGTTTGGCGGGTGCTCTCTTATTCCCTTATACCGACAACATAGTGGAGGAAGATCAACTGAGTGCCATTTGCGGTATTTGGAATGGCAAAAGGGTGGGACCTGCCGTTCTTGCTTACCTCTATAGTGGCCTTACTGCTTCCAGCAAGGGTAAGCCTCCTTTTGGTTGCGCACTTCTTCTGAATTGCTAGGTTGATCTACATTTCAAATTTGATCACCGTGAGGGGATGCCTACTGCTTCGAAGATCTTTCAACAAAGCCCCCTTTACCACATAGCCGATGTGTTAGGCTTTGGTGGTAATATAGTGAACCGCGTTCCGTGGCTGAGGAAACGTGAAGACTGGAGGTCTCACTTCAGAACTATGACGCAAAGCTTTTTCACTTGCGCACCAGCATGTCTACTCTCGCGCGAACTCCTCACGAGGTCTTCCCCTGAGGCTGAACTCCAACTCATTGGCGCGATTGAGTTTGTTCTCTACAACGCGCATCGGTGCTGCATTCAAATCGGCCTTCCCCGCCATTCGTTCCCACCGTTATCGGGCACTGCTCCTCTAAGGAAGAGAGAGTTGGGCGCGGAAGATGATGCAAAGGAGGTGAAGGCCATCAAAGTGTCGTGGAAGACGAGCATTCTGGGAAAGACATTAGTGCATGTAGAGGAAGAACGCGAGCTCTGAGGGCTTATGTAACCGAACTGGGGAAGTTAAGGCCTGAAGTGTCTAAGCTCCGGATGTAACTCACTTTCCTGTTTTAATGAAATAAATGCGAAGTTATTGTGTGCAAATGCTTCCTTTCTTTTTTTGTTTTTATTATTATTTTTTGATGCGTCCATATACCTAGACGCTTATATATATATATATATATATATAAAAATCATTATTATATTATTATTTTTTTATGATATATATATATATATATATATATATATATATATATATTTTAAATAGACGCGTCCAGGCATCTGTACGCATCCCTATTATATATGTATTTATTTATTTATTATTATTTTTTATTATTAATTTTTGTATCACCATTTATATATATATATATATATATATATATATTTGACGCGTCCAGGCGCCTGGACGCGTCACTTGTTTTATTTTATTTTTTTATTTTTTATTTTATTATCTTTTTATTGACCCGTCTAGGCGCTTGGACGCGTCAATACTTTGAAATTGGGAATTTAAAAGGTCACTTTCGCGGCCTTTTCTCCTTCATACCCAACGAACCCCCTCCCCCTTCTCAAACCTCTCTTCCCTCCCCACTCGACCTCCCCTCTCCCAATCTAGGTCCATGGAGCGTGGCGGATCGAGCCAGGGGGCGAGAAGCGGAAGCGGATCGCTCGTCGGCCGAGGAGGTCCAGAGATCACGCGGAGGAGGCCGTCATGGAGGAGGAGGCCGCTGTGGAAGAGGAGGCGCCTCCCTTGGCCGTGGAAGGCCCCGGTGGAGCGGGAGAGGAAGAACATGACCCGGTAGGCCGCCTAGAACTTTCTTTTTTGCATTATCTTGTGATTTTATGCGGAAAATGGGGTGGGAAACGGGACTTGGACGGATGTGGAAATGGAATGCTTGAGGCGTCCATGGAAGTGGACGCCTCAATATTTTTAAATTATTATATTTATATATATATATATATATATATATATATATATATACACGAAATAATAACATTAAAAATAGGTAAAAAAGGAGAAATTATTGAGGCGTCAAAGGGCGTTGACACTTCTATTTTTTTATATTTTGTTTATTTTTTATTTATTTGTTTATTTTTTTAAAAAAAGAAGAAAAAAAAATATATATATATACATCGTGTTGTTCCTTATCTGTGGCTCTGATGTAATTTCTTGTTTTTGTGGTTTGCAGGGTGTGATGAGGAGCCGGATCAGCTGGTTCCTGGTAGTGGCGGCGTACCGAGGGCTGTCGGACTTCCAGAGGGCCCGAGTGGACGCCATGGGGTTCGGGGCGTTCTTGCGGATCGAGCCCTTCCGGCTCGACTTGCCCCTTGTCCAAGCGTTGAGGGAGCGTTAGCACGCGCCGAGTCGAGCGTTCTTGATGCCCTGGGGGCATATGGTGTCGACGCTGGAGGACGTAGTCCGAATTGCTGGACTACAGGTGGACGAGGAGGCTGTCAGTGGGGTCACCTACCCCTACTACAGAGAGAGTGCCCTGGAGTTGTTAGGGCTGGAGACGAGCGCGACTGACAGAGACAGCAGGATAGTCGACCGGGTAGACATCATGGAGGCGCTCGGGTTCGTGGACTCGCGTCAGCACGTCAGCGAGAGCGGAGCAGAGTTCCTAGCGCGGCTAGAGAGAGCAGCTCGGCGAGCTTTTAGCCAGGACGCGTGCGACCGAGAGCGGGCGGACCTGGACCTTCAGAGGTTCCTCTTCTTCTTACTAGGCCGCCTTCTGCTGGGGACGAAGGGGGATGACATCCACTGTCGTTTCCTTGGGATCCTGGCGGACCTAGACCGAGTGGGGCACTATGCGTGGGGAGCAGCCCTGCTTGCCCACTTGATCGCTGATCTTTCCCAGGGGGTAGAGAAGGAGACGACAGTCGGATGCTTTGTGCCTTTTCTCCAGGTAAACATTTCATTTATGTATTTTACAATGATTCCTAATTTACAGTCATGTAATTATTGGTTCTAATGATGTAGGATGCAGGTATGGAGTTATTACTACCTCCCGATGGGAAGAGCCAGACAATGGAACCGGACAGCCGTACCCCTAGCGCGGTGGTGGAGGTCGGTCACGACTGCGGCACCACGCAGCTACCAGTTGACGTCACTTCGACGTGAGTTGACCGAGTACCCCGAGGCCATGGTATGATGTATATGATTTTTTTTGCGCGTTTACTTTGTTTACTAGAGTGGGGACTGATATGATGCATGTATGGTGATGCAGGTGGTATGGAAGCCTTACCTGGGCATGGCCGATGCTGGCCAGCCTTGGGTTGTAGTGGGCCGACCACGTTTCGGGCGGGACCTCTGGGTCCACTATCTGAACGAGATCGAGCCACTGCGACTCATGCTAGTCATGAGGACCCTGGGGCTTGCCCAGGAGTGGGTGGAGGTAGACGAGCCGAGCCACGTCGGGCGGAAGACCCGGGGCAAGGCGAAGCTCATGGACTGGCGCACACGCTTTCCTGTACAGTACCAGGACTGGCAGCAGGGTGGCGTTCCAGTGGTGTCCCATGTGCAGGACATCGCCGACTACTTGCGATGGTATCGGGACACATACGCGGATCGCCTCTACCTAGGGATCGAGGCCAGCAGGGGTAAGTATGAAATGCGGATTTCTTTTTATGCAAATGCATGCATGTGACATTAATCTATATGCTTATGAATATAGGATGCTCGTGACACTATCATCACTGACCTGCGGGCCCAGCTGGCAGCTGCCAGGCAGCAGTTGGCAGTCACCCGTCAAGAGCTGGACATCCTGGTGAGCTTATGTAATGCGTAATCACTTTTTTTTTTGTCACCTGGATTTCTGGTGCTTAGCCTCTTGCTGTCGTTTGTTGTTCTGTGTTTCAGCGTGCCCATTAAGCGGCGGCGGCGGCCGAGATGACTGGTGGGGCGGCCTCCAACTCGCGAGCCCCTCCTCCGGAGGTCTCTTCTCTCCAGGAGCAGTTGGCGGGCGCGGTGGCCCGTGCTGAGGAGGCCGAGCGTGATCAGGCGGCTCGGGTGAGTTTTTGCTTGACACGGGTTCCTTTTCCGCGTATTCCCTTTCCTTTGTTGACTTCAATATGGTCTTTGACAGGTGGTAGAGATTCGGGATGCACTGGCTCGTGCGGTCCGTGCAGAGAGGGAGCGTGACGCCTGGGCGGCGGAGCGTGATGCCCGGGTGGCGGAACGCGACGCTCGGATAGCAGAGCTAGAGGAGGACCGATGACGACGGGAGGCGGAGGAGCTTCCTCACGACGTGCTAGAGTTACGGATTGCCCTTGAGGTGTCGAGGAGAGAGGCAGAGAGAGAGAGAGCAGAGAGGGAGAGGGTGGAAAGGAGGGCAGAGAGGGAGAAGGAGAGGGTGGGGAGGAGAGCTCTGGAGGCCCAGATGACGGAGCTCTGAGTGAGTCTCGGTACGGCAGAGGGGAGGCTGCGAGAGAGCGAGGAGTGGTACCAGAGAGCGAAGGAGCGCGGGGCGCCTTCGACAGTCTGATTCCTTTTCTGTAGGCAGCTTCCTAGTTTCTTCGGCCGAGGAGCGGCGCCGTGCGTTCGAGGCCGGCCAGGCACCACAGGGCGAGGGGAGCACCGCCTCTCATAGTTCGCGGAGGCCCCTTAGGGATCCGTGCCAGAGGAGAGAGGAGAGAGATGATCAGAGAGATGACTAGGAGGGTGGTGGTGAGAGTTAGAGAGTGATTTGTACACCCGCCATCCTTACTTATGATGTATATGACATACAGTTTGTTATATGGAATGGTTTCTTTCTGTCACTTGACTGTCTTTTGTGCACGTTCTTTCCCTTACGCCTCTCCTTTACTTATTTTCTCGTGACACGCTTTACACCATCTTACCCCGAAAGCGAAGAAATATGCCTTGTGCGGAGGGTATGCCATCTTCCCCTCCATCCTTTTGAGACGTCTAGGCACGAAGACGCGTTCTAAGCTTGGATTCAAATCTAAATCACCGAGAACCGTGGAATGGCCTTTCTCCTTCCTCATTTCTCCCACAAACAACTTCTCCTCTCGTCGAGATTTTCTTGCCTAGCTTCATCTTCTTCCACTCTTGATCCATGGAGTACGGTGTTCCAAATCGTGGTGGAGGAAGAGGGGGGCGAGGGACTCCTCGCCCGAGGAGGGTCGTGCAAGAGTACGGAGAGGCGGCCACGGAAGAGGAAGGGCCTCTTCCTGCATTTGAGGGGCCCGAGGGACCCGAAGACGTGGAGGGAGGCGAGCATGGCCTGGTAAGCTCATTGATTTCCACTCCTTTTAGTTTGGTAGCGAATAAGTAGAGAGGGAGAAGAGGGCTCGGTGAGTGTTACACTCAAATGATGAACGTGTCTTTGGCAGGAGACGCATTTTTCTTTTAATGATGTGGCCCTCCCCTTTTGATGCACAGGGTATGACAAGGATCCCGGGCTTGGCCGATGAATGGGTGAGCGCGGATGAGCCGAACCGCGTCGGGGGAGAGAGACGCGACAAGGCGAAACTTGAAGATTGGCGCATACGTCTCCCTGCTCAGGACGGGCAGCAAGGCGGTGTGCCTGTGCAGGAGAGTGCCGACTACTTGCGGCAGTGTGGGGAGAGCCATGTGGGACCCCTTCAGCTCGGGAGACGGACAGAGGTGAAAGAAGGGCCCTAATTTTTATTATTATTATTTTCTCTTTTTCTTTTTCTTTTCTTTTCTTTCTTTCTCTTCTTTTTTTTTTGAAATCTCGGGGCTTAACGGATGGTTGTTGTTTGTCTGTCCCAGCAGGCAGCAATGGCCGGTGGACCGTCTTCCAGCTCTCAGGCCCCTTTTCTGGAGATCGCCTCTCTTCGGGAGCAACTTGCCAATGCGATGGCCCGCGCGATCCGGGCTGAGGAGGAGCGCGATGTCTGGGCAGCAGCCATGGCAGAGCTGCGTCGTCATGATGAGGAGAGGCCGCCTCCAGACATCTTGGAGTTAAGGGTGTTCCTTCAGGTGGCGAGG
Organism: Amorphophallus konjac; assembly: GCA_022559845.1. Classification (NCBI taxonomy): domain Eukaryota; kingdom Viridiplantae; phylum Streptophyta; class Magnoliopsida; order Alismatales; family Araceae; genus Amorphophallus; species Amorphophallus konjac. The sequence goes on along the minus strand of CM040120.1, from coordinate 433,357,549 downwards.
AGAGAGGCAGAGAGGGAGAGAGAGGAGAGGGAGAAGGAGAGGGAGGAAAGAAGGGCCGAGCGACAGTAGGATCAGAACGAGAGGAGGGCCTTGGAGGCCCAGGTGAGGGAGCTCCAGCTAGGCCTTCGAGTTATGGGACAGAGGCTTGAAGTCATGGAGACGCATTACGAGAGGGCGCGAGAGTTCGGGGCGCGACTCCGCCAGCTTGGCCACCTTTCTGTCTGTGGCTTCTTCGCCACGCCAGGGGAGCAGCAGCGAGTTGCCGCTACTGAGCAGACTCTGCGGGGTGAGGGGACTGTTGCTTCACAGAGTTTCAGGAGGCCCCTGAGGGACCCTAACCTTAGGGGAGAGGAGAGGGACGCCTAGAGGGATGGTCATGAAGATGATGGCGAGAGTTGGCGAGCTAGCATACCCGCCTCCTCTCTATGATTGTGATGTTTATGACAGTTTATGGAGTGTTTGATTTCCTGCCGCTTATTTGTCCTCTTGCCTGTTCCTTCTTCCCTACGCTTCTTTTTCTTTACACTGTTCCCATGTGATGTGCTTGCCGAGACCCCGTCCGAAAATGGGGAATCATATCTTGCTCTAACCGTATTTTGCACGGAAATATGCCGCCGAAGTCAACAATGATGGCTCTAGCCCCTTATCCCGGACAATCTTCCAATCTTCCCGGACGACCTCTACAGCATGACAGGGCCTCCTTAGACTGCGTAGGGAGTGAGTCATCATATCGCACCATCAATCAATTACCCTGCACGAGCGGTGAAGTGACACATATGGGACCGCAAGGAAGGTGCCTTGTCACGAGGGTTATCGTTAACAATGATGGAGGCAGTCTTGGCTCGCCCTTCTCCCATTTCTATAAATACCTCGCTCGTTCGTCCTCCCAGGGGCATCGGGAGCCAACTCGAAGAGTACAAGTTTCCACAGAAACGGAAGAACTAAGGGTTCTAAGGTTCAAAATGGAGGGTGAATCTTCCCATTCCTCGAAGAGAAGCAGGTCCAGTGGTAGCAGCTCCAGGAGGCTCTCAGACCTCGAAGGGCACTTCAGTGAAAGGACCCAATCACAACTCGTAAGATGAGCTTTCTTGCCCCTTCTCTCATTCTTTCTTCCTCCCCTTTGACAAAACCCCTCCTTGTGTATGCGCAGGGTGTGATGAAATCACATATCCCATGGGAGTTGGTAGTGGCTGCATACAGGGGTCTCCTGGATTTTCAGAAGGCCAGGCTAGACGTGATAGGGCTTGGAGTCTTTCTTCGGATCGAGCCAATCAAGCTCGACCTTGCCCTCGTCCAAGCACTGCGTGAAAGATGGGATCCAATGAGCCGTGCTTTCTTGATACCTTGGGGGGCACATGGTGCCCAGCCTGGAAGATGTGGTCCGAATTACGTGCCTGAAAGTGGATGGCGAGGCGCTGACTGGCATCACGTACTCTGACTACAGAGAGGCTGCCTAGAGGTTACTAGGAGTGGACCTGGATGATCGTAAGAACAGGTCCGTAGCCAAGACACCTATTATGGAGACGTTGGGGCTTACTGACATTCGTTCACGTGATGATGAGTCCTTGGAAGGGTTCATGGAGAGGACTGAAAGAGGATGCCGCGCTGTCTACTGCGTAGATGCGAGCAATTGGGAGAGAGCCAACATGGATTTGAGGAGATTCCTCTTCTTCATGTTGGGGAAACTGTTGCTGGACTCGAAAGGAGACAACATTCATTGCCGCTTCTTAGAATTTGGTAGACCCTGAGAAAGTGGGACGATACGCCTGGGGAGCAGCCATGTTGGCGCATCTATTCGCATGTCTATCTGAGAGGGCAGACAGAGAGGTAACAGTGAGTGGTTTCACGCCGTTCATCCAGGTATCCCTCCCCATCTTTTCTCTTATATATATATATATATATATATATATATATATATATGTGTGTGTGTGTGTGTGTGTGTGTGTGTGAACGACACATGATGATGCAGTTGTGGAGCTATTATTATCTCCTAATGGGAAAGGCTCGTCATTGGCGTCCAATGGCGGTGCCGCTGGCGAGGCGGTGGCAACCCATCACGAACCCAACCCCTCTATCCTACCAGCTGATGGTGTTAAGACGCGAGTTGCAAGAGTTCCCCCTGGCGATGGTGGTTATTATTCCATTATCTCTCTTTTTTTAATTAAGAAGATGTGTGTGACCTGACCTAGGTGGTCTGGAGGCCTTATGCGGGCATGGCCGATGCCGATCAGCCATGGGTCATAACTAGCCATGCCCGGTTCGGACGTGACCTCTGGATGCACTGTTTGAACGAAATCGAGCCACTTCGGCAACGATTGGCCATGAGGACTCTAGGGCTCGCCCAAGAATGGGTGGACATGACCACAACACCACGTGTGGGGAGGAAGACGCGGGGGCCGACGACCTCCGTTGATTGGAGAGTGCGGTTCCCCGAGCAATATGAGGATTGGCAACGGGGTGGCACTCCCGTAGAGTCACACGCTCTAGACAATGAAGATTACCTACGCCTCTATAAGGCGATGTATGCAGAGCGACTCCATCCTGAAGGGATAGTGGAGGTGAACATATTTTTTTTCCTTTTCTTTTTCTTTTTTCTTTTTTTCTTTTTTTTGTTTTTGTATGTTAACCTATGCCCTGGCCATAGGATATTCGCGACACTATGATAGCGAACCTGCAAGCTCGTTTGATAGGCAGGGAGCGACAGTTACATGATACTCGCACAGCCTTGAGTTCTTCGATAAGCCTTCATGCACACGATCATAGACCAAGATTCCTGGTTCTAGGTCCTCAGTGTCACCTTATGTGTGTTACAGCGCACCCAGCTTGATGCGGCTTCCTCAACAATGGGGGCGGATGGTGTCTCTTCTAGTCTATGGATCCCAACTTCCGAACTCGATTTGCTTCATGAGCAGCTTGCTCATACTACGCAGTGAGCTGCGGAGGCAGAAGGAATGCTCTCCACACAGGTGAGAGTCTTGTCATTGAATTTCACTTATTCGTGCCTCCATATATCTGAAATGACGGACATGGCAGACGAAAGAGGTGCAAGATGCACTTGCCCGTACCGCGCAGGGGGAAGCCAGAATAGCGGAACTGGAGGAAGAGTTGCGGCATCGCCTAGCCGATGGCTCCTCTCGGGACGCCGTGGAGCTGAGGATTACCCTTCGGCTGGAAAGGGAGGACAGAGAGAGAGAACGCGCAGAAAGGGAAAGAGACACCGAGAGAGAGAGAGCCGACAGATTGAATGAGAGGGAGGAGCGGAGGGCCATGGAGGCCCAACCATTTGAACTCCGAACCAGCCTCGGTCTTGTTGAACAATGGCTGAGAGATGGTGAAGAGCGCTACCGAAGAGCACGAGAGCGTGGCTTTCGTGTTAGTAGCTTCTTTGCCGCCCCTTTCGATCGACGGGGAGCAGAGACGGGAAGGGGGGTACAGAGCAGTAGAGGCTCCGTTTTGCATGGTTTAGCAACGCCCTCTAGGGTTCCTCGCCTAGAGAGGGGAGAAAGGGGTAACACTGAGAGAGAAGACGTAACTTAATGTACGATTTCTAGAAGGAAATAAAGGAAAGAATGTTCAGTTTCCTATTTTCTGTCTTCATTCCTATTTTTTAATCATGTACACATTGCTCAATGAAACAAGTCAATTTTTCCGTTCTGACTTGGCCCCTTACCCATAGAGCGGGTGTTTGCTTTGAGACTAACCTTGATAACGAGTCAAGGGGCCAAGCCTTTATCAATTAAGGCAAGAGCAAAGATGATGAATGCAACACACAGACACACAAATGGGAAAGAATGTAAAAATGTAGCATACAAATGAGATCACACGGATGAAAAAAAAATTATGCATTTTTTTGTTAATGATATATATATATATATTTGAAAAACACTTGTTATTACAACCGGCATGATTTTTGGACCAGAGTGTTTAAATCGTTCTTAAGTAGCGTAATGCGGGGTTAACATGTTCCAAGAGAATTCACACTTGAGGACTCACCTGACGGCGTCTTCCGAGGGCCATTACAATTTTTTTTAAGACAACTAATGCCTAGTGACCATCCTTATGGCACCTGACTCTTGTAAAGACAGGATTTCCTACTTACCTCCCAGGTATCTTGTGCGCACATCTAGATTGATTTGGGCCCCTAGACTCCTCAAGTGATAATCCTGTCGGTTAAGACTTAACCTGATGACAAAACCGTCATGCCATGCTTAGGCTCCCAGTTGCTTCCGACCGCAAGGATACGCCGAAAGAGTGTTCGAGGTAAAAGATTTGCCCGACCCGGGTCTAATTCCTCACAATTCTAGATGGTATAGGATGGAACAGCTTGGAACCCTAACGGTCAATCACGCGACGCTGACCCGGAATCAGACGCCGTCGCACCTATTGGTGACGTGCTTGCATTGACGTAAGCCCGAGGTTAAAGTAAGAAACCACCGAGGTAGTAGATAGAGGTCTTGACCGGCCAGAAACACCGAGACTCCTTCGTGGCGATGGCTTCTGCTTTTCGAAGTAGACAATTACATGTGTGTTTTGCTAAAATAAGGTCGCTCGCCTTAGCGGGGCGCGCCTTTCAGGATTTCCATTGAGCTTTCATCTGCGAGGGGAGAAAGAAGAGGATGGTGAGGTAAACCTTCCGAGAGGACTGGCAAAACCGTTAACCCGACAAGCCAATTGGGACCTACTCGACCTTTCCCTTTTGGGCGACTTCGGACCAAACCTCGAACAGGATTGCGTTGCCCCTTTGTGGAATTTAGCCTTTGTTTTGAGGGGTCTCCGCTTGTCGGAATCGGGCACGGCCACGACCAGGCTCTTATTTGACTTTTTTTTTTTGAGGGGGGACATGATAATTTGATATGTGGGAAATCCTCTTGTATGTCTGCAGGGACACTGCCCTCTTCTCGTGCTCTGATTCGGGTTCGAGGAGATGAATCCTACTCTCGCCTTCAGGGTATCTTATTTTGGTTCCCTTATGCTCAGCGTTTTAAGGGTTCCGGCTGTCTCATTGGGTCGAGAAAGAAGAGAACAAAGATTACGACTTTCTTGGATATCTTCGAGTACAACCCCACAATAAGCAATACTACCAACTTTTTTCGGCTAAAACAATTGTGTGTGTGCGTGTTGCCTTCTTTTAGTGGGCGTAAGCCAACATGACCGGACAGGAATCTCCACTGTTCTGGCGGACCAAGACCCAAGACCTACCGAACCTTAATGGGTCCTATCCTAACATGAAGGACAGATGCAAAAACTTCACTGCATGATGAACACTAGGCACTCTCTTTGTAGTGTCCCGGACCTTTCAGATCCTTCTTCGTGGACCTCGGATCGGGTTTCTCGGAGTGTCCAGCTCCGTTGTGTCTAGAATTTCATTTCGGACATCTTTCGTGTTCGGATCGGCGTGATCCGGAGTTGTTTCGGAGGCCCGGAAGCGTTCAGCGGCTTTTCCGCGTGTGTTTTTCGATTTCCGGTGTGTGTTTCGGTAATTCCTTCGGAACCTCGTTGCGGGTGAACCGGGCCGTTCACCTAGGCGAGAGTGGTACCGTTGCGATCGGTGCGTTCTGAGGATCCCGGAAATGTAATTTTCTATTTTTCGGTATTTTCTGGAATTTCTGGATTTTCTATAAATACCTCAATTTTTTTCTCTCTCTTCCCCACCCTCTTCTTCTTCTTCTTCTTCCCTTTCTCCCCACCGTGAGCACCGCCCCCTTCCTCTCTCTCTCTCCCGTTCGACTGCGGCGGCGTCCCCTCTGGCTGCAGACGGCGTGGGGCGACGGCGTGACGACGTGAGCGACGACGATGCGATCGTGGCGGCGTAAAGCTTGTGGGAACTGTGAAGGGACGAGGGTTTTTCAAAGCATTCTTTGCAATCTCGGCAACGATTCAGCGGAGCTTTCGCTCCATTGAGGTAGGGTGACGTTCCCTATCTCCCCGCCGTTCATTTCCGTGATTTGTAGGCCGAGGGGAGGCCGTGAGGGGTGTGTTTGAGCGGGTTTGGGGTTTTCCATGATTTGGGGAGAGCTCGCCCGATCTATGGATTTAGCCGGCAATTTCATGTTTTGGTAGCCTAGTACCATGCTAGGGGTCCCCAGGGGTCTTCCCCTTTGATATCCCCCTCTCCGGTGGAGGCATGGGGGCGTGGTTGGATTTTTGGGCGTTTTCCGATCGTTCCGACCTCAGGCGGGTGTGACGGTCCTTCCAGTGACCGTCACATCATGTAACGCGCCTAGGTGGGTGCGTTACAGCCCTGTGATGCCAATTGGGGGTCTGTGGGATGTGACGGTCCCTCGATAGACCGCCACAGGCGTGTGACGCGCCTGGGTTGGGCCATCTGAGGCATCCCGACCGTTGGTATGACCGTTGATTTCTGACCGTTGGGGCACAGGCGTGTGACGCGCCAGGCTTGGTGCGTTACATCTTTGTGACGCCCCAGTGTGGGTGCGTCAGAGCTGACGAACCCCACATCATGTAACGCTCCAGCGTTGGATCGTTACATGCTGTGACGCACCGAGTGGCACGCGTCACAGCTGGTTCTTACTGTCTTGTGACGCACCAGGGTAGGCGCGTCACAGACTGTAACGCACCAGGGCAGGTGCGTTACACGTTGTTTTCCACCCAGAGTGTGACGCACCTGCGTTGGGCCGTTAGGTGGCTGTGACAGTCCAGCCTAGACCGTCAGAGCCTGTGACGCGTCTAGAGTAGACCGTCAGGCTCTGGATTGCACCGGGAGGTTCACAGTCCCGTTTTCTTGTCCGACCGTGGTCGTCGTGCGACGGTGCCGGTACGTGGGGTGGTCCCCGTACGTCGTAGGATGCGGACATGGTTTTCTATTGACTTGATAGTCTACTCCTTCAGTGACCATCCACTAGTCGTAGCCCACCAGTACGCGGTGCTGGTCTCACTAGGGAGTGGTGTACGGGCCGACCCTTAGAGACGGTTTGTGGACCGGTTACCATCGAGCCCCGCGTCTAGCAGCCAGAGTCCGGCTGAGGGGAAAATCGGTTAGAGGACCAGACCAGGGACGCACAGTCTGTGTGTGCACACGTGGTTGGGGGCGGTTGGACCCACGCTGACGAGTGTGACCCCAGCTAGTTACTTGTTTGTGGTACTTGTTTGGTGTCCGTGCCTTTGGTAGGTGCTACCACGTCAGGCAGTTCACCTGCGGTGCGGTGTAAGACGTCAGAGGACGCTACCGGCTGTGCTTCTAGTGAGAGGTACTCCTATCGAGTCGGGAGTGTCAGGCTGTCAGTCGTTGCGACTTTAACCTTCGGGTTTTGTCGTGTCAGCCGTGTGTTCCGGTTGTTTCGCCGTGGCACGTGTGTCGGTTTTCGTGCCGTGAGACAGGTGATTTGTAGATGGCAGGGTTTCCTTTTCGAGGTACTCGCTTACTGCTAGTGATGTGACACGACCTAAGGGTGCAATGGTATCAACCAAATGAACCTCGGACCTAGACTTGCAAGCCCACTTACAAATTAGCGGACTCGATGTTGGCGGACCGATATCACAGCACAACCCTTTCCCCGTGGTGACTAAGTGATGGTAGGGTGGATTCGAGAGCCTAAACCACGCTGCTTAGGGTGATGACTTGGCCAATGAGTTCCCCTCCCTTGGATTGGAGCACCCACATCAGTGGGACGGACGCCGTGCCTTGAGGGTACGGGGATCTCTCCTCACTCAAACCGCGGTGGCCACTCGTGATCGGGAATCACGGGACCGGGCACTCTCTTCCTCACCGGCTGAACTTAGAAATGATACTAAGAAAACATAAATATCCAGAGAGGGTTCAGCATATACCTGACCGGTGTGAGGACACCGGCCCCGAGTCGGAGACGTGGGCGAGCGGGGAAGCGTGTGTTCCCCACACACCGCGCCGGGGAAGCTTGACCTGCCCAAGAGAAGTTACAACACTACACCTCTCGCAGGAGGGGGATCTTGGGGTGGGGGTTAATGGATATTACAACCAAAATTACCTCCACGCAGGGAGGGGCCTTCAGCCGGCCAAGCGGGGAGGGGAAAATGAGCAAGGAACACCGAAGATGGAGATTGCCGATTCTGCCCGAGTTCTGTGGGTGCTGACAGCCGAGTGGAGAACCGACTGCTGCGACTGCTACTGATTCTTGTTGGGGACGAAACTACCTGGAAAAGCTTCGTAGGAGGCCAGGGAAGTCATCCAATTTTTGCTGAATTCTTCTGGAGTCGAGGCTGATCTAGATAGAGGCCCGAACAGGGAGGCAGACCCTCGGACTGGCAGCTTCTGATTTCTAGTAGTAGGTTGCAGAGGGTGCCCCGACAGCTTCCGGATTCGGAATCAAGAACCGTTAGAGTCGCTGGAACCGTGGATGAGTCTTCTGTGCAGCAAAACTGACGAGAAAGCCAACCGATGTCGGAGAAGATCAGGGGATGCAGAACAATGGCGACTAGTCGATGCAGACTATGGGCAGCAGGACCGTGTAACTGAGGGAGAAAAAGGATAACTCCTTCCACGGGATGCCGAACGGAGTTCCACTTCTTGATTCTGAAAGTAGACAGAAAGAAGAAGAACTTTGTAGAAGAGCTCGTGGCCTGATTCCTTGGGGGTTTGCCGTGGTGAAGCTTTCTCTCTGGATCAGGATCTCTACAGAGCTAGCTCCTGGTTTCCAACAGCTGGTTGCAGAGGATGCCCCGACAGCTCCCGAACTCGGAATCGAGCACCGTCAGAGTTGTTGGAATCGTGGACAAGTCCTCTTCACAGAAAAACTAACGGGGTGGCCAGCCGATGTCGGAGAAGACCAGGGAGCTCTGAACACTAATGACTGGTCGATGCAGACTGTGGGTAGCAAGACGACGGAGCTGAGGGAGAAAAATGATAACTCCTGCCACAGGATGCCAAATGGAATTCCACTTCTTGATTATGAAAGTAGACAGGAAGAAGAAGAACTTTTTAGAAGATCTTGTGGGCTGATTCCTTAGAGGTTCGTCGTGGCAGAGCTTCTAATCCGGTTCTGGTACTCAGCAGGGACAGCTCTGCGCAGTTGTGGGAGAACGGATCTCCCAGTCAGCTCGGAGCTCGGAAGGGGACGAGACCACCGCTGTTGCGAAGAGGACAGGCAGCCGCTTCTATGGACTACTCTTGGGCTTCCAGGAACGTCCGGAGGAGGTCAGGGTCACTGCTGCAAGCTTCAGCTCTTCTGCAGGTCCTCTTACTCTAGATGGTAGAAGGTGGGGTGATGGAGGTGAACAAGGGAAGATGGAGAGGATGAGAGGGGGGCGACCCTAACCAAAAGGGAGGGGTCTTGGGCGCCCTAGGGCTATGGAGGGAAGGAGATTTTTGAATTCAAATGGTGTAGGGAAGTGGAGGGTTGCACGGGGGAGAGGGAAGGGTGCTTGGGAAAGGGATGAGGTGGTTGGAGGGTGGCTTAGTGATTGGGGATGCTCCCTTGGGACTAGGGGGTGGAGTAATGGGATGTGTGTGGAAGGGGAGTGGCTTTTAATGGGGGTAGGTGGGAGAGTGGTGGTTGGGAAGGGAGGAGAGAGAAAATTTTCAAAATTGGGTGTGGAGGAGAGAGAAAGGGGAGTGAAAGAGAGAGATTAAGAAAGGGATGGGTGGGATTCTCTCCCTAAGACTTCTCACCTCACTAATGGATTCACTCCACCATAAAAATGAAGATAGAACTCACAAAATGGCACATTTTTCATTCATTGATTCATTCCCTTCAAATGAAGGAAATGGGGCCCTATATATAGGAAACCCACATTTTACAATAAGACCTTGACAAAAGACTTAATAACAAATAACCGAAGGGGTAGGGGGGGCTCATGGGCCAAGCCCAATGAATTGGGCCCAATAGCACACTAAACAATCTAATGACACTCAAACTTAGGAAAATAAATGCAAGACCTAAGGACATGACTCAAATAAAATAAAAATTACATAATTATGACTCAAAGAAAATATGAAAATTACATGAACTGAATCAGAAAAATGTGACGGACATAATGGAACCATGCTGGTGAACAACCGGTAAATATGAAGGGTGAGAGATGCCCCCATCATACTCCCGGGGTGCGAAGAGCTCGACTCCGTCGAGTAAGAGTCTTTCCTAGCTCGCCCATGTGTCCACCATCGTGGCCGGCCCTTCCACCTCACAAGATACTGCTGGATTGCCCTGCTCCTGATGGTGTCATTATGTTTAACTAGTATCAAATCTTTGTGCTCATGCCGGGCTCTCAAGGTTAGAAGGGGATTCTTATTGGTGGGGTCACTCTTAAAAGGGGGTATGGGCTCAATATCCTCGCTAGGTGCCACCGCGGGGCCCTTGTAGGGCACAAGGTCTGCCACACTACAATGTGGGTTGACCCCATATTCCTTCAGAAGGACCAACTCATTGGCATTTATGCTCAATCGCCCCAAGACCTTAAAGGGTCCAGTCTCTCGATCCCTGAGCGTAGAGGCGACTCTAGGGAAGAGCCTCTTCATCCTGACCATCAGATAGTCACCCTCTTGGAAGTCTTGGTTTCTTTTGCGGGTATCAATTCGCCTTTGACAAATCCTTTTGCCTTTGATGATGGGCCTGCAAGTATGCAATCCTGAGACATAGTTGGTGAATGCTAGCACTCTATTGGATGTTGGGGGTCCCGGGCACCCAAATGTGGACCTAGCATGTCTAGACTCCCTATGAAGATTAGTGAGGATAGGAGGGCCTGGACCTCCAAATGTAGCTCTATCATGCAAAGGGGTGGCAAATGCCGGGAGACCCGGACATCCAAGAATGCACCTATCATGCTTAAGACTCATGATGAATGGAGGTGGACCATTACATCCGAAAATGGTCCATTCATGCTTCCTACTTGACATGTGGGTGATGTGAATGAATGGACCCGTCTTATGAATCATGCCAAGTGATGTGTTGTGCCAAGACTTATGCATTCCTATCCCAAAGATGACTTCCATGTGTATGGGTGTGGGATGGCCTTTGAACTTCCATGTGAAAGAGTCAAAAGGATCTAGGAAGGTGGGCATTATGGAGAGGGGCTCTTCCTTACTTCCTAGGCATATGTTGTCTATGGCGATGGTTCCCTTTGTGTGGCCCAAGTCTTGGAAGAGGTGATCTTGGTCCAACATGGTTGGTTGGGGTAGGGAAAGGTGACTTGTGGGTAAGGTGGGTGTATCACATGGGTAACTAGGCTTCCATTGGAAGAGATCAAAGGGGTAATGGACTGGGCTTCCTAGAGGAAGGAACTCTATGTCCACATGGTCTACGCATGGTGGGTCATCCTTCCCCAAGGTAACTGGACCAAGGTCTTTAGTGGGCCAGTCGATCAAGGTACTTGGGATCTTAATGGTAGTGGAGTGGACCATGATGGGTTTTTCATCCATGGGGAGAATGAGAAGGAGGTCACTAGTGTAGCAACCAATGGTGAAGACTGAGGTGATAGAACCATCACATGGGTGGATGAGACTAAGTCTTCTTGGGTGGGCCGCTCCTATGGTCAATAAGCAAGTCAACTTTAGTTGCCATTCTAAACCCTTGAGGAGATCATCCCAACCATTTACCTCATAGTAGGATTAGAATGTGGTGTGATAGGAGTTAATGGGTGCTAATTGGAAAGGGTGCTCCATGGTTGGGGTTTGAAAGTATAAGGCATGGAGGATGGGATTTTGCTTGAGCCATTTGATGATGAGTTCTCCTACGGTCACCACCTTTTGCGTGAGATTGAGTGGTTTGGGGAGGTATGTGTTTGTTTGGACGGGGATGAGTTGATGTCCTTCTTCCTTATTGATAGGAGTATGAATTTCCTTGAATGTGGGGAAGGGATTTGGGTTGGTGTCCAATCCCGGGGATTTGGTCTTGTGGGCCAGGTTCTCCTCATGTTCACTCATGACTGTGGGATGTAAACGTAATCTACCTCGCCCCGAACTAAACAATATAAGCATGCATATAAACATGAAATTACATGAAACGAAAAGGGGTGACAAGGAATAGAGAACTAATCGTGATCGCCACCAAGGACTTACAGCACCAAAATGATGAAGAAAGGATGAAGATGGCGCCGTGTACCTTGGAAAATATGGAGGAAGACGCGGCCTAACGGGAAGCCGCTACAACGTGTGATCGCGCTTAAAATGGGATGCGGGGAGCCGATGTGGGTGCACCTCCTCACTTCCTAGCCGGCTAGAAAGCAAGGGCCTCACGTTCTATCAATAGTGATGAGGACATCATGAGCTTATGGATTGTATTAGTGTGTATTAGCTTGTATAGGTGTGTTTTATGGGTTGTATTAGCTTGAAAGTGTGTAATTTTTGATTTCCTTCTTTTGGGCCATCCTTGTAAGGCTTAATTAAGCCAATGGGCCTCTTTCTAGGAAGAGTCCATAACTAGGTAGCATGTTTAAGGTCCATTTAAGATGGCTCCTTCATATTGGGCCATTTGGTTTCAAAGTGGGTCATTAAGGCTCTTAAAGCCCAAATGGGATTCCATCCTCTCATGGGCCATCAAAGTGGGAATGGCCCATGCCTAGCATGCCATTTGGAGTGGCTCTTGGCCCAAGAATGGGCTTGGCCCAAGAAGGGGGCGCATGCTCTTTTGGCCTTATTAGGCTTGGTAGTTGTAGTTAGGTTGTGTTTGAATGGAATTACACCAAGTTTGAACACATGTGGTCAATTTGATTAAACTAATGTATTCAATGTGGGATTCTCATTGTATCCCAGCCATCCAATCCAAACCCCTAGATCCAAGGGTTGAGATTGAGTTTGGTTGGCATCCTATATAAGGTTGTAATTTTCATTTTGAATGAATTAATGAAGAAGAAATGAGCATTTGCCTCCTTGGATCTTGCGCCCCTCTCCCCTCTCTCCCTGGTGTTCTTCCACCTCCAGCCCCTTTCTAGAGTGTAATCCCCTCCCCCTTGATCCTCTCCAACTTCTGAAGCAGCTCCGGTGATCGCCGCCGCCGCCGTCTCGCCGCCGACGCGTCTTCACCAACGAATTCGGTTTTCTGTCCACTCTGGACAGACCTCTCTTCTCCGAATTGTCTCTCTCTCTTCCCTCATCTTCTGAAGCTCCAATTTTCAGGGTTGGTTCCCCTCTTGAACCCTTACCTCCAAAAAAAATTTCAGTCAAAAATTCGTCCTTTAGATATTTTTAGAATTTCGTCCAAGTTCAAATTTCAGTTCTGTTCAGGTTCTGTCTACTGTTCATCAGTTCTGAGTCTACCTTGTTCGACCCATGTTTTGAATTTTGTTGGGGCTCTAAAAATTACTGAGACTTCTGTCCACATATGTCTACCACCATGAATTTTCTTAATTTTTGATAAGGTCTCTAGGTATTTTTCAAAATTCGTACCAGTTCCTGTGAGCAATTTTTCCACAGTGTCCCAGATCCGACCCAGGTCCACTAAAAAAATCCCATAAAATCCATTTCCTATCCAAATCAAAAACCAAAAATAGTCCCGATTTTCTATCTCAGAGATCTTCAACTTTTCTGAAGAACTCATCTCCATATTCCAAGGTCCTCCCACCGGTCAACGGTGATTTTCAGAGAAGTCAGAACCTGCCCCTGCAGTTCTGGCCTGTTTACAGCAAGGGTGTAAATTCCATAAGTCAGATATACGTATCTGATTATTTTTTCTGAAGGCCCCTACGTCGAAGTATTTGGAGTCCTCTTTCCAACGGCACCGAGCTCGTTGCATTCCGACGACGGGGTTGATCACAGCAGCCGATCTCGCCGGACAGCGCGCGAGAAGACAGCAAGTGCAGACTTGTGGCCGGTTTCCCGCGAGCGTCGTCCGAGGGCCGCCCGGCGTCCGGCGGTCATTCCAGCAACTCGCCATCCTAGGGGAGCGCTTCCCAAGTGTACCCACACCAGAGGAGGCATCAGGTCCCACACGACCCCTCCGGTCCACACGTGGGCCCCACTAGCACGAGTACGCGCGAAGCCGAAGCCGTGCCCGGAAACCGCCCGTCAACCCGGAATTGGTCCTCCCGGGCCCCCTTGTGTCGCCCGTTACCTCCCTGCGTGGAGTGGGCTTACTTGTATTGCTGTAATCTTAATGTATTAAGTTCCCGGGAGTACGAGTTTCGGCCGGGTGCCATCTTCGCCACGCCGAGCGCGTGGAGGTATCGTATTCGCTCCTTGCTTGGCATTCCGCTTATTTCTATATATGCTTGTTTATGCCGCTGCTAGAGAGCTTGTGTAGGGTTACCTAGCTCACTTTTAATTTATCATATCACTGCTGCGAGTGAGAGAGTGACCGTCCCGTGACCCGATCCGGGCACAATTGAGAGCCGACCACCCTAGCTCACTGCCGGTTGTTCAACCGCGCACATCCGACGCTTCCCTCGTTAAGGGACGATCGCGAGCTTGTCGTGTCCGTGGTCTCGTCCCGCATCAATTTGGTATCAGAGCGAGTTGAGTCTAGGGTGTTTGCATTCAAAAATAAAAAAAGAGTGTCATGTAGTCATTAGTCGGTCTAAGTCGTGTTTAGGATCATCACATTTTTAAAACAACAAAAAGAGTCATTTTTGGGTCGCATACATCCCTTTACTCGGTATATAAAAAGGTGTTGTCCGACCGTTAGGTTACGCCTATCGGGAAGGCCGCACACTTGCGCGAGTGACCTTCGGGTCAATTATCTCCGCCACGTATCGAGTCTTGGTTTACGTCTAGGGTCCTTAGTGTGCATTAGTTAGTGCATTCCAACTTTGCATTACTTAGTGTCGTGTCTAGTGTTTTGGTCCGAGTGTCGGCATGGCCACCCACTAGTTTCCCCGTGTCCCATGGAGTCCCAAACTCCCGGATGGTGGCGATACTATCTCAAATGGAAGGACCACCCGAACCACCCCACGAGGCCCGAAACCCGGGATTTCTACGGGTCCGATGACCCGAGTGTCTATCTAGAATGGGAAGCCATTATGGATGATTACTTCGAGGTGTACATCATGTACGGGCCCATGCAAGTTGATGTTGCCAAAAGGCGACTTTTTGGTGAAGCCGCTGCAACTTGGAGGGACATCAAATATTGGAGGGAGGATAGGAATCTAAGGCCCATCGAGTCATGGTGGGAAATGAAGAGAGTGCTTAGGAGGGCCTACGTTCCCCGCCCACCTACCTCCAACCACGGGGGTCATTCCACTCACCAACCCCACCAACTCACCCACAATCAAGTGGGCCACACCTCTACCCAATCCCACCCCTTCACCGCCGTCCAAGCCCACCAAAGTGACCCCAATCTAGTGGCCCGCCCATGCACCACCAACCAACCTCCCCTTGGCACTCCCATCCCAACCCACTCAAGCACCTCCAACCGAGTGGAAGTCCCGCTTATAACCGAGCCAAGGCCCACACCCGAGCCGAGAGTTAAGGAGCTAGTCCACCCCAAGGTCCCTCCTCCAACTCGCTCCTTAGAGGAAATAAAGAAAATGATTTTGGATTGGTGGGAAAGGACACAAGCTACTCCACCACCCATGGATGCTCCATTGTTATCTACCTCCGGTCTTCATTCGAAACCATCAAAGTGGGAACTACCAAAGCCCGAGCCACCCGTGTTTCTTATGGGAACACTTTATATAGCCGAGCCACTTCTTAGATGGCTCAAGATGGCTTGGTCCCACATCCCTTCCCATCAATGGACCCCACACTACCACTAGTGCCGGTCAACTCATTCCATACCACATTTCGATCTCGTCACCATGTTGATACGTTGGATGATCTTGTCATGGGATTAGATTCACAATGGGAGTTGACGCATCTTTTGGCCCGAGGCTTTGACCAACCCGCTAGTCTTAGCTTCACCCATCTGGCCATAGGGTCCATTACCTCCGAGTGCACCGTGGGTTGTGTCACCACGGAGGTTCTTCTACTTCTCCCGCTACCGGATGAGCCCGACTTCATGACTTTGCTTCCGAGGGAGGAGTCATATTTTCTATACACGGTCCCATCTACCATGACGGAGGAAGGTGACCACCCGCACCTTCAAGAATTTCACGATTGGGACCATGTCATGTTGGAACCCACCTCATGGGGTCATACCTTCTTTGACCCTTTTGACCCCTCCACTAGTGAAGCTCCCGAGCTATCACATTCTCTCCACCTCTTCCGAAGAGTTCACTATTCCACTCATACCCCTCGGCCTAGTCGGCACGCCGTCTCTACATCTAGGGATGATGACGAGGGTAGTTTTGGATCTCCTAGTCCTTCCCCACCCAAATCCCATAGGTCGCCAATGCATGATTGGTACATCTTAGGGTGTCTAGGAGTCATCCATTCCGTCAAGCATCGAGTACATCTAGTGTATGCATGGCACATATTCGGGTGTCCTGGTCCGCCGTCACCCATGTACGGGTCGGACTAACATTAGGTGTGTCTAGGGTCATAGTTGAGTCAGTGTGTTTTCTTTGTGTGGTTTGTTTGTGTGGTGATTTTGAGTCGATTGTTTGTGTGATTTTCATTCATGTGTCAGTGCATGGTGAGTCTGCATGTGTCTTGTGCAAGCTCGTGTCGTTCTCTTATGAGTGTGAAGCGAGTCGACTCACTTGACGAGTATGGGATCGGTTTACTTCTATACCCGGATCAGTCACCTATAGGGACTCAGCAGTGATTCCTAGTAAGTCTTTAAACTGTTTCCTTCCGTTGAGAGTGCCCCTTCGGAGTGACCACCTTTGGCCATAGCAGTGCGCATATCGAGTATATGTGGAACGAGCAGGTGCCGATCACTTGGAGTGGAGCATACCCGCGCTACTTGGCACGGTGACGGATCCGCCAGAGTACTCGAGCAGCCATACCCCTACTCGACGGGGTCGAGTTTCTCCCACCCGGGGAGAATTGATGAGGACATCATGAGCTTATGGATTGTATTAGTGTGTATTAGCTTGTATAGGTGTGTTTTATGGGTTGTATTAGCTTGAAAGTGTGTAATTTTTGATTTCCTTCTTTTGGGCCATCCTTGTAAGGCTTAATTAAGCCAATGGGCCTCTTTCTAGGAAGAGTCCATAACTAGGTAGCATGTTTAAGGTCCATTTAAGATGGCTCCTTCATATTGGGCCATTTGGTTTCAAAGTGGGTCATTAAGGCTCTTAAAGCCCAAATGGGATTCCATCCTCTCATGGGCCATCAAAGTGGGAATGGCCCATGCCTAGCATGCCATTTGGAGTGGCTCTTGGCCCAAGAATGGGCTTGGCCCAAGAAGGGGGCGCATGCTCTTTTGGCCTTATTAGGCTTGGTAGTTGTAGTTAGGTTGTGTTTGAATGGAATTACACCAAGTTTGAACACATGTGGTCAATTTGATTAAACTAATGTATTCAATGTGGGATTCTCATTGTATCCCAGCCATCCAATCCAAACCCCTAGATCCAAGGGTTGAGATTGAGTTTGGTTGGCATCCTATATAAGGTTGTAATTTTCATTTTGAATGAATTAATGAAGAAGAAATGAGCATTTGCCTCCTTGGATCTTGCGCCCCTCTCCCCTCTCTCCCTGGTGTTCTTCCACCTCCAGCCCCTTTCTAGAGTGTAATCCCCTCCCCCTTGATCCTCTCCAACTTCTGAAGCAGCTCCGGTGATCGCCGCCGCCGCCGTCTCGCCGCCGACGCGTCTTCACCAACGAATTCGGTTTTCTGTCCACTCTGGACAGACCTCTCTTCTCCGAATTGTCTCTCTCTCTTCCCTCATCTTCTGAAGCTCCAATTTTCAGGGTTGGTTCCCCTCTTGAACCCTTACCTCCAAAAAAAATTTCAGTCAAAAATTCGTCCTTTAGATATTTTTAGAATTTCGTCCAAGTTCAAATTTCAGTTCTGTTCAGGTTCTGTCTACTGTTCATCAGTTCTGAGTCTACCTTGTTCGACCCATGTTTTGAATTTTGTTGGGGCTCTAAAAATTACTGAGACTTCTGTCCACATATGTCTACCACCATGAATTTTCTTAATTTTTGATAAGGTCTCTAGGTATTTTTCAAAATTCGTACCAGTTCCTGTGAGCAATTTTTCCACAGTGTCCCAGATCCGACCCAGGTCCACTAAAAAAATCCCATAAAATCCATTTCCTATCCAAATCAAAAACCAAAAATAGTCCCGATTTTCTATCTCAGAGATCTTCAACTTTTCTGAAGAACTCATCTCCATATTCCAAGGTCCTCCCACCGGTCAACGGTGATTTTCAGAGAAGTCAGAACCTGCCCCTGCAGTTCTGGCCTGTTTACAGCAAGGGTGTAAATTCCATAAGTCAGATATACGTATCTGATTATTTTTTCTGAAGGCCCCTACGTCGAAGTATTTGGAGTCCTCTTTCCAACGGCACCGAGCTCGTTGCATTCCGACGACGGGGTTGATCACAGCAGCCGATCTCGCCGGACAGCGCGCGAGAAGACAGCAAGTGCAGACTTGTGGCCGGTTTCCCGCGAGCGTCGTCCGAGGGCCGCCCGGCGTCCGGCGGTCATTCCAGCAACTCGCCATCCTAGGGGAGCGCTTCCCAAGTGTACCCACACCAGAGGAGGCATCAGGTCCCACACGACCCCTCCGGTCCACACGTGGGCCCCACTAGCACGAGTACGCGCGAAGCCGAAGCCGTGCCCGGAAACCGCCCGTCAACCCGGAATTGGTCCTCCCGGGCCCCCTTGTGTCGCCCGTTACCTCCCTGCGTGGAGTGGGCTTACTTGTATTGCTGTAATCTTAATGTATTAAGTTCCCGGGAGTACGAGTTTCGGCCGGGTGCCATCTTCGCCACGCCGAGCGCGTGGAGGTATCGTATTCGCTCCTTGCTTGGCATTCCGCTTATTTCTATATATGCTTGTTTATGCCGCTGCTAGAGAGCTTGTGTAGGGTTACCTAGCTCACTTTTAATTTATCATATCACTGCTGCGAGTGAGAGAGTGACCGTCCCGTGACCCGATCCGGGCACAATTGAGAGCCGACCACCCTAGCTCACTGCCGGTTGTTCAACCGCGCACATCCGACGCTTCCCTCGTTAAGGGACGATCGCGAGCTTGTCGTGTCCGTGGTCTCGTCCCGCATCAAATAGTCTCCTGTAAAATAAAGCCATGAAAACAAAAGAACACCCATTAGATCATGAAAGTGTAGCATGTGTCCCGAAATGATAAATTAACATGAAAGAATGGGGGAGAACGCACCGGGGGTGGGTTTTTAACCCCTATAAATGGGTGCAAAAGCAAGATGGGAGTGTTGTGCATGCATAGAATTTGAAATCATGGAATTTTATGGAGAAATGGGGGAGAAAAACGTTGTGTAAAACGGAGAAAAATCCATGAACGTGCCGAAACAACGCAAAAAAACTAAGTGTAAAACGGTGATGATTTGTGAAAAGTAGAGGGAGAGAACTAAGCCTAGGTATGAAGAAAGAGAGCCCGGAGAGATGAAAAATGAAGAAGATACTCCCCTCTTCAAGATGAGACCAATGGAGGACGAAGAGGATGCCGGATGACTCCGCCCCGAGCCGACGAAGGGCGCCCCGTCGCACAGGTTCAAGAACTCGTGATGATTTGCAAAAAGTATGGGCGAAGTTAGGAGGGTAAACGAAGATGAAATCCAGCAAATAAGGTATCAAAATGAAGCCTATACTTCCCTCAATAGCCTGGGGTCGAAGGTTTGAGATGACGATTTGGCATGGCTCCGCCCCAAGTCCAAGAAGAGCCCCCCGTCGCGCAGGCGAACTAGGCAGGTTTATATAGAAAAAAAGGTGAAAACCTTAACTTTCTGCTGCGATTTCAGAGGATAGAGTCCACCAAATCTCCAGATCTATGGATCAATCTCGAGATAATAGATAGGATAAGAGTTAGGAACAAACGGGACTCTTTTTGGTGGAAGGATCTGGAAGATAGAGTCCATGTAAGGTGGCCCCGAAGCCTAATCTGCAGGGTTTTTGTTGCACGAAAAGTAGAAAAAATTGATATTGCGGCCAAGATTTCAAGAGATATAGTAAATTAAAAATCGTGCTCCATATACCAAATTCAAGATAATACAAAGGGGAAGACACATCAACAAACGGGGCTCAATTTAGTAGAGTATTCTAGAAGATAGAGCCCTAACAAGGAGGCCCCGTTGCACATGTTTTGGCCTTAGAATCCGGCGGCGAAGAAGATAGAGTTCAGAACTTTTTGGACTCTCTGGTAGATGGACGGTCGCACGATAGACCGTTCATTGCATTGGGCGGTCTAGCTGTAGACCGTCCAGTCCTGGGGGCGACCGGGGGACTTTTCCCACAAAAAAAGAGATAAACGGTCATCCACAGACCGTTTTTTGATATAAACGGTCTCAAGAAGACCGTTCTTTGACATTTCAAAAATAATAAAAATTAAAAAAATAAAAAAGTTACTGTTCATGGACGGTCAACTGTTGACCGTTTTACTGTTGGACGGTCAACTTGTGACCGTTCAACTCAAAGAACAGTCAACTGTTGACCGTTTAGCTGTCAGGCTCGCGCGACTTTAGAAATTGAAGCGTATCTTGAAAACGGTGTGGAATTAGAAAAAGTGGTAAACATATAAATTGTAGATAACTTAAAAATGAACAACTTTTGTGAAGAAAGTAAGATGAGAAAATGATCATAAGAGAGAGAAAATGGGGCTAGAACAGAGAGAGAAAATACCGGGACATAGGTGAATAGTGCAGTCTGCCGGAAAAACGTAAATAACTTGAAATCGGTGTAGAATTGGCCAATGACGTAGAAGAAGGAATTGTAGGGATTTGAAAGATGAACAACTTTGGTGAAGGACACATTTTGAAAAGAGGAAAGGAAAGGGGTGAAAAAGGACCGTTTTCAAGACTGCACAGCGAAAGGGGGCTGAATGGTTGAGGGAAGCCGGCCTAAATGGGCCGTAAGTTGACTTTGAAGGCCGGAAGGTGACAAGATAGGCTCCAGGGCTCCATGAAATAATGATCTCCAAGGCTCAAATAGAATGGAATAATGAAATGGACTCGAAATCCATCCAAGGAAGGGTCCAAAACAATGGATAATTCGGGGCATCAAAATGATGAATAAGAGAAATGACTCAACTTGCAAGCTAAAAATGGGTGTCAACAGATGCCCCTCCTTGATGTTTGCTTTGCAAGGGAATGAGCGAAAGTGATGCGGAGGCGAAATGGAAGGAGATGGAGCGAAAGCGATAGCGACATGAAATGGAGATGAAGCAGAGATGAAGCGGAGAGAACTGATAAGCAGGCATCAAGGAAAAAAAGACACCCATCACAACCAACAAGCGATAGGAATCCTCCCGAAATCGCCGAACTAACCACAAAGACTGGATGACGTGGATGAGACATGTCTGGAGAACTAAACTAACAGGAAAAATGGAAGCACGACCAGGCCCATCGGGGACACAATCCACAGACGATGAGGGGGTCGAAAAGGAACATAACGTAAAAAGTAGGAAAAGTGTAACAGGGATAAAATCCAGACAGGAATCACGCTCAGAGAAATCGTTCAAATTCAGAGTGGAATAAAGATCTCTTATCCAAGAAACTTAAGTGCAACTAACCATTGCAGAGGAGAAACCCTTGACCGGATCACGAGACGTGAATGCTCAAAAGATGACATGATGCATGCTGGGCTAAAATAAAGAAATCGTTAAAACGAATGCAAAGAAAACATAAAATAGAAAGTACTCGAGAATAGTATTGCTAGATTGGAACGATCAGGGTCAAGACACTATCCGCAACCACGGCGTGCGTGATAGAACCATCATTCCCTAATTTTCCCAACCTAACGGCCTATCCGATGATTAAACATGTGCACCTAGATCATCATCGTTTTTGTTAGAGGGGAACATCAGATCCTGGAACACGTGAATGACCAACCGGTTCTCGAGATAATATAATAATATAGATACCATATAGTAATGCAACAATGAGTAGGGATAGAAGGCCATACCTGACTTACCTGTGCAGGCGAAATGGCATTTTTTGATTTTCATTTTTTGATTTCTTTTGATTTTTTCATGTATAAGACAAATATGATAAACAAGCAAGTGTAAACATAGAGAAAATTACATAACTATCAACTGAACAACAAACAACACGACATAACATAACGGTCAAATGAAATGGGAGACAATGCAACATAACATAACAAAGGCACACGAGCACATATGCGATGGCATGAACAAACAACATGCATGCATGAACACGGTGTGACAAGACAACAACGCGGTGGGACAACACACGGTTGGGACAAGAACATGACGGATGACCACACGGTTGGGATAAGAACATGGGACATAAAGGGGTGACTAACAACATGTGCAAGACAACTAATAACACTCGGTGAAGGACAAAACAACATGTGTGGGACAACACGGTGGGACATAAACACGTGACAAGGATACGGCGGGATAAAAGACATAAAGAGGTACGCCCTTCAATCAAAACCCAAGATCAGAATGAAGCAGAACCGCCAGGTTCATAATCGTGAGACAAAGCCCTCTCATAAAGATATGATCATTACAAACAAAAACTGAGAAGGACATGAGCTTCAGAACATATCGAGAGAGTGGATCGAAGAAGGAAAGAACAGATCAAAGATGTGGACAGGAGACAGAGCACAAAGATATAGCAAGGAACGTCTGAGTACTTGCAACCTGCACACTTAGCAAACAGATTACGTATCCGTCCTTAAAATAAATGCAAATGTATGAAAAAGACACATTTTTTGGATTTTTGTAATCTTTTTTTATTTTTTTTTTGAAATTTTCAATAGTATTTCATTTTTCTGGATTTTTTGAAGTATTTGATTTTTTAGGTTTTTTGAAATATTTGAATTTATTTTTTGAAATTGTGAGGTATTTGATTTTTTTGGATTTTTGATAATATCTTTTTTTTTTGATTTTGACAATATCTCATTTTTTGTGGAATTTTTGACAATATCTCATTTTTTGGATTTTGACAATATCTCATTTTTTGGATTTTGACAATATCTCATTTCTTTGAAAATTTTTAACATATCAATCTATAGCACCTAAGACGGGCTCAAACTACCGGCTAGGGATCATCGGTCCTACCCCTCTCATCCAAGATTTCCCTTAAGCAGGGCGTGCATGTGAGGGTGGCTTACCACAACCAACCGCTTCTAAAGAACGGTGCCCCTACTAAGGCCATACCCGGGATATAACCCATCCTAAGAGGGAAAAGCAGAAGAAAAATTGGAGATAAGCTTCGTGCAGGATGGGAGATACCAAGGCTCGAATTCCTTCAAGGGCACTACCCCTAAAAGAGTAGGTCTGTTGCGCTGGGGCTTTGTGTCTTTGATTTTTAGACCCATATTTATCAGGCACGCATGCGATCGGGCTCATGACGTCCCGCGGGGAGCTATACTGCCACTCTTGCCATGCCTTTGATTCGTAACTTTGCATTGATTCATTTTTTCATTTTGGTAGCCCTTATCGGCCAGATATAGCGTGA
Organism: Amorphophallus konjac; assembly: GCA_022559845.1. Taxonomy (NCBI): domain Eukaryota; kingdom Viridiplantae; phylum Streptophyta; class Magnoliopsida; order Alismatales; family Araceae; genus Amorphophallus; species Amorphophallus konjac. Next base: position 433,334,177 of record CM040120.1, on the reverse strand, counting down.
AAGCTCATTTTTGAGGGTCAAGACTGTCCCTATTTGAGACCTCTCTCGTATTGGGGAGCGCCTAAGTTGGTCATCTTATCCATCCATCTCTTGCCCCTGCACTTGACCGAGCAGAGAAAAGAAAAGACCTTTGTGCATACCCAAAGTATGGCCAAAGCAGTAACGTTGTTGCACTAGAGGGGTCGACTATGGCTCGCCGTGTTGTGTGTGAAGAACCCATGCCTAAAGGTCACCCTCAACAATCGGGGAAAGAAACTAGACTCCCAGCGCGGAGCTATTACCAGCCTAAGGATGCTGCAGAAAATAACTTTTTTTATTTGACACAAAGTTAAGATCTAATTAAACAAAGACTCCTAAAGCCACTCAATCATGTTAAGAAATTATGTGCAGAAATAATAGAAATAATGGAAGTGAAAGCACGTTTCTTGCCGAAAATAAAGATACCTTTGCAAATCCATGGCATGGAAACCAGCATCCTGAAGCGATCTCGATCATCGAGCTTTGAGGAGCGCGAACTTTGTTTTCCTTACTTGTCAGGATAAAGGATGAAAGGATAGTAAAGGATTGGATTCCTCGACATAGAGGAGTGGCAGACATCACACTGGACGAGGAAGGGATAAAAAGGAAGAGAGACGAGGGCTAGAGCTCCGTCGTTAAGGCATTGAGGCCCTGATAACAAGGAACCAGATACATAATAAACAAGGATTAACTGAGATCAAGGCGGGCTAAAGCCTCGAGAACAGTAAGAAAACGGGTAATGACCTTGAAAGGGTGAGACAGAAAGAACCGAAAGACGTCGAAAAGATAACTGTGAAGACAAGAAAGAAGGATAATGATCATCGATGTGGTCGGAGAAGAGGAATAGCGATCACCCGACAGAGGCGGGGAAGAGAATGTATGAACACCCGACAAGGTCGGGGAAAAGAAATGGAAACCACCCGACAAAATCGGGGAAGGATTAGAAAAATCACCCGACAAGGTCGGGGAACGAGCGCAAGGGATTCCTAACAAGGTCGGGGGAAAGAGACGAGCAGTGAAATCCGGACATGTCTGGGAAGAAAAACTAGAAGATGCCCCTGACTCAGGGGAAGAGGAAGACATAGGCCGAGGCCTAGAATGGTGAGGATAGGAAAAGATGGTGAAAATATGGTCAGGTGGTGGAAGGCACACCACCCACGGATAAGAACTGAGCAACAGAAAAGATGAATGGACGGAAGAAGGAGATGAGGCAGTGGACCCCTGAGTGCACAACTGACGGCCCTTGAACTTACGTCGCCGCCTCTTCTTAGCCGCAATCTTCTTGAAACAACGCCGCCTGGCGCGGGCTCGGCTTCCCGGGCTCCTCAATCTGTAATGTCTTCTCAAATAGCGGGCCCACCTAGTAGATGGCCTGGCCCGGTCATGAATATGCAGCTTCATTGGGGCGGCTGCCCCTAGACCCCCAGTGCTAACAAGATGCAGACATTCTTGGGCAAACAGCTTCTCAACTGAATGAATATCATGAAGCCACGGAGTTTTATCTCTTGGCACTAGAACATAGAGGTTCGGCAACTCCACTCGGCAATCAGGCTCGAAGCATAACTCCCGTACTAGAAGAGCAGGACAAAGCTGAGAGAGATCAATACGCGGCGTTGACGTGGCCGGCATGCTAATAAATTGAGGGAGGTTGCATAGCAAGTGCAGAATGTCCTTGGAAAGTGCAGAAGATGCAGCCAATTGCCCCTTGAATAAGGAATCCATCAGGCTCCGGGCGACCGTATGGGTTAGCATAATCCGAGTAGAGAACCCCTCTCGGCCAGTGAACTGAACATCAATCGAGCGAGGAGAAATAACAACATCGATAGTGAATCCCCCGGCGAGCGATGAGATTGCCATCAGCCTCGCTCGTGAAGAAACTGGCACTAGTGCGAGTGAACTCTTCTTTGCAACCATTTCTGAAAATGCAGGCTCATTGTCCCGAAAATAGCCAGGGACCAGGACCCAGATTGGCATGCGGTAAATGACAACTTGAATCTTGAAATGCACAATCGAAACCTAGCTCGGCTCATTATCTCCCTGGGGACCAGACCCAAGGGGCACCAAAGGTAGCGTGTACCTGCTCTGCGAAGTGGGAAGTGGTAGAGGAAGGTTAGAAGGAGGAGGTTTGAAGGGCGCGGGTGGCGATGGTGCAAGTGATGGGGGAATAATGATGATGACGGACATGGGTGGAGGTAAAGGCAAAAGTGGAGGTGTGGGTTTGGGCTCGGCCTGCTCGGGCTCAGAGGATGATGGCGAAAGGGGGAGTGAAGGAAGTGGTGGCGGTGGTGGCAAAAGTGATGAGGGTGGCAAAGGGAGTGATGTGGTTGATGAAGACGGTGAAGGTGAAGGGGATGGAGGTGAAGGTAAGGGTGGGGAAGAAGGAGGAGAGGAAGGTAGTGGCATAGTGGGGGAAGAGGCAGGTGGTGGCGCTCTTCGACGTATCTTCACGACTCGTCGAGAGGCGTTGGGGATAGGTGTGGTGGTGGAAACAGAGGGTGAAAGAGAGGTTGCCCGAGCGGAGGCTGGGGTAGGTAAAGGTTGTGGAGGAGATGGGATGGAGGAAGAAGTAGGTAACGGAGCAGGTATCTTATTAACTAAAGAAACACCAGGGTGCCCCTGGTCTTGAAGTGGGGACGGTTGCCTAGGCGGCACGGCTTGCTGCTGCTGCTGCTACTGCTTGCTGCTGAGATCAAAAATAACTTGGTGTATGACAGCCCAATCAATCATCCTCTTGTCTTCCAAGCTGTAAATAAACTCCCGGAACTCGGGACAATCCTCAATCAAATGCCCCTGCTGACGGTGGAATTCACAGAACTGGAGCAAATTCCCGACTGTGGGTCGGCAAGGCACAACCGGAGGGAGCTGCAATGCATGGGTGGCCATCAAAGCCCTGAAAACGTCTGTAAGAGATTCCGGCAATAGAGAGTGAGAAGCCCGCTTCGGGCAAGGTGGATGCCGAGGGGTGTGAGAAGGTAGTGGGGATGGTAGCGGAGGTTGCGTAGGTAAGGGGGATTCCGTAGGCGAAGGCGGAGGGCTGGAATGATGTGGCGGCGTGGGGGGAGTGGGATTGTAATGGATGGCATCTACCCACTCGCGGTGTGGTGTTTCCTTGACCGGAGGTGGAGGGGTGTGAGGAGATAAAATAGCGGAGGGCCGACTCGTGGATGGTTGGTATGCGGTGGAGCACATGGAGGTATAGGGGTGTGTGAGAGTGGACAGTCGACTCGTGGAGGGATATAAGGTGGAGGGCTGATTTACGGTGAAGGGTGGAGGGAAAGTGTATGTAGAAGGTGACGGTGGAGGAGACTCATGGTCAAAGGAAACTAGGAGTTGTTGGCTAACGAAGCGGGCTCGATTGTAAAGCTGTTGCCAGGATGTGATATCGTTCAGGGCTAAGATACACCTGAGCTCGGGCGTTGCGTTAGAAATAACCATCTTGATCTGCTCGCCCTCCGGAATATGCCCTGGAACTTGCGCGGCTAGGTGACACCAGCGGTCGGCAAACGTGGAGAATTCCTCATCGGGCGTTATCTTCTCTTGGGCCAGATCAACCAAAGAATGTCTGGGCCCAACCTGATCCTGGAACTGCTGAATGAATCTTGCTTGAACAGCTTGAAAATTCATCATCTGCTCTTGCGGTAACGTGAAGAACCAATCCTTGGCCGGACCCTCTAAAGATAGGCCAAACAAATAGGCCATCAAGCGTTGATCATGCTGGAACTGGGCCGACTCATATAAGAACTCCTTCAAATGCACGTAGGGGTCACCGACTCCACCATAGCGACGATAAGCCGGAATCTGTTGACGTGGGGGAAGCTGAAGACCTCGGAATGCAAATGGGATATCCAAAGAAGTTTGAGGACTGATTTGCCGTTGCAATTCATCAAGTTGGCGTTGGGCCTGAGCGATCATCTCCTCGGTAGGAAGAGTCCGAGAAGGATATGGGCCAGCTTGAGCAAGAGATGATGAATTTAGACCAGGATAATGTTGATGGGCCGGATAAGGGGATTCGGCCTGAGAAGAAGGAAAGTCCACTCCGAGAATTGAGGAATACATGGGCCTGGAAGAATTACGAAGGTGGGAATGAGAATTGATTGGGCCAACAGCAACACGGGCGGGACAAGAAGGCCCGTTAGAAGAATAGGGTCCAATGGAGGAATAAGGAGATGGGCCCGCATGGGAAGAGGAATCCACGCGGGGATAAGAAGACGAGGAGGAAGAAGGGTAATATACAGGAGAAAAATGACGCTCCATGAGGGCAAATGGAGACTTTATATAGGAAAATCAGGGAAATCCAATGAGGGAAGTAAGGGCTCAAAGGAGGGGGGCTGACTCAATAATGCAAAGAAAAAGAAAAAGAAACCTAGGACAATGAGACTAGACAAATGGACACACAGAATGGACTACCCTAAATGGGCCTAACAACAAAACCTATATGGATGATGGGGGATGCAACACAAAATAACACAAGTGGGCTTGGACAAGCCCACACAACACAAACGATATGAAGGATTTCACTAAAGTCAAACAAGTTAATATGATGGGAAGTATTTTATTGTCAAAGTTTTGGGTGGGCCTTTTAATGATTTGAATTGAGATTAATTCCCTCAAGATAGGTGTCCTATAGGAAATAAGGTCCAAACTTTGGTTTGACTAAGGTTAATTCCTTCACAACGTATGCAAATTCAAGCCTGAGGGTGGAAAGATACAACCGGCCCGGCGTCCGTGTGGGAATCCACGGCTCGCAGGGACTTACGGAGGTCCCGGATAAGATCACCTAGTCGAGCCCAAGGAATATGGGAGCGAGAGGATCACTTACCGAAGGGGAATGCAACTACAATATGCCAATATGCATGATCCTATGTGCACCGGGGTGCATGCAATTTCTAACCTAAGTCTAGCAAATCAAGACAATCATGAAATCATGCTAACATCACAAAAATGCTTGAAAAAGATAAAACAATATAAATAACAATGATGCAAGGCCTAAAATAGGGACAACTAGGCACTAAAAGATAAGAAAAATCATCAAAGGAAAACGTACCCTTGTGTTTGCCCAAAATATGCCTAAGACTAGATGCACAAAATGCAAAAATAGAGGCAATTTTTAAATATGCAAATGATGTCTAAATGATGCAAACTCTATATGTATGGAAAGATAATACAAAGGACAGCACAATGCAACAAAAATCAGCTCAATCCGACATCGGGAGACAAAGTTATGCCCGAATGAACAAGGCCCCTGTGAATCTATCCCAAATCTGACAAAGACTAGATGCACAAAATGCAAAAAAAGAGGCAACTTTTAAATATGCAAATGATGTCTAAATGATGTAAATGACCTATGGATGGAAAGAAAATACAAAGGACAACACAATACAACAAGAATCAGCTCAATCCGACATCGGGAGACAAAGTTATGCTCAAATGAATAAGGCCCCTCCAAACAGAAATCCTGCCCGGCCAGAACCGTTAAAAGGTCCCTGGATGACCGTTTATACCATTTGTGCAGTCTACTAGATGACCGCCCAACTGATGGACGGTCCAGGGATGATCGTTTATAACCCCAGAGGGTTTGGGCGGTCCGGGAGAGGCCGTTTAACGCGTTAGGCGGCCCTACGATAGACCGTACAACCCTGATAGACCCGAAAATGGACAGAATGATAGAGAAACGTAGAGAAGACTATCCAAACATGCATGAACTCCCACCCAACATGCAAGAGACTAAAAATATAACGTGATGGACACTAGGTGTCCCACCGTGATCGCCAAAAAACTGTGGGATGTAAACGTAATCTACCTCGCCTCGAACTAAACAATATAAGCATGCATATAATCATGAAATTGCATGAAACGAAAAGGGGTGACAAGGAATAGAGAACTAACCGTGATCGCCACCAAGGACTTACAGCACCAAAATGATGAAGAAAGGATGAAGATGGCGCCATGTACCTTGGAAAATATGGAGGAAGACGCGGCCTAACGGGAAGCCGCTACAACGTGTGATCGCACTTAAAATGGGATGCGGGGAGCCGATGTGGGTGCACCTCCTCACTTCCTAGCCGGCTAGAAAGCAAGGGCCTCACGTTCTATCAATAGTCTCCTGCAAAATAAAGCCATGAAAACAAAAGAACACCCATTAGATCATGAAAGTGTAGCATGTGTCCCGAAATGATAAATTAACATGAAAGAATGGGGGAGAACGCACCGGGGGAGGATTTTTAACCCCTATAAATGGGTGCAAAAGCAAGGTGGGAGTGTTGTGCATGCATAGAATTTGAAATCATGGAATTTGATGGAGAAATGGGGGAGAAAAACGTTGTGTAAAACGGAGAAAAATCCATGAACGTGCCGAAACAGCGCAAAAAAACTAAGTGTAAAACGGTGATGATTTGTGAAAAGTAGAGGGAGAGAACTAAGCCTAGGTATGAAGAAAGAGAGCCCGGAGAGATGAAAAATGAAGAAGATACTCCCCTCTTCAAGATGAGACCAATGGAGGACGAAGAGGATGCCGGATGACTCCGCCCCGAGCCGACGAAGGGCGCCCCGTTGCACAGGTTCAAGAACTCGTGATGATTTGCAAAAAAGTATGGGCGAAGTTAGGAGGGTAAACGAAGATGAAATCCAGCAAATAAGGTATCAAAATGAAGCCTATACTTCCCTCAATAGCCTGGGGTCGAAGGTTTGAGATGACGATTTGGCATGGCTCCGCCCCAAGTCCAAGAAGAGCCCCCCGTCGCGCAGGCGAACTGGGCAGGTTTATATAGAAAAAAAGGTGAAAACCTTAACTTTCTGCTGCGATTTCAGAGGATAGAGTCCACCAAATCTCCAGATCTATGGATCAATCTCGAGATAATAGATAGGATAAGAGTTAGGAACAAACGGGACTCTTTTTGGTGGAAGGATCTGGAAGATAGAGTCCATGTAAGGTGGCCCCGAAGCCTAATCTGCAGGGTTTTTGTTGCACGAAAAGTAGAAAAAACTGATATTACGGCCAAGATTCCAAGAGATATAGTCAATTAAAAATCGTGCTCCATATACCAAATTCAAGATAATACAAAGGGGAAGACACATCAACAAACGGGGCTCAATTTAGTAGAGTATTCTAGAAGATAGAGCCCTAACAAGGAGGCCCCGTTGCACAGGTTTCGGCCTTAGAATCCGGCGGCGAAGAAGATAGAGTTCAGAACTTTTTGGACTCTCTGGTAGATGGACGGTCGCACGATAGACCGTTCATTGCATTGGGCGGTCTAGCTGTAGACCGTCCAGTCCTGGGGGCGACCGGGGGACTTTTCCCACAAAAAAGAGATAAACGGTCATCCACGGACCGCTTTTTGATATAAACAGTCTCAAGAAGACCGTTCTTTGACATTTCAAAAATAATAAAAATAAAAGAAAAAATAAAAGAAATAAAAAAGTTACTGCTCATGGACGGTCAACTGTTGACCGTTTTACTGTTGGACGGTCAACTTGTGACCGTTCAACTCAAAGAACAGTCAACTGTTGACCGTTTAGCTGTCAGGCTCGCGCGACTTTAGAAATTGAAGCGTATCATGAAAACGGTGTAGAATTAGAAAAAGTGGTAAACATATAAATTGTAGATAACTTAAAAATGAACAACTTTTGTGAAGAAAGTAAGATGAGAAAATGATCATAAGAGAGAGAAAATGGGGCTAGAACAGAGAGAGAAAATACCGGGACATAGGTGAATAGTGCAGTCTGTCGGAAAAACGTAAATAACTTGAAATCGGTGTAGAACTGGCCAATGACATAGAAGAAGGAATTGTAGGGATTTGAAAGATGAACAACTTTGGTGAAGGACACATTTTGAAAAGAGGAAAGGAAAGGGGTGAAAAAGGACCGTTTTCAAGACTGCACAGCGAAAGGGAGCTGAATGGTTGAGGGAAGCCGGCCTAAATGGGCCGTAAGTTGACTTTGAAGGCCGGAAGGTGACAAGATAGGCTCCAGGGCTCCATGAAATAATGATCTCCAAGGCTCAAATAGAATGGAATAATGAAATGAACTCGAAATCCATCCAAGGAAGGGTCCAAAACAATGGATAATTCGGGGCATCAAAATGATGAATAAGAGAAATGACTCAACTTGCAAGATAAAAATGGGTGTCAACAATGACCTCATTCATTCTTTGAAGTGGGTAGAGAGGGCATGGTGGCCGAGTATGGGGCTCCGGTGGGTGAGGGAACAAAAGGTTGTTGAAACTATAGGCTCCCGGGAGATGTGGGGGATGAACTAGGCAAGACCAACGCAAAGGGTGGAAGGTGGTATTCCGTTCATCAAGCCATTGTTTCCCTTGGATTATGCAAGGGCCTTCCAAAGTACCAATTTGACACCATGCTCCATCAAAGTATTTGATCTCTCCAAACCATTTATGGAATTCAACGAAGACTAGGTCTCCGTTGTGCACAATTTATCCGGTCGTAGAGAGGGTGGCTACAATTTCGGGGGATACCCAATTATCTTCTACCATGTAGATGAAGTCAATTTCTGTGGGGCTCCCATTAGGTAGGTATGCTTGGGATATGATGGGAATTTGGGCCTTTTGGTCTGTAGACTCAATGACAATGGGAGGTGGATAATGCATGGAATGATCCGATGAGAACTCTAATGCAAGCGTGCCCATGGACTTGACTTGTGAGAACAAGTCAAAGACTTGCTCTGATACCACTTGATGTGACACGACCTAAGGGTGCAATGGTATCAACCAAATGAACCTCGGACCTAGACTTGCAAGCCCACTTACAAATTAGCGGACTCGATGTTGGCGGACCGATATCGCAGCACAACCCTTTCCCCGTGGTGACTAAGTGATGGTAGGGTGGATTCGAGAGCCTAAACCACGCTGCTTAGGGTGATGACTTGGCCAATGAGTTCCCCTCCCTTGGATTGGAGCACCCACATTAGTGGGGCGGACGCCGTGCCTTGAGGGTACGGGGATCTCTCCTCACTCAAACCGCGGTGGCCACTCGTGATCGGGAGTCACGGGACCGGGCACTCTCTTCCTCACCGGCTGAACTTAGAAATGATACTAAGAAAACACAAATATCCAGGGAGGGTTCAGCATATACCTGACCGGTGTGAGGACACCGGCCCCGAGTCGGAGACGTGGGCGAGCGGGGAAGCGTGTGTTCCCCACACGCCGCGCCGGGGAAGCTTGACCTACCCAAGAGAAGTTACAACACTACACCTCTCGCAGGAGGGGGATCTTGGGGTGGGGGTTAATGGATATTACAACCAAAATTACCTCCACGCAGGGAGGGGCCTTCAGCCGGCCAAGCGGGGAGGGGAAAATGAGCAAGGAACACCGAAGATGGAGATTGCAGATTCTGCCCGCGTTCTGTGGGTGCTGACAGCCGAGTGGAGAACCGACTGCTGCGACTGCTACCGATTCTTGTTGGGGACAAAACCACCTGGAAAAGCTTCGTAGGAGGCCAGGGAAGTCATCCAATTTTTGCTGAATTCTTCTGGAGTCGAGGCTGATCTGGATGGAGGCTCGAACAGGGAGGCAGACCCTCGGACTGGCAGCTTCTGATTTCTAGCAGTAGGTTACAGAGGGTGCCCCGACAGTTTCCGGACTTGGAATCAAGCACCGTTAGAGTCGCTGGAACCGTGGATGAGTCTTCTGTGCAGCAAAACTGACGGGGAAGCCAACTGATGTCGGAGAAGATCAGGGGACGTAGAACAATGGCGACCGGTCGATGCAGACTGTGGGCAGCAGGACCGTGTAACTGAGGGAGAAAAAGGATAACTCCTTCCACGGGATGCCGAACGGAGTTCTGCTTCTTGATTCTGAAAGTAGACATGAAGAATAAGAACTTTGTAGAAGAGCTCGTGTCCTGATTCCTCGGGGGTTTGCCGTGGTGAAGCTTTCTCTCTGGATTAGGATCTCTGCAGAGCTAGCTCCTGGTTTCCAACAGCTGGTTGCAAAGGATGCCCCGACAGCTCCCGAACTCGGAATCGAGCACCGTCAGAGTCGTTGGAATCGTGGACAAGTCCTCTTCACATCAAAACTAACGGGGAGGCCAGCCGATGCTGGAGAAGACCAGGGAGCTCTAAACACTGATGACTGGTCGATGCAGACTGTGGGTAGCAGGACGACGGAGCTGAGGGAGAAAAATGATAACTCCTGCCACAGGATGCCGAATGGAATTACGCTTCTTGATTCTGAAAGTAGACAGGAAGAAGAAGAACTTTTTAGAAGATCTTGTGGGCTGATTCCTCAGAGGTTCGTCGTGGCAGAGCTTCTAATCCGGTTCTAGTACTCAGCAGGGGCAGCTCTGCGCAGTTGTGGGAGAACGGATCTCCCGGTCAGCTCGGAGCTCAGAAGGGGACGAGACCACCGCCGTTGTGAAGAGGACAGGCATTCTCTTCTATGGACTACTCTTGGGCTTCTAGGAACGTCCGGAGGAGGTCGGGGTCGCTGCTGCAAGCTTCAGGTCTTCTGCAGGTCCTCTTACTCTAGATGGTAGAAGGTGGGGTGATGGAGGTGAACAAGGGAAGATGGAGAGGATGAGAGGGGGGCGACCCTAACCAAAGGGGAGGGGTCTTGGGCGCCCTAGGGCTATGGAGGGAAGGGGATTTTTGAATTCAAATGGTCTAGGGAAGTGGAGGGTTGCATGGGGGAGAGGGAAGGGTGCTTGGGAAAGGGATGAGGTGGTTGGAGGGTGGCTTAGTGATTGGGGATGCTCCCTTGGGACTAGGGGGTGGAGTAATGGGATGTGTGGGGAAGGGGAGTGGCCTTTAATGGGGGTAGGTGGGAGAGTGGTGGTTGGGAAGGGAGGAGAGAGAAAATTTTTGAAATTGGGTGTGGAGGAGAGAGAAAGGGGAGTGAAAGAGAGAGATTAAGAAAGTGATGGGTGGGATTCTCTCCCTAAGACTTCTCACCTCACTAATGGATTCACTCCACCATAAAAATGAAGATAGAACTCACAAAATGGCACATTTTTCATTCATTGATTCATTCCCTTCAAATGAAGGAAATGGGGCCCTATATATAGGAAACCCACATTTTACAATAAGACCCTGACAAAAGACTTAATAACAAATAACCGAAGGGGTAGGGGGGCTCATGGGCCAAGCCCAATGAATTGGGCCCAATAGCACACTAAACAATCTAATGACACTCAAACTTAAGAAAATAAATGCAAGACCTAGGGACATGACTCAAATAAAATGAAAATTACATAATTATGACTCAAAGAAAATATGAAAATTACATGAACTGAATCAGAAAAATGTGACGGACATAATGGAACCATGCTGGTGAACAACCGGTAAATATGAAGGGTGAGAGATGCCCCCATCAGCTAGTGTAGCGGTTTCTTCGTTTGCGAGGTAGGGTTCGGGTGATCCCTACTGAGTCTGTTCCGAGACTCATTCCCTGCGTGTTTTCACCGGGTTTCAGGCGAGGCTTCAGGGGAGTTCGTTTGAGACTCAGCGTGGTTCAGGTGCCCATCGTTAGTGCCAGAGATCAGAGTCGGGGTATGCCCCGTGTAGCTGTACTTTTCTTTCTTGTCTCTGTACTAGTTGTGGACTACTATTCTTATTTTGTTGTTATCTTGTGGACCTTGTAAAATGTTAATTCATTTCCTGCTTAATTATATAAACTATTTAATTTCTGCAATTATTTATGATGCTTATGTAGTTTCCATACCATCCTTCTAACCCTTCTGAGTTTTCGGGCTTGTGGGTGGCGGTACGAGTCTCGGGTTATCGGGCTTTCCCGGTAATCGGATTCTCGGGTCGTTACAGCTGGTATCAGAGCGCGGTTGTGGAGTTATACGAGAATCATAAGTGATTGTAGGGGTCCACTAGTCCACAACGATGATGTATAGTTGACACTGGCATCGGACATTGTGTGTTTTTCTTAACCTTGCTGTTCCGTGTTTTCTGTCTTTTGCTTCAGGTGCGAGTATGGCGCCGAGGCGGAGTACTCGCTCTCAGTAGGGGCGGTCGGCTGGAGGTCAGGAGATCCAGCATGTGGTTCAGCAGGAGCAGGAGGAGCAGAGTAGAGTGCCACCTGCGGCCACCAGGGCAGTGGATACTGCGAGGTTTTCGGGGGCCGAGGATTTCTTTCGTGGCATGTACCAGCTTATGTCGCAGCAGTTCGACGGAGAGGCTGGTGAGGGCTCGTCGACCAGGGGTGGGCCAGGCCGAGCAGTGAGGGATTTCTTGCAGTTCCATCCCCCTTGCTATGGCGGTCAGCCAGACCCTGATGTGGCTCGTGATTGGCTCGACGAGATGGAGCGGGTGTTCTGTTCCGCGCGGTGTGCTGCAGAGGATAGAGTGATGTTGGCCTACAACCAGTTACAGGGTACGGCTCGAGCGTGGTGGTCTTCCGAGTGGAAGACGTCTTTTCAATCTTGTCCCGTTGAGCAGATCGCGTGGGGCGACTTCGTCAGCACTTTTGAGCGTGCCTATTGTCCATAGTTTATTGCTACGCAGCGGATGCGTGAGTTTTTGGAGCTGGTCCAGGGCGACATGTCCGTGTTGCAGTACAGGGCCCGATTTGTTGAGCTGGGTTGGTATGCACCTCATATCATGGAGCATGAGAAGGTGAAGACCGCACAGTTCGTTGAGGGCTTGAGGCAGGAGTTGAGACACCACTTGATCGCGAATGCTGCCACCGATTTGGAGACAGTGTCTCGCGTTGCGGCTTCTTTGGAGTTGGATATGCAGAGGACTCGAGGACCGATTAGCCAGGGATAGTCTTTGTCAGGTCGCAGCCAGCAGTCGGCTACCCAGCAGCAGGGTTCCTTCCAGCATGCGTCGGGTGGTTCTGGAGCGCCGGCACCGACAACGTCAGTGACAGGATCCACGTCTTTTAGCTCAAAGGTCAAGAAGTTCCTCAAGAAGAGTTTCCGTAAGAAGTCCAAGGGTCAGGGGCAGGCTTCATCGGGCAGTGTACAGCAGCCGGTCCCGTTTCAGCGTCAGGGATCAGTGGGTGGATCGCGAGGACCGTGCCTACGGTGTGGCAAGTATCACCCAGGCAGGCAATGCACGTCGCCGATTATCTATTTTTGGTGTGAACAGCTAGGGCATATGGCGCGTGACTGTCCTCAGAGGTAGCAGCAGCAGTTTCCTCAGCAGCAGCAGGTTCCGCCGTAGCAGAGGCAGCAGCAGCAGGGACAGTATCCGCCGCTACCCAGGTCAGCTATTGTGGGAGGTAGGCAGAGAGCTCGGGGCCAGATTACACACATGACCAGGGCAAAGGTAGTGGCGTCGCAGCTCATGGAAGGTACCGTTCAGATTTTGGGTTGTGCGGCTCGGGTTTTGTTTGATTCTGGCGCGTCTCATTCGTTTATTTCGGAGGATTTCACGCTGGGTATCGAGGAGCCGGTGACCCAGTTGTCCTACGATTTGGCAGTGGAGTTACCCTCGGGTGATTTTATGATCACTCCGTATTACTTTGATGAGGTTCATTTGTGGGTGGACGGGCGGAGTTTGCCGGCTAGGCTCTATGCGTTGCCGCTTCAGGACTTTGATGTGATTTTGGGTATGGATTGGCTCGAGGCACATCATGCGTTGGTGGATTGCCGCTCGAAGAGGGTTTATTTTCGGCGACTTCGTGGACCCACCTTTTATTTCTAAGGTATTAGGTCTTCCTCTTCCCGTTTCCTTATTTCGGCGATTCGAGCTCGTCGTTTACTTGATGCGGATTGTCAGGGTTTTCTCGCCTCCGTGGTTGTGACTGACCGCATGGAGCCGGACGTCGAGAACATTCCGGAGGTGTGTGAGTTTCCCGATGTTTTTCCGGAGGACTTACTTGGATTGCCTCCTCAACGGGAGATCGATTTTATTATCGAGGTGGTGCCGGGTACGGGACCTTTGGCGAAGGCTCCCTACCGTTGGCCCCCGCTAAGTTGAGGGAGTTGCGGGCGCAGTTGCAGGAATTACTGGCCAAGGGGTACATTCATTCTAACTTTTCCCCTTGGGGTGCGCTAGTGTTGTTCGTGAAGAAGAAGGATGGTAGCTTGCGGTTGTGCATTGACTATCAGCAGCTGAATGATGTGACCATCAAGAATAAGTATCCGTTACCGCGGATTAATGATTTGTTCGACCAGCTTCAGTCTGCTCAAGTGTTCTCGCAGATTGATTTACGGTCTGGTTACTATCAGTTGAGAATTTGCGAGTCCGATGTGGAGAAGACTGCGTTTAGTTCGAGGTACGTGCATTACGAGTTCTTGGTGATGCCGTTTGGGCTCACCAATGCCCCCACAGTCTTCATGGACTTGATGTAGAGGGTGTTTCATCCGTAATTGGACCAGTTCGTGGTCGTGTTTGTGGACGACATCCTTGTCTATTCGCGGTCTACCGAGGAGCACGCGTACCATTTGGGTGTGGTGCTGCAGACGCTGCGAGACCACCAGTTGTATGCGAAGCTCAGTAAGTGCGAGTTCTAGCTTCGTGAGGTGCACTTTTTAGGGTAGGTGATTTCTTGTGATGGTATTTCCGTGGACCCTGCCAAGGTCGAGACAGTAATACAGTGGCCGAGACTGAGGTCTGTAACGGAGATCCGGAGTTTCTTGGGGCTTGCGGGTTATTATCGTCGGTTTATCCAGGATTTTTCTCGCATTGCGGCCCCGATGACCAGACTTACATGGAAGGATGTGCCTTTCGTCTGGACTGATGAGTGTGAGCAGAGTTTCTGGGAACTGAAGAGATTGCTCACCTCGGCTCCGGTGTTGGTTTTACCTTCTGGAACGGGAGGTTTGGTGGTGTGTACAGATTCTTCCGGGGTCGGATTGGGTGCTGTGTTGATGTAGCATGGTAGAGTGGTGGCTTATGCATCTCGGCAGCTGAAGCGCCACGAGGGGAACTACCCTACCCATGACCTGGAGCTGGCGACTGTGGTCTTCGCGCTGAAGATCTGGAGGCATTATCTGTACGGCGAGAGGTTCGAGGTATTCACTAACCATCAGAGTTTGAGGTATGTGTTCACGCAGAGAGACCTTAACCTCAGGCAGAGGCGCTGGATGGAGTTCATGAAGGATTATGACTTCACGCTGTCTTATCAGTCGTACATAATGAATGTCGTCGCCGATGCTTTGAGTCGGAAGGTCGCGGTCAGTGCCTTGATGTTGAGGAAGTGGAGGCTCTGGGAACAAGTGCCCGAAGTTTCTTTCAGGCTCAAGATTCCGCAGGAGCCAGGGTTGGCAGTGCTTGCGAGTCTGACTGTCACGCCAGCTATCTGCCGTCAAGTGACAGAGGCTCAGCATGCGGACCCTGAGTTGCCCCAAATTTTGACCTTGGTTGATGTGGAGCTCGGCGAGGACGGTGCTGCGAGATTTCGCGGTAGGCTGTATATCCCAGCCGACGAGCAGGTTCGTCGTGCGGTGTTGCGCGAGGCTCATGGGAGCAGGTACACCGTACACCCGGGTGCGACGAAGATGTATTGGAACTTGTAGAGGCAGTTCTGGTGGCCTGGCATGAAGAGAGATGTTGCCGAATTTGTGGCCAGGTGCCTGACCTGTCAGCAGGTGAAGGCGGAGCATCAACGACCGGGAGGTACTCTTCAGCCCTTGGATGTTCCCGCGTGGAAATGGGACCACGTGAGCATGGATTTCGTGGTAGGATTGCCGAGGACTCCGAGTGGGCAGGATAGTATTTGGTTGCTGGTAGATCGGCTGATGAAGGTGACTCGGTTGTTACCGGTCAAAGTCAGCTGGAGTGTGCCCAAGTTAGCTCGTCTTTATGTGGAGCAGATCGTTCCGTTACATGGGATTCCCATCTCCATTGTGTCAGATCGGGATCCGCGCTTCACTTCTGGATTCTAGAGGAGTTTCCAGCGAGCTCTTGGCACGGAGTTGGCTTTTAGCTCGGCATATCATCCTCAGTCAGATGGACAGTCTGAGAGGACCATCCCTACTTTGGAGGATATGCTGAGATCCTGCTACTTGGATTGGCAGGGGAGTTGGATTCACCACCTACCGTTGGTGGAGTTTGCCTACAACAACAGCTATCATTCAAGCATCGGCATGGCTCCTTATGAGGCGTTGTATGGGCGTCCGTGTCGGACTCCACTTGACTGGTTTGAGGTTGGTGAGCGTGTTTTGACGGGACCAGAGTTGGTGCAGCAGTGTGTGGATGTTGTGCACCTGGTTCGTCAGAACATGTTGGCGGCCCAGAGTCGACAGAAGAGCTATGCTGACTGGAGGAGGCAGCCTCTCGCGTTCGCCGTGGGCGATCGTGTGTTCTTGAGAGTTTCTCCGATGAAGGGGGTAATGCGCTTTAGATGCGTGGGAAGCTGAGTCCCCGCTATGTTGGTCCTTTCCTTATTGTGGAGCGCATCGGTGAGGTAGCCTATCGACTGCAGTTACCTTCTGAGTTGGCGTCGGTGCATGACATGTTCCACGTCTCGATGTTGCGGAAGTATATGCCTGATGACTCTCATGTTCTCGAGGATTCTGTGTGGCCTGAGGTGACTCCAGATCTTTCTCTCCCAGAGTTTCCCATCCGCATTGAGGACAGGCGAGAGTAGCGCCTGCGAAACAAGGTCATCCCCTTGGTAAAGGTTGTGTGGCAGCGGCACTCTGGTGGTGAGACTTCTTAGGAGCGTGAGGACGAGATGCGTCAGCAGTTCCCCTTCTTGTTTGAGTGAGTCTTCCTCTTCTTTCCCCTTGGGTTGTTCTTAATTTCGAGGATGAAATTCCTTAAGGGGGGAGGGCTGTAGTGTCCCGGACCTTTCGGATCCTTCTTCGTGGGTTCCGGATCAGGTTTCTCTGAGTGTCAGGCTCCATTGTGTCTGAAATTTCGTTTCGGACATCTTTCATGTTCGGATCGGCGCGATCCGGAGTTGTTCCGGAGGCCCGGAAGCATTCCGCTGCTTTTTCGCGTGTGTTTTCCGATTTTCGGTGTGTGTTTCGGTAATTCCTTCGGAACCTCGTTGCGGGTGAACCGGGCCGTTCACCTAGGCGAGAGTGGTACCGTTGCGATCGGTGCGTTCCGAGGATCCCGAAAATATAATTATCTATTTTTTGGTATTTTACAGAATTTCTAGATTTTCTATAAATACCTCTCTTTTTCTCTCTCTCTTCCCCACCCTCTTCTTCTTCTTCTTCTTCCCTTTCTCCCCACCGTGAGCACCGCCCCCTTCCTCTCTCTCTCTCTCCCGTTCGACCACGACGGCGTCCCCTCCGGCTGCAGACGGTGTGGGGCGACGGCGTGACGACGTTGGCTACGGCGAGGCGGTCGTGACGGCGTAAAGCTTGTGGGAACCGTGAAGGGACGAGGGTTTTTCAAAGCGTTCTTTGCGATCTCGGCAACGATTCGGCGGAGCTTTCACTCCATTGAGGTAGGGTGACATTCCCTAGCTCCCCGCCGTTCATTTCCGTGATTTGTAGGCCGAGGGGAGGCCGAGAGGGGTGTGTTTGAGCGGGTTTGGGGTTTTCCATGATTTGGGGAGAGCTCACCCGATCTATGGATTTAGCCCGCAATTTTGTGTTTTGGTAGCCTAGTACCATGCTAGGGGTCCCCAGGGGTCTTCCCCTTTGATTTCCCCCTCTCCGGTGGAGGCATGGGGGCGTGGTTGGATTTTTGGGCATTTTCCCGTCGTTCCGACCTCAGGCGGGTGTGACGGTCCTTCCAGTGACCGTCACATCATGTAACGCGCCTAGGTGGGTGCGTTACAGCCCTGTGATGCCAATTGGGGGTCTGTGGGCTGTGACGGTCCCTCGATAGACCGCCACAGGCGTGTGACGCGCCTGGGTTGGGCCGTCAGAGGCGTCCCGACCGTTGGTATAACCGTTGATTTCTGACCGTTGGGGCACAGGCGTGTGACGCGCCAGGCTTGGTGCGTTACATCTTTGTGACGCCCCAGTGTGGGTGCGTCAGAGCTGACGAACCCCACATCATGTAACGCTCCAGCGTTGGACCGTTACATGCTGTAACGCACCGAGTGGCACGCGTCACAGCTGGTTCTTACTATCTTGTGACGCACCAGGGTAGGCGCGTCACAGACTGTAACGCACCAGGGCAGGTGCGTTACACGTTGTTTTCCACCCAGAGTGTGACGCGCCTGTGTTGGGCCGTTAGGTGGCTGTGACAGTCCAGCCTAGACCGTCAGAGCCTGTGACGCGTCTAGAGTAGACCGTCAGGCTCTGGATTGCACCGGGAGGTTCACAGTCCCGTTTTCTTGTCCAACCGTGGTCGTCGTGCGACGGTGCCGGTACGTGGGGCGGTCCCCGTACGTCGTAGGATGCGGACATGGTTTTCTATTGACTTGATAGTCTACTCCTTCAGTGACCCTCCACTAGTCGTAGCCCACCAGTACGCGGTGCTGGTCTCACTAGGGAGTGGTGTACGGGCCGACCCTTAGAGACGGTTTGTGGACCGGTTACCGTCGAGCCCCGCGTCTAGCATCCAGAGTCCGACTGAGGGGAAAACCGGTCAGAGGACCAGACCAGGGACGCACGGTCTGTGTGTGCACACGTGGTTGGGGGCGGTTGGACCCACGCTGACGAGCGTGACCCCAGCTAGTTACTTGTTTGTGGTACTTGTTCGGTGTCCGTGCCTTTGTAGGCGCTACCACGTCAGGCAGTTCACCTGCGGTGCGGTGTAAGACGTCAGGGGACGCTACTGGCTGTGCTTCTAGTGAGAGGTACTCCTGTGGAGTCGGGAGTGTCAGGCTGTCAGTCGTTGCGACTTTGACCTTCGGGTTTTGTCGTGTCAGCCGTGTGTTCCGGTTGTTTCGCCGTGGCACGTGTGTCGGTTTTCGTGCCGTGAGACATGTGATTTGTAGATGGCAGGGTTTCCTTTTCGAGGTACTCGCTTACTGCTAGTGTAGCGGTTTCTTCATTTGCGAGGTAGGGTTCGGGTGATCCCTACTGAGTCTGTTCCGAGACGCATTCCCTGCGTGTTTTCACCGTGTTTCAGGCGAGGCGAGGCTTCAGGGGAGTTCGTCTGAGGCTCAGCGTGGTTCAGGTGGCCAGCGTTAGTGCCAGAGGTCATAGCCGTGGTATGCCCCGTGTAGCTGTACTTTTCTTTCTTGTCTCTGTACTAGTTGTGGACTACTGTTGTTATTTTGTTGTTATCTTGTGGACCTTGTAAAATGTTAATTCATTTCCTGCTTAATTATATATACTGTTTAATTTCTGCAATTATTTATGATGCTTGTGTAGTTTTCACACCATCCTTCTAACCCTTCCAAGTCTTCGGGCTCGTGGGTGGCAGTACGAGTCTCGGGTTATCGGGCTTTCCCAGTAATCGGATTCTCGGGTCGTTACACTCTTCTTCTTTTTTTTATAGCTTTCCTCGAGTTCCGCTTCGTTTGATCTCGAAAGATAGGTGTGGGAGTATATGCAGGTTAACTCTGTGTTAGACTACAAAGACCGAAGAGTGGGTTTCCAACTCCGATGGTCCTCGTACCATGCCAGTTGTTATAGTTATCTATGGGTAGTATTTCTTAAGATAAAGTCCGTTCCAAGGGTGGGATAACTCGGTTCCTTCGGCATTGACTAACTTGTAGGCATTGTCGGGGTACGTAGCCTGAATCACATATGGTCCTTCCCAATTGGGTTGGAGTTTGGAACGCGGCCCTCCAGGTTTGAAAAAAATTCTTTTTACGACCATCTCGCCAACTTTGAAATTTCTCTCAATGACCTTCTTTTGGTAAAAACGAGCGAGTCTATTTTGATAAACACGTGCATGCTCGGTAGCGGCCAACCGCTTCTCATCTAAGAGTTCCAACTGGGCAAGGAGTGAATTACGATGTTCGTCGAGGGGAAATTCCTCATCCAATTGTACCCTAAGAGAAGGAATCAAAGTCTCGTACGGGACTACCGCTTCCATCCCATAAGTAAGGGCAAACGGAGTCTGCCTGATGGGGGTACGGATTGACGTGCGGTAGGCCCATAGAACTTCTATAAGCTTTTCCGGCCAATCTTAAAACTTACTAGACTCGCAGGTTTTCTTTATGATTTTGATCAATGTCTTGTTAGTGGCCTCCGCCTGGCCATTACCTTGTGGATAATAAGGTGATGAATGCTGCAATGCGATTGCGTACCTTTTGCAGAGGTCTTGAAGGTCCTGAGAAACGAACTGTGGCCCATTATCGGTGACGATTGTGCTTGGGATGCCGAACCTGGTGAGGATGCTCTTCATAATGAACTTGCAGACTGTTGACGCCTTGATTTCCGCGTAAGCTTCGACTTCGGCCCATTTGGTGAAGTACTCCGTCGCAGTGAGGATGAAAGATTTCTGCTTGGTGAGGGAGTTAGGATCACCCAGGGGACCAATGATGTCGAACGCCCACATGGAGAAAGGTCATGGGGAAGATACTGGATGAAGTGAGGAAAATGGTGAATGAATCTTATCGGCGTGAAGCTAGCACTTGACGCACCTACGGACATAGACATCACAATCCTCTTCCATAGTGGGCCAGTAGAAGCATTGCCAGATGATCTTCTTAGCGAGTATTTGACTATTTACATGGCCACCGCACACACCTGAGTGTGCTTCTTCTACACATTTCCAGACCTCATCGTCATCAAGACATCTTAATAGAACACCAGTAAGTGACGCGGCAGTGATGTGGGAATGGATCGACGGCACTCCGGGACGCGAACAGGACGGGAACGGATAACTGCTATCTCACACAGCTCGGCCTCACGCCGGACGGTCTCACATCGGGTGACACACTCAAATCTCACAAATGGAGAGAAGAGGGAAGGGAGAAAACATAAAGGCAAAGCACCTTCACAACTCTTTCATTCATATATGATTCATGCCATCTCGTAACACACCTTAGCCTCCTTATATAGGAAAGGCCCTATTACATGAATACCATATAACTTCCACTAATTTGATTTATACCCTAGCCTAACAAGACAACCCCACCAACCCACTTAAAGACTTTGTGGATTTTAATCAAATAAAATACAAAATTACACACATGTTATTTTGACTTAGACTAGTCTAATAAGATGAAAGAAAAAAAATACATGTAGGGATACATGTATACATACACACAATTACATATACTCAATACGCAATATCTACCGTAGCCATAAGCCGAGTCGTCTGGAAGGATCTCCGAGCCGTAAGCTCGGTGCAGTGGCGGTGCGGCGTCGGCTCCGAGTAGTGGGCCCGGTAGTGGACCCGGTGGTGTCCCCACCAACCCTCCCAGGGCGGCTGGAACTCGACTCCGTCGAGTAAGGGGGGACACTGCTGTGGTAGTGCTCCAGCAGATTTGGATCGAGACGTTGGAGATCTTCCCGGCTGATCCAGGAATCATCAGAAGGTGGACGTTTCCGCCAGCGGACAAGGTAGCGCTGGTACACCCTGCTCCATGTAGTGGTCACCTGCTCATCCAGTATCCTCTCAATGTACTCACGCGGAACTCTCAAGGCTGTGGGACGCACAGGGGTGGACTCACTCTCAATGGGAGGAGAAGGCTCGAAAGGGTCACTAGGAATCGCTGTGGGTTCCTTGTAGGCCACTAGGTCTGCCACATTAAAGGTCGAGCTAATCCCATATTCGAGAGGTAAGTCCACAACATAAGCATTGGAGCCAATCTTCCGCAGAATTGGGAAGGGTCCATCACTACGGGCTTGCAACTTTTTAACGGCTCCCGAGGGGAGTCGTTCGGGTCAGACCCATACCATAACCAAGTCACATTCTTGAAATTCATGGTGACGCCTATGCGAATCAGCCAATTTTTTATAAGTCTCATTACTGAGGTTTATTTGCTTGCTAATTGACTCATGCAGACTTTTGATATGTTATGCAAAATCCTCAGCTGTCTTGGATGTTCTAGACTCGAGGGGAAGGGGAATGAGATCCACAGGTTTCCTAGGTTTGTAGCCATGCACGACCTCAAATGGACTCATGCCTATGGACCTATTGATGGAGCTGTTGTATGCAAATTCAGCTCTGGGCAAAAGAAGATCCCAAGTGCCAGAATGTTCCCCTATAAGACATCTCAATAGATTGCCTAAGCTCCTATTGACGACCTCGGTTTGCCCATCAGTTTGGGGGGTGATAGGCGGTGGAAAACTTCAGTTTGGTGCCAACTACGTGCCAAAGTGTCTTCCAAAAATAGCTAGTGAACCGAAACATCCCGGTCAGACACGATGGTTTGGGGGAGACCATGCAGACGCACGACTTCATCAAAGAACAAATGGGCTACTCTATATGCATCAGATGTTTTGGAACATGCAATGAAGTGGGCCATCTTAGAGAACCTATCAACGACAACAAAGATGGAATCATGCTTATGAGCAGTGCGAGGTAAGCCAAGGATAAAATCCATGCTCACATCAACGCATGGTCGATCAGGAACGGGGAGAGGAGTGTAGAGACCAGTGTTCTGTTTGACCTGTTTGGCCATTGTACATGTCCTACACTGGGCTACAATCTTGGCCACATCTCTTTTCAGGCCAGACCAATAGAAGTGATCCTCCATAGAATGGATGGTCTTGTTGCGGCCAAAGTGACCAGCAAGACCTCCAACATGCATTTCCTAAATCAGGAAGTCCCGAACAGAAGTCCTTGGGACACAGAGTTGCTGCCCTCGAAATAAAAACCATCATGGAGTAGATAGTCAGAAAAGGCTATCGAGGGTCCAGCAGACAGAGCAGAGTAGGCAGGGCTAAAATCAGGACACTCTCCATAGAGTTCCTTCATGCGGTCAAATCCCGTGACCTCTACCCGAACAGTGGAAAGAAGAGAGACCCTTCGACTCAAGGCGTCGGCCACCTTATTGTCCTTTCCAGCCTTATGCTTAGGACAAATGTGAAGACTGGAGAATTCTACCCACCGACCATGCCTAGGGTTTAAGCCCTTCTGAGAGCTAAGGAATTTCAAAGCCTCGTGGTCCGAGTATAAGACGAACTCTTGTGGTAAGAGATAGTGTCTCCAGTGTTTGAGGGCTTGGACCACGGCATAAAACTCCTTATCATAGGTGGAGTATCGAAGCTTTGCATCAGAAAGCTTCTCACTGAAATAAGCCACATGGTGGCTTTCCTGGCTAAGCACTCCACCTATTCCTACGCCAGATGCATCACAAGAAACCTCAAAGACTTTGGAAAAGTCTGGTAGGCGGAGGACAGGGGCTTTGGTCATAAGCTCCTTTATGGCAAGAAAAGTATGGGAGGCGGCTTTGGTCCACTCAAAATTACCCTTACAGATGTAATCCGTAATGGGTGCCATAATGGTGCTAAACCCTGAATGAAGCGTCTGTAGAAGGTGGCTAGCACGTGGAAACTACGAACGTCATGGACATTCTGGGGCTCCGGCCAGTCTACTATAGCTCGGACCTTTGATGGGTCCACAGACACTCCTTGACTAGAAACCATAAATCCAAGGAAAGTGACCCGGTCTGTCATGAATTCACATTTCTTGAGATTGGCGAACATGGTTTCTCTCCTCAAAGTCTCGCAGACTTCCCTCAAATGATGGATGTGGTCTTGAGGGTTGTGGCTATAGATGAGAATGTCGTCAAAGTAGACGACAACAAAGCGACCAATGAGGGGTCGAAGGGCTTCTGTCATAAGCCTATGAATGTGCTGGGGGCATTGGATAGCCCAAACGGCATGACAAGCCACTCATACAGACCTTCTTTGGTTTTGAAGGCTGTCTTCCACTCGTCCCCTGGTCGATTCGGACCTGGTGGTAGCCACTTTTCAAGTCAATCTAGGAAAAGATGGTGGCTCCACTCATCATGTCAAGCATGTCATCAAGACGGAGAATGGGAAACCTATACTTGACAGTGATCTTATTGATGGCGCGGCTGTCAACACACATCCGCCAGGTGCCATCCTTCTTGGGTGTGAGCAAGGCAGGGACAGCACATGGGCTCTTACTCACCCTGAGGAAACCTTTGTGGATAAGGTCCTCGACAATCCTTTGGAGCTCAGCATGCTCCTTTGGGTTCAATCTGTAGTGGGGAAGGTTGGGTAGGGTGGACCCAGGGACAAGATCAATAGCGTGTTGAAAGTCACACATGGGAGGGAGTGTTGAAGGCAAGTCTTCGGGGAAGATATCTTGGAAGTCCCGCAGGGTTGCCTGGACTTTAGGTGGGATGGAGACTTGGGACTCCTCAGGGGTAATGGTGACGACAACAGCCCAAACAGGGGCACCCTCGACAACCTCTCTATTCATCTCACGAACACCTATGAAGTTAAGGCGCCTAATCGGGTCATGGTCAACCTTAGGGGCCTTAGGGATGGATATGACATGTGTAGGAGAGGAGGGCATGAGAAGCTTCCCTTTGGTGGGGGTTGGGGCATTCTCCTGAATTTTGGGGGATGCAGCGGGTGTAGAGGTAGGACTCTTTCCCACCTTTGGGGGTGTCGGGCACAACTGAATCCTCTTTCCATTGTGGGAGAAGGAACACTCATTGGACCGACCGAATGTAGTAAGGTCTACATCGTAGATCCATGGCCGTCCTAGGATGATGCTCCCGACCTTCATAGGCACTACATCACATAGGATTTGTCCTTGGTAGGACTGGAATTGGATGGGAATGACACATGTAGTGGTGACTGGGATAGACGTGTCGTCAACCCAAGCCACGTTGTATGGCCTCGGATGAGGATGGATAGGTCGACCTAGATGGATACAAAGTCTGAAGAGACTGCATTGATACAGCTCCCGTTGTCAAAGATCACATTGCAGGGTTGAGTTTTGACCATGATGTTGGTTTGGAAGATGGAGGTTCGACGCCAGTCGTCCTCCTGTGGGTGTGCGAGGATGCATCAAACTACACCTAGTCTTCCCTGGTTTGAACTTTCGGCAATTTCTCCCACTTGCATGTACTCGACATGCGTTCCATCATATCTTGCATCTAATTCCTCAAACTGGGCCATGAGATCAGGGTCATGCTCATATCTCTCAAGGGTTTCTCCTTTCTAAGATGGAAGCTCCATGGACTGGGGGTCGGTGATGACCAAGGCTCGGGTGGGGCAATTGGTGGCAATATGCTCTAGGTTATGACACCTAAACAGCGGACTCCCGAGATAGGGGCTGGTTGGGAGGTGCTAGGGATGACCCCTTTTCCCTTGTCATCTCTCCTCTCAACTGGTGGAGTATACTCCAGTCTAGGCACAGCAGCGGGTGCAAGTAAAGGGTTCCTTGGGAAAGGAGCAGTAGGGGCAACGGCCCTAAGTGGGGTAGCAGTAGGGACGTAGGAGGTGGAGGGGCCAGGCCTCTTAGAGTAGCGGACCATGGGGTTTCGGGACTCGGGTTGGCGGTAGGTGGGGACCCGAGGTGGGACCACCTTTGAAACCGCTCGACGTCCGTGCAACCTGATAGGCGTGCTCGAGGGTGTTAACTTCCTGCTAGAACACCTCCCGCTGAATACTCTCGTGTAGGCCAGCCCTGAACCGTGAGAGGGTAATGGAGGCATCCTCCATGACTCGACTCCGAAGGAAGAAGTCATCAAATTTGGCGATGTACTCGTCCACGGACTTTCCATCTTGGGTGAGTTTCTGCCATTGGTCTAAAAGACGCTGATGGTAGGAAGGTGGCAGATACTTCTCCCTCAATTTCTCCTTCATTTCTTCCCACGTGCCTATAGGCTCCTCTCGTCTCCTTGCTAGGAGATTCTCGATGTTGCACCAGTAGGTCTTGGCTTGACCCATGAGTTTCATTTTGGCAAACCTCACCCTTGTAGCAGGGGTCATGCGGCGATGCCAATCAAAATATTGGTCCATCCCGGTCTCCCAATCAAGATATGTAGTGGGTTGAGGGACCCATCAAAACTCGGAGCGTCAATCTTGACGTTCCGTAGGATAATATCCTCATCATCGTGGTCTCTCTCTCGAGGCGTACGGGCCTCTTGCTCTCTACCTTGGGAGCCTGATTCGGGCGAGCTTGCTCTCTCTCCTCCCTAGGATTGGCTACGGGATCGCCATGGCCATTCACTAGTCCTTCCTCTCCCTTCAGTCGATCCTCTAAGGCTCGGATCCTCTCATCTAGCTCGGCTCGAAGTTGGCCTATGGATTCTTCAAAATGGGTTAGAAGATTATGCTCGAGCTGAGCCAACATAGCACTCACGCTCTTCTGATCCATGTGGGATTGTAGAGTTGAAGGGCGCTCTAGACGGCCGGATGAATTCCTAGACCAACTGCACGACTTCGGACCTAAATGATGCAGTCCTGGGACCGATAATTAGCAAGCTATAGACCCGAATTTTGTTGGCTAAATAGGCAAAGGGCCAAGTTGAAGGGACCGGTCAGGGAGAGTTGCTCGCCCGTAGGCGAAGTAGTTGTGGAACTACCTCTGACAATTAGGGTGCCCTAATGTGACAGTCTAGGGCCTTAAAGGATGGGTACATACAAGCTCTCTCTTGCCGTCCACAGCGATGCACTCAGGAGACTGGCTGCATGGATCGGGCTCTCGCTCACCTCGTCGCGCGGTAAATGATAAGGATACTAAATAAGCAAGTGATTTGGAGCACGTACCTAGCTAGACTGAAAAGTCTAACTCCGACCGGAGACGAAGGCGAGCGGGGACGTGCGTGCCCGCACGGCGTCGAAGAAGCTTCACCGGTTACAAAAATTCACTCCACGCAGGGAGGATTTAATTATTACAAAATCGCTTAAAATTTCCCGCGCAGGGGAACAAATCAGTCCAATTTCTCCGCACAAGGAGACTCAGAGGTACTCACGTCCCGTAAATTACGGGCCGTCTATCAGCTTTCGGGTGACTCGGGTATCGATCTGGCCATTGTTGTTGACTTGTAATGCCACAATTGATTAAATATATAGGTATGTATATAATACATATTATATATATATGTTAATATATAATATATATTTAACTCGCCTCTTTTTTTTGACTTTTCAAACTTTTCTCCTTGTTTTCAACACTTCACCTATTCTCTTTGTTTTTTTTGACTCTTTCACTCTCTTTTTTTTAACTTTATATATATATAATATTATACTAAATACATCGTCCCTTTGTCAACAAATGCTGGCAGGTCGACAAAATCTGCAGGCGGCCACAAGGAGGGTGGACGCTGGGTCAACCAGGGCTACTCACGCGGGGGGGCGCACGGCTGGGTGGCCCGTGGGCGCAGGCGTGGGGCACGGGCCCGCCGGCGTGGTCTGCGAGCGCGGCGGCACGCGGGTCTGGCGCCTGCAGGCGCGCAGGCGGGAGCACGGGGAGGGAACATGCGGAGGCGGGGGCGCGCTCGGGCGCGGGCGGGCGCGCGCTCGGGCCCGTCTGCTGGCGCACAGGCCGGCCGGCGGGGCAGGCGGGGGCGCGCTCGGGCGCGTCTCCTGGCACACAGGCGGGCACGGGGCCGGGCGCGGGGCCGGGCGCGCAGGGGCGCGGAGGCGGAGCGCCGCGGAGGCGGTGGCGGGAGGCGGCCTGCAGGGCGGAGGCGGCGGTGGGGTGGCTGTTACAGCCAAATTGTTTGAATGGGGGTGGCACGGGCGACGAGGCCACCCCCTGCGAACTACTTTAATATTATTTTTTTTTCTACTTTGTGCTAAACGAGAGAGAGAGAGAGAGAGAGAGAGAGAGAGAGAGAGAGAGAGAGAGAGAGAGAGAGAGAGAGAGAGAGAGAGAGAGAGAGAAAGAGAGAGAGAAAGAGGGAAACAGAGAGAGAACGTAGGGAGTTCTTTGCTAATTTTTTTTTCTTCAATTTCTTCAATCAAAATCTGTATGCTTCTCTCCTTTTTTTTGATCTTTTTTTTTCTCTACTTTTTTACTCTTTTTTTTTCACTCTAGCAACGGAGAGATAGAGGGAGAGGCGTCGGGATCGTCGGAGTCGTCGGAGACGCCGTTGTTGGGCTCTGATATCAAATCTGACGCGGCGGCGACGTGGGAATGGATCGACGGCACTCCGGGAAGCGAACAGGACGGGAAATGGATAACTGCTATCTCACACAGCTCGGCCTCACGTCGGACGGTCTCACATCGGGCGACACACTCAAATCTCATAAATGGAGAGAAGAGGGAAGGGAGAAAACATAAAGGCAAAGCACCTTCACAACTCTTTCATTCATATATGATTCATGCCATCTCGTAACACACCTTAGCCTCCTTATATAGGAAAGGCCCTATTACATGAATACCATATAACTTCCACTAATTTGATTTATACCCTAGCCTAACAAGACAACCCCACCAACCCACTTAAAGACTTTGTGGGTTTTAATCAAATAAAATACAAAATTACACACATGTTATTTTGACTTAGACTAGCCTAATAAGACGAAAGAAAAAAAATACATGTAGGGATACATGTATACATACACACAATTACATATACTCAATATACAATATCTACCGTAGCCATAAGCCGAGTCGTCAGGAAGGATCTCCGAGCCATAAGCTCGGTGCAGTGGCGGTGCGGCGTCGGCTCCGAGTAGTGGGCCCGGTAGTGGACCCGGTGGTGTCCCCACCAGTAAGGCTTCTCCTATACAGTAGACCTCCAACCAATGTGTATTTCCGGGCCACCCTTCTTATGGCTTTCTTATCTTCTGTGGTGGCTCCTTCAGGGTAAGACTGATCTTTGCAATACTTGACGATTTCATAGAACCAAGGTTTCTCCTCATCGGCCAGTTCTTCTTCAAATTCTACCAACATGATTTCCTTCTTCTCAAGAATTTCTCCTTCCTGAACCTTCCGTAAGACTCTTTCTTTGATTCTTAAGAGGTAAGGGTCTTGAACGGCAGGGACGAGACGCTTGTAGATGGTGATGGATTTAGACCATACACCTAAAGGGAATTTAAAAGATGACGCCAAGGAGGCGAGGGCATTGACCAGAATGTTCTGTTCACGAGGAACATGGACAAAGATCAGCTTGGTGAACAATTTAGCATAAGCGGAGACCAGCTCCTGATAAGGCTTGAGCTTGGGATCAAAGGGTGCGATATTTGGAAAGCACTTGGCGGAGAACAAGTTGACTATCACCCACGACTCGCAATTCAGTGATATAGAAAGAATGGGTTAGTTCCAGACCAGCTAGAAGAGCCTCATATTCAGCAATATTGTTGGTGACTGAGAATGCGAGATGAAATGCCTCTAGAATAGTAATATCTTCGGGCGTCAGAAGGACAATGCCGATACCCCTCCCTTGGGAATTCAGAGCACCATCAAAATATAACGTCCACATTGGCTCATCGGATTGAGTGACGGACATTAGTTCCTATTCTGGAAACTTTGATTGGAGAAGATCGAACTTGGGGAGAGAATGATGAGCGAGATGCTCGGATATAGCATAGCCTTTAATTACCTTTTGATGGATGTAGGTGATGTCAAACTGAGAAAGGAAACTCTGCCAGCGTGCTAGCCTATCAGTAAGGATAGATTTTTCCAGGAGGAACTTGATAGGGTTCATGCGGGCGATCAAATGGACCTCATGAGCCAAGAAGTAGTGCTTCAATTTCTGCACTACCCAAACGAGGGCAGCACATGTTTTCTCCATGGCCGTGTACTTCTGCTCACATGGATTGAGGAGTTTGGATAAGTAATAGGTTGCCCGTTCCTTGCCTTCTTCATCAGCTTGTGCGAGAACGACTCCCACAGAGTCATCCAAGACTGAAATATAAAGGATTAGAGGTTTTCCTGGCTTGGGTGGAATGAGAATGGGTGGATTAGCCAGGTATTCCTTTAATCCTTCAAAGGCTTTTTGGCATTTAGAATCCCAATGGAATTCTACTCCTGGCTTGGTCAACTCGTAGAAAGGTCTACACCTTTGTGAGTGCTGAGACACAAACCGATGAATGAATTGCAACCTCCCAATTAAACCTCGGACTTCCCTCAAATTTTTTGGAGGCGGCATATCCCTGATGGCCTTAGCTTTGTTAGGATCTATCTCAATCCCCTGTTTGCTCACAATGAAACCCAGTAATTTGCCCGATGATACGCCAAATACACACTTCTTCGGATTCATTTTCAATTAGAACTCCCTTGATCTCTACAAGACCTTAGCCAAAACCCTTGGATGTTCCACCCTAGTTCTTGATTTCACCAATAAATCATCCACATACACCTCCAGATATATATGCATCATATCATGAAATATGGCCATCACAGCTCTTTGGTAAGTAGCTCTAGCATTCTTTAACTCAAACGGCATGACCACATAACAATATGTTCCCCAAGGTGTACTGAATGACGTCTTCTCCTGATCTTCTTCTGCCAAACGAATTTGATTATATCCCAAAAATCCATCCATAAATGAGAGGGTTTCATAGTTGGCCGAGTTATCGATTAACACATCAATGTGAGGCAAGGGAAAATCATCCTTTGGACACGCGCGGTTAAGGTCCCAGAAGTCGATGCAAATCCTGACTTTCCCATCCTTCTTCAAGATCGGGTCAATGTTCGCCACCCATTGAGGATAAAGGACGACTCTAATGAACCTGGCTTTGTGGAGCTTGTCGACCTCTTCTTTCATTTTCAAAGTCATCTGAGGGTGGAAACGCCTTAACCTTTGTTTTACCGAGAAGGACTCTAGTTTTAGAGTTAAGCGGTGTTCGACCAAGGTGGAATCCAAACCCGGCATATCCTCGTAGCTTCATGCAAACGTGTCCTTATACTCTTTGAGAACTTCAATTAATGCCTCTTCTTCAGAGGGTGATAAATTATCACTTATGAGGATGATCCTAGGGTCTTCCTTAGTTCCCAAGTTGACTTCTTTGGTGGACTCTTCTACGGCGGCTGACGGCTCGTCGAATCTCCTCATTCTACTAGCATATGCGCCGGCCGCTTCCTCATATTCTTCATCCTCATCTCCAGTAGGGTATTCTTCATCGGTGATTTCATAAACCCCATATCCTTCATCAATCGCACAATTGCCCTCACATTCTATCTCCGGTAGCTGGATGGAATTTTCTAGCAACTGAGGGATGGATAGAAGGGCTTGACACATGGTGGCTAAATCTAGAAAGAATCGACGGGGGATCTGCCTACCATTGAATTTCCTTTTGGGTACTCCCATTGACTTATTATCCCTAGCTTGACTCACATTATTTACAGAAGGAGAAAAGGCTGAAGGGGATGGTGAAGAATGTACATGGAAAGACCCCTCAGAGGAGGGGTAGAAATGGTCGCTCATAGGACCTTGGATGAGTGGCCCGCAGGACGGGACGCACTTGTGGGAGATGTAGGAGGTTTCCTCAACGATGATGTGCCGTTGAGGGGTTTGAAAATTGATGTTTTTTTTATTTTCATTTTTGATGACAAAGCAATGAAAAGAGATCGGAGGAGGGGGGGAAAGTGATTATGGCTAAAGGGTTGGGAGGCTCATAGAGCAGATCATGATTGAAAATCTGGCACGGTTTGAGAAACCCGCGCATGTATGTAAGTAAAGAAGGGGACCTGGGAAGATCATCAGACAACCGTCTGGCCCAGGAAGAAGATAACAACGAGGGCTGAGGTGAGTGAAATGAGAATATGACGGCTAACGAGCCGTCGATGGCAATGTTGATGACGGATGAGGATCCGCCAGTGACAGAGTCCTCTTGATGAGGATGGTTTGGAATTCTGGCAACGGTAATGATATCCCCTGGCATTTCAGAGATCAATGGCAGCCCTTCCAACTGCGAGGGTGAGAACATTCTTTCTAGTGCAATGGAAATATCTTGTATGTCGAACCATTTGCTCCATTCGCATTCCGGATCCTTAATCTTGCCTCTCTTAGCGGCCCTTGAGCATTTTTCAGCCAAGTATACAACATGCGATCCCTCATGTGTTTCTTGCGGGTAATCCCCCATCTGAACAATGGGCCCGCTCTTGAAGTGAGAGGACATGGTCCATGTGAGGGGTTTCCACTCCGCCTCGAGCGGTCCTTTAAAGTCTAGTCCAAACCTGTGGCTCAACCTTATTTCTTTTGGCGGTTTCAACCTTCCTTGCAACTGCGTGCCCAGGCCTTTGCCTTGTTGATAGCCGATATTCGTCATTATTTCCCATCCTTTAGAATGGGAAGGGAGATGTGACATCGGTACCGAAAGTGGCTTCTTTGGGGTTGGCGGAATGCGGGACGGGTCATACACATCCAGTAGTGACAATATGGGCCGATGAGAGGGCCAAACAGATGGCAATGAGATGTTAACAGCATCCACTGTATGAAGGACAGGCGTGCTGACCACTTTAATAATCCTCCCATTGTATGGAAACTTTAGGCATTGGTGGTTGGTGGAGGGTACATCATCCATGACTTCAATATAGGGGCGACCTAATATAGCCTTAAATGTGGGATCCATGTCAAGGACATGGAATTCTGTAGAGACTGACGCATGACCTAATTCTACCTTTAAGACAATCATTCCCTGTGGTGGCCTTTTGCTGTTGTCATATGCTGTGACTGTGATTGAGGACGATCTTACCTGTTCCTCAGCGACCCCACATAACTGAAGGGTGCTCATGGAGATGACATTTATGGATGCGCCCATGTCCACCAAACACGGGTGTATGGACACTCCATTGATTTTTCTTGAAACACATAATGCATATTTTCGAGCTTCCTTGGGGGCGAGCTCGTGGTTGTGGAACACAATAGCCGGTTGTGTGTCTGTCGGCGTCAGAACGGCCGAAATCTTCTTTACAGGGAGGTCCTCATTCACCATGACCTTTTGAAGATATTCCATTAAGGCTACCTGATGGGATGTGGATCTCTGAAGCAGCTTAAGAATGGAGATCCGAGCAGACGTCTTGTCCAAGTGTTTCAACAAATCATACTGTGTTCCAGGGATGGGTTTTTCTGGCTGTTCTCCATTGTCCTTCTCTGGCTGAGACTGCTCGGGGTTCTGACTGTTCTGGGAGAAAACCCTGTGGAAAATCTTTCCACTCCGGAGCACCATTGCCTGCAGTTTTTGTACCTCTATGGGGGTAGCTGTGGGTTTTAACAGAGGTTTGAGGGGTAGCGGTGGAGGAATGGTTGATGAAACCGGGGTAACGATGGGAGCAGGGATTTCTGACGAGGGGTTTGTTAGGTGGAGGCATGGTGGAGGTAGAGGGGATATCATATGGGCTATGAAAGGTAACAGGTTTGGAAGGTGGAGGCATGGTGGAGGTAGAGGGGATATCATATGGGCTGTGAAAGGTAAGGGGTTTGGAAGGTGGAGGTGGAGGCAAAGTGGAAGTGGATAAGGCTTGAGATGGGTAATGGTTTTGAGATGGATGGTGTGTGATGAGTGGTTTTGAAGGCATTGGTGGAGGTATGGTGGGGACAGGTGGGGTCACAGATGGTTGACGGATGATAAGAGGTTTGGAAGGTATAGGGGTAGATGCAGTAGGGGTGGATGGCAGAACGGAGGAGTGAGAGAAGGTGAGAGGGTGCGAGGGCATAGTGGAAGGCGTTAGTTGATAGGTCATTGGTGAATTAGTGGTAGGGGTGCGAATGAGAGGACGTAATGGCTGTGGAAATGGTGAAGGCCGTACTATAGGTTGTGATGCGGGTTGATGAGAGAGAGGTGCTACCCGGGCGGGGCGAGGGGGTTGCCTGACAATAGGGTTGGTGGTAGCAAGAACAGAGGTACTTTCTGGGTGCCACACCTGCTCTCTCCCAACTTCCGGAAAGGAGGAGATGGGGTTGACCTGGTGATTGGGTGGTTGGTGCTCCGGTAATGGATTCTGGATTATACCCATGTTGAGCTGTTGTGGTTGTGCTTGCTGAGGCTGTTGTTGTTGTTGTGGTTGTAGCTGCGGCTGCTATTGTAGTTGCTGTTATTGTTGGAACTGTGGCCAAGGAGGAGGTCTCCTGGCT
Organism: Amorphophallus konjac; assembly: GCA_022559845.1. NCBI lineage: Eukaryota > Viridiplantae > Streptophyta > Magnoliopsida > Alismatales > Araceae > Amorphophallus > Amorphophallus konjac. The sequence goes on along the minus strand of CM040120.1, from coordinate 433,300,480 downwards.
TTGAGAGTGGCGATGTATCGCCTCATTTCATCCCAGTCAATTCCGCCTTCATCATTCATATCGTAGATGTAATCTTTAAACTGGAAAGAGTTCTCTACTGTGTGTCCTGGCTGTCTGTGGTAGACGTAGTATCTGGAGGTATCAACATTCGGGGGTCACGCGAGCCTTTCCCTGGGTAGGATGAGTGTGTTTGAGGCCATGAGGGCGCTGAAAATATCTACCAAAGTTTCTGTCAATGGTGGGTAATAGGCTCTCTTGGGACCAATTGGCCTCCTTTGTTGTTGTGGGGGGCCATAATTCCCTGGGGATGGAACTTGGTGGTACTGAGATGGTGGTTGTTGTTGCTGGGGTCGGGGTTGTTGCTGGGGTTGAAATGGTTGAGGCATATTGTTCTGGGGTGGATTGTTTTGGGGTGGAGGACGAGAAGGGAAAGGACCTTGCTGGAGGGGAAGTCGGGGCATTTGTGGAGGCCTTGGGTTGGCTGCATAGTTGGCATTGTTGACTGCACTTACTTGCTCATTTGCTACGACCCCTTCTATTGCTCCACTTGGGACACCAGTGCCTGTCTTTCTGACCACCTTGGGCTTTGGCGGCTCAAACATGTACATAATGGGGGAGTCTTTTAACTGGATCTGGATATACCGGGCCCTTTCATAGAGCTCTTCCATTGTGGTGAGCTTGTTCATGGCAAGGACGTGCCTGAACTGTGGGGTTGCATTGGACACAATCACCTTTACTTGCTCAGGCTCTGAGAGGGTATCTCTTATCCTTTCTGCCAGGGACCTCCATCTGTCGGCATAGCAGACAAAATCTTCGTCGGGCTTCATTTTCTCGGCCACTAGGTCGGTAATGGAAAGAGAGGGACCGACCCTATCCCGATACTTTTGCAAGAACCTTCTTTGGACTGTATCAAAATTCTCAGCCTCGCCAGGTTCCAAAGAATAGAGCCACTCTAGCGCAGGACCATCCAATGATCTCCGAAAGAGGTATGCTAGGGATCTCTGGTCATTTTGCCAATAGGAGGATTCATACATGAAGTCCTTGAGGTGAATAAAGGGGTTCCCAGTGCCATTGTACCTGCGGTACGTAGGCATTTCGGAGGGAGGAAGATGGATCACCGGAAGGATCGGCAAAGTAACCTCCGGGATAGATTTCACGTCCACCATTTTCTTCAAATTCTGAAACTGTTCGTCCATTCTATTGAACCTGTTGAGGAGTGATTGGACGAGATCCTTGGGAGGTGAAGGTGGCACCTGCCACTGGGGAGGAAAATGTCTCCCGAAGACTTGAGGGGGGAACCCCGAATGAGAGGGAGCTGCCGGGCCGCCGGTAGTTGGCCTCGCCTGGAGCGGTATGTGGGGAATAGCAGGGGTTTGAGATTGTGAAGGGAATTGGAACGAGGGCGGTTGTTGGCTCGTCTGCCCTTGAAGCGAGGGAGACTGGATGGCTTGCGCCAATGAAGGAGATGGGATGGCCTGCACCGACTCTTGGAGGGGTGCGATGGCTGGAGTTGACTCCTGGAGTTGACTCCTGGAGTTGACTCCTGGGGGGCGGGAGAAACAGATTTCCCTTTCAGAATGGCCTGGAAGGCTCGGAGCTACTCAGAGGTAAGCTCCGTGTTGGCGAGGACGCCTAGCAAAGAGGAGATGTCCTGTGGTGGGGATGTGTCCCCTGCGGTAACCTGCACCTCACGTGAGGGCTCATAAGAAGGACCCGAGTCCATAGCATGGACTCGCGGCTTGACTGACTGACCACGACCAGGGTGGTTCTCCTCAAAAGATTCGTAAGGCATGCTTAAAGTTTTTTCGGAACGTAAAAACATACACCGACAAGTAGATAGCAGAGATTATCAAACAAGTGGATGCCTTTACCCCCCTTTTTGTGTTTTGATTTTGATAATTTCTTTTTGTGTTTTTAACCAGATCTGAAGTTCACACAAAAATAGGGACCCTAGTTAGTTTTTGTTTCACCGCCGTGTCAACTAGGGTCTCTCGTCTCACCACGAATGGGTTGACTAACTCCGGGGAACTTCAATGGTACAACCAGCCCAGTGAACGAAGAGGGAATCCTTCGCTGTCGGGGACTTACGGAGTTCCCGGTGGAGGAGATCCTAGTCCGTCGAGAGGAATTCCCGAACGGAGAGTCCTTCCTTCACCGAGAGAGGGTGATCCTTGGAAAAGAAATAAAAATAATAAAAAAGAGGTGGATGTATGCAATGAAGTGCTGAACAGATATACAGAACATAAGAAAATAATAGAGATAACAAAGATATAATCAACACCCAATGAATTACAAGGGATTAGGAGTGAAGTGCATGAGGTGCACAAGGGATAAGAGCTGAAAGTGCTACCGTGAGCACAATTGGAGCGCGCGAGGGCGCAAGGGTGGAGGAGCACACAGCGGTGCCAAAATTGCAAGGGTAACCGAGGGAAAGCGAAAGATGTCCCACCGTGATCGCCAAGATGTGAGCGACGTCACGCGGATCGCCGGAGGAGGCGAAGCGGAGCGCGCGGGCTCATTTTGCTGCGACACAGAAAAAGAGAGAAGAGGAGAGGAGAAACTATCATGGGAGATTGCTCCGGCGGGGTGTGCAGAACTGATACAACGTAACAAGATATGGGGATTAAACGGCCATAGTGGGAAATGACTCTCCGCGACCTCGGGGGATGGGAATAGTGCAGAATTTAAATGACAGCAATTTAAACGGCCATTGCGGGAAGTGACTCGCCGCGCCCTCGAGAATATGAGAAGATATGAGAATAACACAGAATATAAATGACAGAAATTTAAACGGCCATTGCGGGAAATGACTAGCCACGGCCTCGAGAATATGAGCAGATATAAGAGTAATATAAGATATAAGGAGCGAAAATTTAAACGGCCATTGCGGGAAGTGACTCGCCGCGGCCTCGAGAATATGAGCAGATATGAGCACAATACAGAATATGAATGACAAAAATTTAAATGGCCATTGCGGGAAATGACTCTCCACGGCCTCAAGAATATGAGCAGATATAAGCACAGCATAGAATATAAATGACAGAAATTTAAACGGCCATTGCGAGAAATGACTCTCCGCGGCCTCGAGAATATGGGCAGATGTAAGCACAGCACAGAATATAAATGACAGAACTTTAAACGGCCATTGCGGAAAATGACTCTCCGCGGCCTCGAGAATATGATGTGATCGCCAGGGGCCAGAGACCCCAAAATAAAAAAAAGGTGATCGCGTCTACCTCAAGAGCAGGAGATGGCGGGTTACTTCTTCCTCTCCCTTCGACCGGCCGATGAAGAGGACTTTCCTTGGTTACCCTTGAAAACGAGAGAGCAGACAGATAACAAGTGAATCAGAAAAGTGAAAGTGTAGTATTAATTCCTTGTGATGAAGAATGATGAAATCGTGGCAAGACATACACCTGGTTGGTGTTATTTTTAAACCCCTCTCGGACACGAGTAGGAGGAAGATGCTATGATGAATGGAAGATCATGCAAACGTGCGTAAAGAAACAGATCTCTCTTATGAAGGGAGATGACAGATGGCGGGATGATGCATGCGACAAAAATGACAAAAGAGAAGGGGAGAGAGTGGCTTATTGAAGATGCTGATGGCGGGATTCGGCGGAGCTTCAGCAGCGTAGGGATGACGTGGAAGCAGAATGGACGGAGCTAGCCTTCCTCTCGCGAGCGCGGACACCTGAGAAGCCGGCAGAACCTCCCCCTGCAAAGACCCACGGGTTAGAAATGACATCCGACAGAGTCTCTCCTTCCTCTGTCGGATCTGAAGTCCCCCTCCTTCGAGGGAGGGGGTCCTCTATTTATAGAGGAAAAACTTAGTGAGGCATCAGTGAGGCATCCAGGAAACTGGACGCCTCACTAACATTTTATATTATTTTTATTTTTTCTATTTTTTTATTTCTTTGAGGCGTCCAACCATGTGGACGCCTCAATATTTTTTTATTTTTTTATTTTTTTTAATTTATTTGAGACGTCTAGGACCCTGGACGTGCCTATTTTCGCCCACCGAATCGCCGCCGAAAGCCGTCGACAGTGGAGAAAACGCGTGGTTTCGGCGGGTGACCGTGACTCTCGAAGGGCGCGTCTAGTCTACAAGACGTCTCTATGATTGGACTTATTCGAAAATGTTAAAAAAAATGACCGGAGCGACGTCGCGTGCGCGCTGCACGAGGCTTCTAAAGAAGGCACCTAGGGTCCTTGACACGTCAAAGTGAGACGTCTAAACATCTTGACACGTCAAAGACTTCTCACGAAAAAAATTTAAAAAATTATAAAAAAATTCATAAAAATAGGAAATCACCAATGTAATTAAAAATGTGAAGGCAACCTTGGGGTATCATAGTGTAATATGAGATTTACTCATGGTGATTTCAAAACGGCGTGTCTACACCTATCACCCACAAATTGATGGGCAAACAAAGGTTGTCAATAGGAATTTAGGAAACCTTTTGAGGTGTCTTGTAGAGGATCATTCTAGAAATTGAGATCTTCTCTTGCCTAAAGTCGAATTTGCATATAATAGCTCTGTCGATAGGTCTATAGGTATGAGTCCATTTGAGGTCGTGCATGGATACAAACCTAGGAAACCTGTGGATCTCATTCCCCTTCCCTTCGAGTCTAGAACTTCCAAGTTAGCCGAAGAGTTTGCATAACATGTCAAAAGTCTGCACGAGTCAATTAGCAAGTAAATAAACTTCAGTAATGAGACCTACAAACGTTTGACTGATTCACATAGACATCGCCACGAATTTCAAGAAGGTGACTTGGTTATGGTACGGGTTCGATCCGAATGACTCCCCTTGGGAGCCATTAAAAAGTTACAAGCCCGTAGTGATGGTCCCTTCCACATACTCCGGAAGATTGGCTCCAATGCATATATTGTGGACTTACCTTCCGAATATAAGATTAGCTCTATCTTTAGTGTGACAGATCTAGTGGCCTACAAGGAACCAACAACGATTCATAGTGACCCTTTCAAGCCTTCTCCGCCTATTGAGAGTGAGCCCACCCCTGTGCATTCACCAGCCTCAAGAGCACCGCGCGAGCAAATTGAGAGGATCTGGATGAGTAGGTGAAAGCTACATGGAGTCGGGTTTACCAGCGCTACCTTATTTGCTGGTGGGACTGTAACGACCCGGAGATCTGGATACCGGTAAACCGATACCAAGAACTCGGGGAAGCCACCCAAGAGGCTGATGAGGTCCCGTAAGGGTTGGAGGGTTTTGTCGAGGGGATGCATAACGAATTAGAATTACACGCGCCTAATATTAATTATAGCAACAATTGAACTATAAACGGAAGCAAATTAAATATCAGAGTGATAATATATACAATAGTCCAGATTCACAATTTATACAAGTCCAACACAGAACAAGAGTCAAAAGAATACAACTACTTGGGGCCTACCCCGATCAAAATGTACAAAAAAGGATAGACGACTGACAACAACCTACTGACAGACTATTGAGCGACCACTGCTGGCACTAAGACCTGCCGTCAAAAGCGCGGGAAGCTGCAGAAGACGGCTATTGCTGCTCACTGTTGATTTGTTTTTTTAATTAGATTCCTATCCTGCCCCCTTTAAATACATATATGCATAAACATGTGAATCAAAGACAAGGGGGATGAAAGGATGAGAAATACTAACCGTGATCGCCACCAAGGTTCCAACAACGCCAAAGGATGAAGAAGTGTAAAGAACGGCGCCGTGTACCTTGGAAAGAAAACTTGATCGCGCTTGACAAACGAGGTGCGGGGAACTTGTGGATTCAAACCTCCTCTCCTTCTAGACGGCTAGAAGAAGAGGGCCTCACGTTGTATTCATGCTCTCCTGCAAAACAAAGATGAAACACAAAGGCAAAAACCCATTAGAACATGAAGTGTAGAAATCTGCCCAAAGTGATAAAATAGCATGAATAAAAGGGGGAGAACACACCGGGGGGAGGTTTTTAACCCCTGTGGAAGGGTGCAAAAGACAGGTGGGTGTGTTATACATGCATGAGATTTGAAATCACGAGATTTGATTGAGAGAATAGAGAGAAAACGATGATGCAAAACGGAGAGAAACACATGTGTAGCAGAAAGTGCAGAAAACTATGATGATTTGTGATTTTGAGGAGACTAGTGTTGACACCCGTTTTTTACCGATGAATCGAATCAGTTCCTGCGTCTCAGTTATTGATGTCCCGAACAGTCAATCACATGAAAGATTATTCCTCTGGCAGTATTTTGGGCTCTTCCCAGCGAAGAAGGCCTCCCTCCCTCTCATTGGATTTAACGGTCTGTTATAAACCGTTTTTCTCAATATAACGGTCCCCACTTGGCCGTTGTGTTCCGCTGCCCCGGGTTATTTGTATCTCGTGATACGCTTTGTATAGCGGCTCAATGCCAACCGTTATCGTCAATATAGCGGTCGTCCCTGGGCCGTCATTATTTGCCGACAAGAAAAGGGTTCAGAGGCCCGACAGTCGGTCATAGCCACGTGCTTCACGAAAAGTTGTTTGTCTGGGCGTTGACTCCTCTTTAAGTATAACGGTTTTTATAGGACCGTCATGTATATTGAACGGTCCCTCCAAGACCGTCATATATGTTTGGCGGCCTTCGTAAGACCGTCATTTTTAAGGCCACCCAGATTAGACCCCCGTGATTCCAGGCGGATTAAGAGGAGAATGTCGTTGGCAATATTGACACGATGCTCTCATTTACCGGCCTTTGACCGACCATCATTCCCCTTAACCCCTGATTAAGCTCGAAGCCGTGGGCTCTATATATATAGCTCACGGGTTCTGACAGAAAAAAAAAGGGGGGGGACCATCACGAAGTGCTGTCGAATTCTATCGCCAAATCTCATACAGCATACGCCCGTTCGTCAGGGAGTGGGGGCCTTCTACATCCCTCGCAGGCCCCCGGTGCAGGGAACTTCACGCTTCATGTCTTTGTGTTTCCTTCTCTGTTTGCTCACCACACACGCCTTTTCTTCACTGCATCACACATCACATACATCATTTCGTTGGCATTTCTTATCTTTCCTACTGTTTCCGGCGCCCTAAACGGGGTTTCAAAACCTCCAGGTATCGCCGGGCCATGTTCTTCCTTTGCTTTATTTCAATTAGTACACCTACTACACTATCATTTAGCTAATCTCCGTTTATCTGTGTGTTTCACCGTTTGCTTTCAGGTCAGCAACCAAAAGCACAAGGCCCGCACCTTCTGGCCGGCCAGGAGGAGTGGAGGAACGGACCCGCATTCTCCCGTAGCTTCCGAGTCCCGGCGCTTTCACCGGGTGGCGATCACGGTCAACAGCTTCATCTTTCCTCCTGTTGTTTTTTTTATCTCTTCAATATTATTTAACTCGAGGAGGAATAACATATCAACACCTCTCCTTTTTTGGCGATCACGGTGGGACTTCTGATGCCCATCGTGCTTCTGGTTTGCTGACCAATCTCTGTCTCTGTGAAGTTCAGCGGTTCTGTAACAGCCGTCGTTCTGTGTAAAACGGTTCTCTTTCAGCCGTCGTTGTCTGGTATTCTCCGCAATTATCACTGTTGTACTCTGCTCATTTAACGGCTTCCATCAAGCCGTCATACTCGTATGGCGGTCATCATCAGGCCGCCATTCGCGTTTTGAGCTCTGCACTTTAGCGGTTCTTCCAGAGCCGTTATAATCAATTCAGCGGTCCCCTGTAGACCGTTATTTTGGTGTAGAGTCTACGGCTGGCACTTGTTATCCCTGATTGTTATTCCCAGCATTGGTCCCCCTGCTGTCCACTTGTTATTTTCTATCATATTATTGATTGCTTCATGATTCTATCATTTGATTTCATATGTGATTGCTAGATTTCTAGGCTAGGCTTTGCATGCACTCCGGTGCACCTAGGATCATTCACTTCATACTGTAGTTGCATTTCCTACCGAAGTAGGATTTCCTCTCGTCTCCATATTCCTTGGAGCCGACTAGGGAATCTTGCCGAGGACCTCCGTAAGCCCCCGTGAGCCGTGGATTCCCACACGGACGCCGGGCCGGTTGTACCATCGCCACACCGTGTCTAGGTTCTGCATACGTGGAGAGTGCTTCCCCTTAAAGTCAGCCAGTTCCCCCATCATGCCGTTATTAGGCTCCCAAGTGTCCGAGTGAACTCTACATCTTAATCAAAACACTAAGCCTCAGAGAAAAGAATTCTGAAAATCTGCGGCATCATTCAAAGTGTGTGCATACTTGGTTGACTCCCTTCTCGTCTCCACCTTTCATTGTGTGGTTGCTTTGCTTCTACTTGTGTACTTTGGTCTTAAGTCTCTCTAGTCTGTGCATCCCATTGCATGCAGCATTGCTCCCCTCCCTCGGGATCATCTCCTAGGGGCGATTCTCTACTCTCCCTCTATTGCAACCCTTTATTCAACTCATCATCATCCAGCATGTCTTCTTTCGGGTCCATCCCCGCCCGCGAGGATTCTCTTCCTCAGGGGCTCCTCGAGGACGTCTCCGGGGTTGCCTCCTCCCTGAATGGGGAGGGGTTCGTCTTTGTTCCCCCTTCCTCCATCGCTGAGGTTGCGCCACCCACGCTCCCTCAGTTTGGCTCCCCGTCGGCGAGCCAACTACTCCAACTCATGTCCCAACTTGACCAGGATCAACTCCAGATATTCAAGCAAGCCCTCGGGGCAGAGGTCCCGCCCGCTGTAACCCTTCCTGTCTCTTCCACCCATCCTGCTGAGAGGTCCGGAGCACCGTCTGTTGCCCCAGTGGACCATACCCCTCTTCGCCCACAGGTCCTCCAGTTTCCAATATATCAATCTGGCCAGGCTTCTACCTCAGCCCACCCTCCTGCAGACAAAGGGAAGAGTCAAATTCCCTTATCTCCTCGTGCTAGTGCCCACGCGGCCGTCTCATCAGCACCACCGGCCCCTCTGGCCCAAGTGGATTCTACTCGACTACAGCCCGGAATAGCTCAACTCGCTTACGCTGATGTGGGTCCTTTTTGGACTCAACATCCATCTTACGGGCTCATGGCCCCCACTATCCATCCGGCTGTCTCCCATTATCCCTCGGCTTCTACTGTCCATCCAGCTGCCTCTCACTACCCTTCAGTTCCACCTCAAGTCCCTCTACCTCAACAAGGAAGTGACGATCGCTTGGCAGTTCTCCAACAGCAGATCGATCTCCTCAATAAGAGGGTTGGCCCACCATCCTTCGCAGATGCTCTCACTCCTAATTTCCGGGACATCCGATTCCCTTCTCAGTCAGAGCTCCCGACATACCGAAAGTACAATGGGAACGGCAACCCGTTCATCCACGTCAAGGAATTCCTGTACGAGTCGGGACCATACCAGCATGACGATCACCTCCTTGCATATCTATTCCGGCGATCCCTGGACGGGGTGGCACTCGAATGGTTTTACGCTCTGCCATTGGAGGAGGTTGGGAGCTTCAAGACGATCAAGGAGAAATTCGTGCAAAGATTCCAAGATCGGGTCGGACCCGAATACTCATTCACGGACTTAGTGGCCGAGAAGATGAAAGCTGATGAAGACTTCGCTACCTATGCTGATAGGTGGAGGCAGATAGCCTCCCGTGTGCCCGGGCAGATTCCGGAAGAAGAAAAGATCAAACTGCTCATTTCTAATGCAACCCCTCTCTTCCGGAATGTCCTAATGTTGAATGACATCACCAGTATGCATCAACTGTACAGTCGGGCCCGGTTTATCCAGACCCAGTTTAAGGACTCCCCCATTCATTCTCTCTTCGAAGCCCAGAAGCCCAAGAGTTCCAGAAAACCACAGGGCCCTGTTACCGAGGGAGTCCAAACAAACGAGCAGGTGCAGGTAGTTAGCCAGACTGCCACCTCCCACTTCCCCCAGCAAAGCAACCCCCATTTCTCCGCATCACCTCGCCCTTCCTTTCCCACGCAGCAACACCCTCAACAACAATCTCCGCCACCACCACAACAGCCCCAGCAACCACTGCAATACCATAACACTCCCCCGCCTGCTACCTACGCACCTGCTCGTCCGGTTGCTAAAAGAGCCAACTATCCTCCTCTCCCAGAGACGCTCACTAATGTCTTTGCAGCGCTGATGCATACTGGCGATTTACAATTGCCACCTGAGCGCCCGAACATGAATCCGGCCGCCGATCTGTCCCGATATTGTGTATATCACCGGCAGCCGGGGCACACCATTGAGAGGTGTTATCATTTTAGGGACCTGGTATACGACCTGCACGAAGGTCACAGGATCGATTGGGCTCAGATGAGGAAGCTGATTGAAGATCTGAGAAGAGGGCCAGCAAGGCCGCAACAGGCAGCACCACAGCAACAGCAGTTTCAGCAACAACCTCAGCAATTCCAGCCACAGCAGCCACAGCAACAGCAGCAGCAGCCAAACTTAGGGATCCACCAAAATCCCATGCCAGTACATGCACCCGCTCCTCAACAACAACAGCAGCCGCCGGCACCGGCCCAAGTCAACATGTTACGCCACCCGGCTCCTGACGCAGGGTGGACCATTGACGATCCCGCACACCTGTTAACCTTACGCCACATCCCTACGCACTCTACCTCACCCGCCGTCTTTTCCATCCTTCGGCCTTCCATGCCTTCCACAACTTCCCCCGTCATCCATCCTTCCACCATACTTACCACTCCGAGAAGCCATATTCTCTCGCCTATCCCCCCACAACATTATACTTCCCCACCTACTATACCCTCCACTATCTTGTCCACCAATCACTGCAGTCCACTAACCGCCCCTTTACCTCACCCATCGCCCATTTTACCTTCACCACAACCTTCGCTTACTATGCCTATCATATCCTCCATCACCAAGACTGCCATCCCTTCCATTCTCATTCACCCCACTGGGTCAAGCGGGAGCCCACCTACAGCCATGCCAGCACAAAACCTTGCCCTCAGGAGCGGGCGGTTATTTCAAAGGACTTACCCCTCTACCAGTGCACCTCCCCAAATACCCTCCATCTCAGCATCAGCAGCACAAGACAATGAAGTTGACCCCGCGCCCGGTTCCACATACGACCTGTTGCAACATCTTGACCGCATGCCGGCAAAGATCTCTGTCTTGGAGTTGATCAGACGTTCACCTCTACACCAAGAAGCATTAAGGACGTTTCTGCAAAGGGTCATAGTGAACGAAGATGTGGCGGTAGACAGCTTGCCGTCAGTGTTGGCTACTGTTACCAAAGGGCCCGCTATCACATTCTCTGAGGCCGAACTCGCGCCCCCTGAAGCACGCCAAATGCCGCTATGCGTCACCATCACCTTGAACCAGGTAGTGGTAGACTCAGTGCTAGTGGACACTGGGGCTTCAATAAATGTTTGTCCATTAAGTACTCTGCGTGCCTGCAACATTTCTGAAAGTATGCTGAAGCCGACACCGACAACCATTGCCGCCTATGACAATTCCAGAAGGGCATGTCACGGGGTCATCACATTACAGGCTGAGCTAGGGCCGTTACAAATAGAGGTGGAATTCTACGTCCTAGACATAGATCCGATGTTCAAGGCTATTCTGGGTCGTCCATGGATAAATGCTCTGCAAGCGGTACCTTCCACCGCCCATCAGTGCCTGAAATTCTCCTTCCAGGGGCGAGTGGTCAAAGTTAAGAGTGTTTCCACCGTCCAGGCAGTGGACGCCATCACTGACCAGGTTCTCCCCACTCTATGGCCGAGCAATAGGCCAGTATTGTCAGTTATGGACATAAATTACCCATGGGCTTATGCGGCAGGCAAACCCATTACAACACGCAAGAATGCCGGAGCTAAGCCTAAACCCAAAAATTCTAAAGGCTGGGACATGATCATGAAGCTAGGCTATCAGCCAGGCCTTGGTCTCGGCGCGCGGTTACAGGGAAAGACCAAACCCATCTCTGAAAGCAAGAAGATGGGTCGTCAGGGCTTAGGCTATCATAACACTACCATTCAGGCAGATTCTGGGCCACTAACCTGGGACTACCGGCAACACTTTGTAAAGGGTCCACTACAGCCCGGCACCGCAAATAAGCCACAATCCAAGGAAGAAAAGAAAGATGCTCCCATTGTTAATATTGTTGCTGACCCACCGCCGCCTCTGCAGGGGTTGGTAGGGGATCTTGAAGATTATTTTGCTGAAATGTCAAGTCTGTTTACTGATCCAGCCACTCAAATGAAGGGGACAGAGATGCCCATGGTTAGGCATGCTCTGATAAGGCCACAGAAGATACGAGAGGCAGGAAGCTCCGACATTTCCTTCTTTATTCCTCCTGCTCATTTGGCCTCAACAGTTTACCCAAACTTTGTGATTCGATCCCCTCCAATACTGGTCAAACCGTGTTTCACAGGGAGACCGTCAAAAATTCTATTCATTCCCTCCAATTGCGGGCACTGTCCGCCCATTGATCTACTCGATCTATCTTCACCACCTTCTCCTAACCCCCGAGTTCGCGGGATGTGGTTCTCCCCCGATACCTTCCTCTCTCTCTTTCCTCAATTCTTCACAAAAAAACTCCTTCCTCTGCCTCCACCTTCTGATTCTTCTTGCTCTCTTCTGGTAGTAGAAGATACCCAAAAAAAAACGTCAACTTTCAAACTTACATTTCAGTCGAAGACTATGCTGTCTTCTGCTCATCCACTCCCCAGGGGCACCAAACCCCTGCTCCTTCTCCACTAGATTTTCTGTCTCCTAGGGTAGATAGGTCTCCTAGGTTAGTCGAGTCAGTCAGGGTAGAAGCATGTTCCCCCTTAGATAGCCCATCCACCTCTGCAACGCCACCACTGGCATGTCACTCCCGTTCCATTCCCGATAGGTTCCTACAGGATCTGGCCTTGAGATGCCAGGCCCTCCTCAGATGCCCAGAATTCATAGCCACCACCGTCTCCTTGAAAGAGGATGAGGATTCAGAAGGCCGGGTGTGGAGCAATGACGGACTAGGAGTGTATGAAATTGTAGACGAGAAAGACCCAGCGGATGATGAGGAAAGTGATGTGGAGGACATTGCTGACCTATACGCACAAGGATTGAGAAGATTCGACGAACCCTCGTCAGCAGTGGATGAACCCACTAAAGAAATCAATTTAGGGACCGAAGAGGATCCCAGGCCCATATCTATTGCAGCTGATCTCCCTCCTAAGGTAGAAGAGGAGCTCATCAAGGTTTTGAGAGAGTACAGCGATTCTTTTGCCTGGTCCTACGAGGACATGCCGGGTCTCGACCCCGCTTTAGTGGAACACAGGTTAATCTTAAGGCCAGGGGCGATTCCTGTTAAACAAAAGCTCAGAAGATTCCACCCACATATGGCCTTGAGAATGAAAGAAGAGGTGGACAAATTACATAAGGCCAGATTCATCAGGGTTGTGCTTTATCCACAGTGGGTGGCCAATATAGTCCCGGTAATAAAAAAAGATGGCAAAGTCAGAATTTGTATTGATTTCAGGGACTTAAACAAAGCATGTCCGAAAGACGATTTCCCGCTTCCTCACATCGATGTTTTGGTAGATAATACCGCTGGGTTTGAGGCTCTCTCGTTCATGGACGGGTATTCAGGATACAACCAAATCCGTCTTGCTCTAGAAGATCAAGAGAAAACCTCCTTCACCACGCCTTGGGGCACCTACTGCTATGTCGTCATGCCATTTGGATTGAAGAACGCAGGTGCTACCTATCAACGGGCAATGGTGGCCATCTTCCACGACATGATGCACGTCTACATGGAGGCCTATGTGGATGATATTCTGGTGAAGTCGAGGACAAAAGAAGAACACCCCGCCATTTTAGCCAAAGTGTTGCAAAGGGCTAGGGAATACCAATTGAAGATGAATCCTAAGAAATGTGTCTTTGGAGTCGCATCCGGGAAATTACTTGGGTTCATGGTTAGCAAACGAGGGATTCAGATTGATCCTAATAAGGCAAAGGCCGTAATGGAAATGCCACCGCCTAAGAATCTTAAGGAGCTTCGTGGTCTGATTGGGCGTTTGCAGTTCGTTAGAAGATTCATATCTCAACACTCTCAAAGATGCCGCCCATTCTACGACTTATTAAAGGCGGGGGCCGAGTTTAAATGGAACGAACAATGTCAGAAGGCCTATGAGGAGCTTAAGGTCTATCTGTCCAACCCTCCTGTCTTGCAACCTCCTGTCCCCGGAAAGCCTTTGATCCTATACATTTCTGTCGCTGAGGATTCCCTAGGTGCTGTCCTGGCACAAGTGGATGATGAAGGAAGAGAGAGGGCAGCATATTATCTCTCCCGATTGTTCAATTCTGCCGAATCCCGGTACACTGCCATGGAGAAGACTAGTGCAGCATTGGTATGGGTAGTTCAGAAGTTAAAACACTATTTCCTAGCCCATGAGGTAAGGTTGATCTCTAGAATGAACCCAATCCGCTACCTCCTCGAGAAACCCGTCCTCTCTAGTCGATTAGCTCGCTGGCAGAGCTTTCTCTCTCAATTTGATATCACCTTCGTCGTCCAGAAGGCCATCAAGGGGTATGCTATTGCTGAGCATCTTGCTCATTCTCCTATCCCCTACACTGATTCAATCCAGGACGAATTCCCTGATGAACACCTTGCAGTTATCTCTCATCCGCCTCCCTTTTGGTCTCTACATTTCGATGGTGCGCTCAATTCCCAGGGCCGTGGCATCGGCGCTGTCCTCCTTACTCCCGAAGGTATCACCGTCCCTTTTGCCTACCAGCTCTCTTTCTCTGCCACCAACAACATAGCCGAGTATGAGGCTCTCCTAGCTGGACTAAAGCACGCCTATCTCTTAGGCGCACGATACCTCAACATCATGGGAGATTCTCAATTGGTGCTGCGTCAAGTTCTGTCAACTTATCGCACCCGTGACCCCAAACTAAAGCCATATCAAGATTTGGTCACACTCTTGGCTAGACAATTTAGCAAACTCATCTACGTTCATGTTCCCCGATCTCAAAATATTCTTGCTGATTCATTAGCATCTCTCGCTTCCTCTTTATCCTTCTCCCTTAGTCGTTCCACTGAGACCATTGTGGTCCAACGGATGGACGCTCCCTCTCTGCAAGATCCTTGGTTTGCTAACCTTAGGAAGATTATGGAAGAGAAAGCGGCTAAAGAAGAGGTTAAGGAAGTATCCTTGGCAGAATTGGAAGAAATCTTGGACGAAGATGAGTTGCCATGGTTCCATGAGATTGAGCAATATTGTCGGGATGGTTCTCTCCCGGAGGAAGCCAATGCGACACAAAGAAAGCCATCAGAAGAGTCGCCTCGAGGTATACAATCGTTGCAGGAGAATTGTACAGGCGCGCTCTCAATGGAGTTCTATTGCGGTGTTTAGACGACAATGAAGCTTGGAAAGTAGTGGAAGCTGCTCACTCCGGTGAATGTGGAGGTCACGTGAATGGACAGGCATTGGCTAAAAGATCCTTAGGCAGGGCTACTATTGGCCAACCCTAGAGGAAGATTGTTCTACCTACGTCCGTAGGTGCCTTCAGTGCCAGCTCCATGCTGACAAAATCCACGCCCCTGCTTCATCTCTTCGCCCACTATCCGCCCCATGGCCTTTCTCCATGTGGGCCTTTGATATTGTCGGTCCGTTAGGTGACCCTAACGCCCAAGTAAAACAGAAATCCTTCATCCTCACCGCTACAGAGTATTTCACGAAGTGGGCGGAAGCTGAAGCCTATGCAGAGATCAAAGCTACCACAGTTTGCCGCTTCATCACAAAGAACATCATCTCGCGGTTCGGGGTACCAAGCGACATTGTCACCGACAATGGGCCACAATTTGTGTCTCAAGAACTCCAGGACCTCTGTAAGAAATTTGGTATTGCATTGCATCATTCATCACCATATTATCCACAAGGCAACGGTCAAGCCGAAGCCACCAATAAAACCCTTCTTAAAATCATCAAGAAAACGTGTGAATCCCACCGGCACGCTGATTGGGCTGATAAATTGATAGACGCTCTATGGGCTTATCGCACCTCTGTCCGAACTCCTACAGGGCAGACTCCCTTCGCCCTCACCTATGGGATGGAGGCGGTACTCCCGTATGAGATTCTCATCCCTTCCCTAAGAGTGCAGCTAGATAAGGAACTTAATCTCGACGAGCGTCGAGAGGCGTTACTAGCGCAGCTGGAACTATTAGATGAGAAGAGGTTAAATGCGGCCAATCACGCTTCTGTTTATCAAAAGCGGGTCTCACGTCATTTTCAAAAGAAGGTAATCGAAAGAAAGTTTGAAATAGGTAATATGGTTTTGAAAAGGAAATTCATCCGAACAGGTGGTCCAAGGGCTAAGTTGCAGCCAAACTGGGAAGGGCCGTTCGTCATCAAGGAAGTCTATCCAGGTAATGCCTATCGGTTGACAAACTCAGAAGGAGAAGAACTGGCAAATCCGTGGAACGGGTTATATCTCAAACGCTTCTATCCCTAAAAAAGAGTCTAACCACGTGCTTCCCTAGCAATGCAAGCCTCCCCTGTTCATAAGAATCACTGAGAGAAGCTGAACACACAAACACGACCCTTTGGTCCTGTCCCCAGTTCCGCCAAACACCGTTTCCCGGGGCCACACTCTGGAGGAAAGTTGTAGTCCCTGTACGTTTCTTGCTTCGGCTGAACCCAAGAATGAGGAGTAAATAAGGAGGCGATGCCTGACCTGGGTACCCTAATACGAGATAAGTCTCAAATAGGGGCAGTTCGTTATGACCTGAAGCCACAAGAAAAAGAAAGAAAAAAGAGAGGAAAAGAACAAAAAGGAAAATGAATAAATGAAAATATTTGGAACAACTGTGGTAGCTTAAGGTTCGATGACGAACACAAAACCCCGGCGCAACAGACCGAAGCTTTGAGGGGTACCCAGGAAAGAATTCAAGTCTTAAAAACTCACATGACGGGTGTAAGCTTGTCTCCATATTCTTTTTCTTTTCAGGACAAAGCTGAGTACCCTGGGGGTGGCCCTGGCAGAACACCGTCAGGCAAATATAAGTTCGGACCAGGAGGGTCCCTTCAATCACACGCCAATCTCAGGAGGAATCCTCAGGTTACGAGGGAGGCATGTCTTGTTACGGAAGCATCGGTTTTCCAAAAAAAAAAAAAAAAAAATCAAATATTCAAAAAAAAAAAAATCAAATATTTCAAAATCAAAAACAACAAATATTTCAAAATCAAAAAAAAAATCAAATATTTCAAAATCCAGAAACAACAAATATTTCAAAATAAAAAAAAATCAAATATTTCAAAAAAAAAAAATCAAATATTTCAAAATCCAAAAACAACAAATATTTCAAAATCCAAAAAACAACAAATATCTTTTAAAAAAAAAAAAAACTTAAAACCCAAAAACATTGAATATTTCAAAATCCAAACATTAAAAAAAAAAAAAATCCAAAAATATTCATGACTTGCATTCATGGCATGCATGCATTGCATTGTTATCATTTCTCTTTTCCTTCGCTTATTTAATAAGGCTTGCCCCTTGACCAAAAATCAAGCACTGGTTACCTCCGCACTTGTCACAAGGCAAGGGGCTAAGCCTAAAACAGATTTAACCTGTTTCATTGCTAATAGTGTGCAGGACGATGGAGCAAGAAGACGAAGTAACAACAGAACAACTGCAAGGGGCAAAATCAGTCACTCCAACTTTTATTCCTGATACAAACAATTCTCGCTCTCAAACAAGGCACTCTCACTTATCAAGCATCATAAAAAGGAAGGGAAAGTACAATCACTCAATCCTCCGCTGGGCATTCCCGCAGGGGCACATCTCTCTCAGTTCTCTGATATACGCCTGGCGAGTCTCGGTCGCCTCTTCCACCTCTGCTGGCAAGGCACGCACCTTGCTGATTCCCCACATCGCTAGTGCACTCCTCACACTCTGCTCATCGTGCTCAGTGCCAATCTGTCTAGCCTGAAGAGAAGGGAAGTGCGACAACGGAGGAAGCAAGGTCCGCGGTACACCGACCTGCAAATGGCACCTGTGTGGATAATACACGGCCAGTACGGTATCACTCACTAGCCTCAAATCCAGACCCTGTCCTCTGGGCAGTCTGACCTCCGTAGTCACCAAGAAGTTAGGCCGCATCACGAACCTCTCCACGGGTAGCCGACTCAGGTACCTGCGCCATTCTTCTCTGGTCCGCATATCCCCCGTACGGCACTCCACCTGCGAAGAGAAACCAAACCCGCCACCGATAAAGGAAAGTGGATGGCTCCCGAAGATCCTACTCTCAGTCTCTATGCTTGCCCTAGGGATAAACTTCAGTCTCACGCCCACCCAACACTCTAAGAGAATCATAGAACCAAACAGTGGACCACTCAGGGCAGCAGAGCTAAGCCCTTCATAAAAATAGGCTAAGATAGCCTGGGAAATAGAAAGCCCTCTCCATAAACCACTGATGGTGCTAAGGATGGGAAGATCTAGCACGTGGTCGGCTGACGGAAAGAGGATAGCACCACACAAGCAAATGGATGCAGCCTTGGCGATAGCCTCATGCCACCCGCATTTGTTCTTACAATGTGCCACCACCCACTGGCTGAGAGGAAGAAGGTGAATATGACGGGCTCCCACAAAGGTCTTGATCTCACTCGGGTCTTCTATGAATTCGCTAAAGATGGCAACTGGATCTATAGGGGCAACTGTGTGACACACTAGATCCTCCTCCCCAACCCTAGACTTAGGGAGAGACAGATAAGCCTCTACTTCCTCTAAAAGGACGGTGGCCTCAAAGGATGGAAAGATAAAAGTGTGGGTCTGTGGGTGCCACATTTCTATAAGGGCTGAAATGCTGTGCCAGTCAAAGGAAATCTTTTGGAAGTTACGACCTAAGAACAGCAAGGATTGTAAGTGCCAAGAATTAAGGATGTGGGTTACCCCTAGGGGCAAGGCACGAACCATGGGAGCCACCCACTTAAGAGAAGAGTATCGGCGAGAGCCAGGAAGGAGCTAAAAAGGAGAAAACGAGGAAAGTAATGCAGAAAGAAAGAGATATTAGACGAACAGAATCAAATGAACCAAGTTTGAAGTGATTTAAACATACCTCTCTAGAAGGATTTGAACTGAGATGTCGAGGAATAGAACCCAAATGCGCAATCTCCTCTCGCTCCTTCCTCGCAGCCTTAGGGCCTGAATGGTCTCCCTCACCCAAAGAATGCTCACCAAAACTCCTCTTCATGATGATTTGGTGGTGATTTAGAGGGAAGAAACTTAAGAAGGAGAAGAAGAGGTTGGGTTCAGCCTGAAGGCAGAGCACCCCTTACTTATAGGAGGTCTCATCCCGTGTTTCGCTCCACTGGAACGCATGATGCACGAGAGCACACCAGGATTGAATGGGCTTAAGGGAATTCAATTTGGCTTCTAAGATCGTGCTGATTGGCGGTCGTACGATAGACCGTCATTCATCTAAGCACGGCCCAATGGAGACCGCTATTCTCATGTCCGCGGTCTACCATGGACCGTCGTTCTTCAGTCGGCCAGCGCCAAATAGCGGCTTTCCCTTGACCGTTATGTTACATAACGGCTATGGCATCGCCGTTATTCTTAAGCAACCCACGGCCCTGTCTTGGCCGTCATTCTTTCCAAAACGGTTTTTTCCTGGCCGTTGTTCTCTAAACTCATGGGCGTGCCTCACCTCCGCTCGCGTCACTCACCTCGAGTCGGCGTGCCTCACCTCCGCTCGCGTCACTCACCTCGAGTCGGCGTGCCTCACCTCCGCTCGCGTCACTCACCTCGAGTCGGCGTGCCTCACCTCCGCTCGCGTCACTCACCCCGAGTCGGCGTACCTCACCTCCGCTCGCGTCACTCACCTCGAGTCGGCGTGCCTCACCTCCGCTCGCGTCGCTCAACTCGAGTCAGCGTGCCTCACCTCCGCTCGCGTCGCTCAACTCGAGTCGGCGTGCCTCACCTCGAGTCGACGTGCCTCACCTCCGCTCGCGTCGCTCAACTCGAGTCGGCGTGCCTCACCTCCGCTCGCGTCACTCGCCCTGAGTCGGCGTGCCTCACCTCCGCTCGCGTCACTCTCCCTGAGTCGGCGTGCCTCACCCCCGCTCGCGTCGCTCACCCTGAGTCGGCATACCTCGCTACCTCTCACGCAGCTCACCCGAGTCTGTCATCGCCTCCCTCACCCATTGTCATTCATACATACACTCATCCATTTGCATACATTCATACATCCATACAAAAACTAAAAAAGGGGGTGCATCATATATACATATCATCATCCCAAAAACATAAAAATCTCATAAAAAAAAGGGGAAAAAAAAGAGGAAAAAGTACAAAATCAGGCCTCACCCTCTGGCCTGTCACTGTCTCCACCTCCCTCCTGTCTCTTCGCTGGCGGGGCCATCGAAGAAGTCTCAGCATCATCGCGACGTCGTCGTCGCTCATCACTCTCGTTCCTCTCCCGCTGAGAGGAACTCGCCAGGTAACGTCTCACCGAGGTGTGAGTAGCCTGGCTGCCACTCGGTACGACCGATCGGCTCCTCGAACGGCTCATCGTCATACCCTGAACCTGGCCCCGCAGCACAAGAGCCTCGGTCCTGAAAGGCTCCAGCTCCGCTATCGTCGCTCGGTGGCGCTCCACCTCCTCTCGATAGCGCTCCACCTCCGCTCGGTAGCGCTCCACCTCCGCCCGGAGAAGTCCTGTCTCAAGAGCGTCGGCCGGCTGAGCTCGCGCAAGCTGCTCACGCAAATGGCCCGCCTCCCTCTCAGCCACGAGCCGCAGCACCTCTCGCTCCTGAGACGCTGCTCGCTCTCGCTCCAGCTCTGCCTGTAACTGCTCCAGCTCGGCAGTCAGCACAGGATGAAGTCCTCTCACCCGCTCCCGGAACTCGGCAGCCTCTACCGACTGGAGCCGCCTCACCTCCTCCTGAGCCTCGGCTAACTCCGCCCTGGCTCGAGACGCCGACCTCTGGGCGCTCACAGTCGCCTCCTGGGCCCGAGCCTCAACCTGCACCAACTCAGCCCGTAGGTGGGCCACCTCCTCTCTGGCACGGGTAGCCTCCTCCATAGCAACCCTCACGTCGTCCACCTGCATGCATCAAGCATTAGCACATTCCATTCATATCATGCACAAATAAACAAAGGAAAGCGTCAGAAGTGTACCCGCACGGCAAGCTCGCTCTCCGCTGCCTCGGCCCGCTCCACCATCCGCTGGAACTCGGCATCCCGGGCTGCTCGGTCGGCCGGTGTCTCAACAGAAGAAGAAGAAGGAGCCTCCGCTCCACGCCTCTGAGCAGCCTCAGCTCGCTGCACCCAAATATCCCAGGACAGTCACATGCATAAACATCATATAGAAATGTAAGGGTCCAGAGTTTAGGAACATACCAGTAACTCGAGGGCTCGGCGAGCCTCATCCCTCTCCTGGATGGTGGCATGAAGGAGCCCCTGCAGCTCCGCTAAGCGTCCCTCAGGGTCGATCTGCATGTCGAAAGGAAGTCAGTACAGCATATAGAAATCATAAAGCATGTAGATTAAGTCTGAGTTTAGAATTGTACCGGTCGGCGTGATCCTCGGAACACGCGGTCTCCGTAATGCCTGACGTACGCAGTCACGTACGCCGCATCACTGTCAGCACGAGCAGTCACCACACGCCCACCTGCCTGCCAGTCGGCAACCTGCTCGGCGTTCCGCGCCGCCCAATCGCACTGCTGAGTCAGCCCTCGGGTGCTCCGCGTCACCCTCTCCCTCGCGCTCTCCTGCGCCGGGAAGTCTACCACGGGCTGAGAGACGCCGGTCGTCCTCATCACCAGCCGGGAGTAAAGGGGCTCCACTACATTCATGCAGTGTAACCACACATCACGCCCGGAGAAGGTGAGAGCTCTCACCACCCACGGCTGCTCTGTCACGTCCTCGTGTGCATAAGGAGTCCACTGCACCTGCATACATCAGCAATCACATCAACATCATATAAAACAAGCATTTTCCAAATAAAGGCTAAAGGTTTAGAAGTCGTACTGAGGAGTACGGAAGCGTGTCAATGTCATCCTGCAGGTCGCGCACCTGCCGTGTCAGGGTCCCCGACCCACGAGCTGGCGCCCACCGTCGTAGAAGAGGGAAGAGTCCAGGGCGGATCTCTAGTCCCCTGCGCAGCATAGGCAGCCGCACGTAAGCCCATGCCTGCATCACGCACAAGTCGTCAGCATCTAGAGTACAGGTCCTAGGAAATTGCATGAGTTCTGAGTCAGAGTCGTACCTGGAGAAGGGGAGAGAAGCCCCCCAACATCGTCCGTCGGGACGTCGAGCTGAGGCTCTCAAAAAGGAAGGCGAGCACACCGGCACCCCACGCGTAGTCTCCCACGTGCTCTAGGTCCTCGAGGAACGGAAGAAGTCGGCAGTGGATGACGTCCGCACGCGTAGAGAAGAGGAGTCGCCCGAACAAGAACATCAGGAACCGCCGAAGAACCGTGTCCGCCTCTGCACCCGGTCCTGCTGCTACTCGAGGCCGCACGCGCGTCACCAGCCGGTCCAAGTGCTCCTCTGGACGCTCGCCCACCGCAAGTCCCGTCCGTCGCAACCCCAGGCTGTCCTGGAGAGCTGCCCGCGGAAGAAGCGTGGTCTGCCGACGTGTCGTCTGGAGCGCGAGCCCCAACGTCCTCTCGGCCATGCCGCGGTAATCAGGAAAGGAGATCCCAGTCACCGGCAGACCGTGCACCTGCAAACCAGTGAGCCTGGCCACGTCCTCTAGCGTAGGGACCATGTGACCCCACGGGAAGAGGAACGTGCGACTCGCCGGATCCCAGCGGTCGTGCAGGGCATAGAGAAGAGGTGTGTCAAAGCGACACACCTCAATACTGAGGAATGGGGCGAACCCCATGGCAGCAAGCCTCTCTCGCTGAAAGTCCGGCAGTGCAAGATACACTGACCGAACCTGCAGCCAGGAGATACGGGTCCGACGCTTTCCCTGCATTCATTCATTCATCTCATTAGTTTCATATTTCTTAATAACAAAAGAAAGGGGTGTTCCTCATTTTAGTTGTTCAACGGCCTTCCCCTGGCCGTTTTGTTGCCTATGACGGCCCGCCATGGACCGTCCTATTTTATGATGTTTTGAATAACACGGCCATTCCTGGGCCGCTATTCCATTCACAACGGTTGTCCATGAACCGTTGTTCTGATGAATCATTCAACGGCCCTCCAAGGGACGCGGTGCTATTTTGAACGGTCCAATGGGGACCGCATTGTTCTGAATGCCGAGGGTTGCTACGTTATGGTCAACGGCCACTCCTGCGCCGCTGTTCTGTTTGACGGTCCTTTGAGGGCCGTTTTGTTCTGAGGAGAACCCAAAGGTCAGATATGTTTAACGGCCCCTACTGGGCCGTGTTGGGTATATTTTGCGGTCCTTTGAGGACCGTCATTGCGTAATCTCCTCCAACGATGGCGAAGCGCCATCCCCCGCCGCCGTGGAATCCCTTAACCCCCATTCCCCCGTGCTATACAATGGAAAAGGGACCTACCTCCGAGTCACGACGCCTTCTCGCCGGGCGCGGCGCCTCCGCCGCCGGCTCATCGCCTCCCGGCTCGTCGGCTCCACGCTCGCCGTCGGAACCACTCTCGCTCTCCTCCACGAGCGCGAGGGCGAGATCATCCGCCGAGAAGTCCATCGTCCCGGCTTCTTCCCCCGGAGCAACCGCCTCCGACCGCCGCCGCTCGTCGCCGTCGCCATCCACCGCCATCGCGAGGGAGAGAAATCCCGAGAGAGTGAGGAAGAGGGTGATGGAAAGGAAGAGGAGAGAGGCCATTGTGAGAGAGGGAGAACACGAGAGAAAAGAGAGAGAGAATGAGAGTGTGGGAGAAGGGGGGGTCGCTCCTCCTTCCTCTTCTTCTTCTCTCTTCCTGCCGTTACGGTGGGAGGAGGGAAGGAGAAGAGGTTTATATTTTTGAACCGACGTTGAGAATGGCGGTCTAGCGATAGACCGCCATACAATAAGAACGGCTACCTTAAGACCGTTATTCTGCAAGCGGTTACTTATCATTAAACGGCCTTCCTATGACCGTTAATAATCCATATGGCGGTTTACCATGAGCCGTCCAACTTAAGAACGGTCCCCTATGAGCCGTTTAACTGTTGAATGTATCATTATTGTGAAATTCATGTGCCAATGAGTTTTGATTGCAGTTAAAGCTAAACAACATCAATGTCCCGCCGTTACGCCTGCACAGGTAAGTCAGGTATGGCCCTCAATCCCTCAAAACTCTTATTGCATTACTATATGGTAATAAACATCTATCTCGAGAACCAGTCGATTCTTCACGCATTCTAGGATCTGACGTTCCCCGTCAACAAAAACACATGATGATCTAGGTATGCGTGTCTAATCTTCGGAAAGGCCGCTAAGTTGGAAGAAGTCAGGGGACGACGGTTCTCTCTTGCACGCTGTGGTTGCAAGAAGTGTCCTGACCCTGACTCATTCAGTTCTGCAATAATATTCTCGAGTATTTTATATTTTTATCCTTTGTTTGCATTCGATTTTACATGTTTCTTTCTTTTAGCCCAGCATGCATCACAAGCACCTTTTGAGCATTCACGACCTACGGTCTGCCTGAGAAATGATCTTGCGTATGATTGACTGTTTTCTGTGTTCCATGTCCCACCGAAGGAATAATTCCACTCCAAAATTAGAAGGTATTTCTTTAGACCTAATTGTTCGGTTCTGATGAATTAAGTGTTTCCCTCGTCTGGAGTTTTAAAATCCTTTTAATTTCGCTATTGCCAGCTTCTATATCGCCTCATTTAGGACCACAGCTTGTCCGCCGACGAGGCCGCTCCTTGCTCTTTTACCTTAGTTCCTCCAGATTCAGGTTTAACACTCAGTCCCACAGTACCTTGCAAATTGGTTCGAAGGTTGCCGGAAGATTTCTATGGCTTATTGGTATGAAACGGGTGTCGTATTGCCTTAACGCTCGCTTTTGCAGTCCACTCCGCTTCATCTCCGCTACAACTCCATGTTCCATGACGCCTCCACTACACCTCCGCTCGTTCCCTTGCAAGGCGGACGTTAAGGAGGGGCATCTGTTGACACCCGTTTTTTACCGATGAATCGAATCAGTTCCTGCGTCTCAGTTATTGATGTCCCGAACAGTCAATCACATGAAAGATTATTCCTCTGGCAGTATTTTGGGCTCTTCCCAGCGAAGAAGGCCTCCCTCCCTCTCATTGGATTTAACGGTCTGTTATAAACCGTTTTTCTCAATATAACGGTCCCCACTTGGCCGTTGTGTTCCGCTGCCCCGGGTTATTTGTATCTCGTGATACGCTTTGTATAGCGGCTCAATGCCAACCGTTATCGTCAATATAGCGGTCGTCCCTGGGCCGTCATTATTTGCCGACAAGAAAAGGGTTCAGAGGCCCGACAGTCGGTCATAGCCACGTGCTTCACGAAAAGTTGTTTGTCTGGGCGTTGACTCCTCTTTTAAGTATAACGGTTTTTATAGGACCGTCATGTATATTGAACGGTCCCTCCAAGACCGTCATATATGTTTGGCGGCCTTCGTAAGACCGTCATTTTTAAGGCCACCCAGATTAGACCCCCGTGATTCCAGGCGGATTAAGAGGAGAATGTCGTTGGCAATATTGACACGATGCTCTCATTTACCGGCCTTTGACCGACCATCATTCCCCTTAACCCCTGATTAAGCTCGAAGCCGTGGGCTCTATATATATAGCTCACGGGTTCTGACAGAAAAAAAAAGGGGGGGACCATCACGAAGTGCTGTCGAATTCTATCGCCAAATCTCATACAGCATACGCCCGTTCGTCAGGGAGTGGGGGCCTTCTACATCCCTCGCAGGCCCCCGGTGCAGGGAACTTCACGCTTCATGTCTTTGTGTTTCCTTCTCTGTTTGCTCACCACACACGCCTTTTCTTCACTGCATCACACATCACATACATCATTTCGTTGGCATTTCTTATCTTTCCTACTGTTTCCGGCGCCCTAAACGGGGTTTCAAAACCTCCAGGTATCGCCGGGCCATGTTCTTCCTTTGCTTTATTTCAATTAGTACACCTACTACACTATCATTTAGCTAATCTCCGTTTATCTGTGTGTTTCACCGTTTGCTTTCAGGTCAGCAACCAAAAGCACAAGGCCCGCACCTTCTGGCCGGCCAGGAGGAGTGGAGGAACGGACCCGCATTCTCCCGTAGCTTCCGAGTCCCGGCGCTTTCACCGGGTGGCGATCACGGTCAACAGCTTCATCTTTCCTCCTGTTGTTTTTTTTATCTCTTCAATATTATTTAACTCGAGGAGGAATAACATATCAACAACTAGAACTAAGAGTGTAGACCATGAAATCAAGCCAAGAAGGATGGAATTAAAAGCTAAGACTTCCCTCTTCAAGCCAGGGTCGAAGGATTGAGTTGGCGTTGCAGCATGGCTTCGCCCCACGTCCGGAAAGAGCCCCCCGTCGCGACTGCGAACTGGGCAGTTTTTATAGAGTTTTGTAAGAAAGCCTCATCTTCTTATCATGATTTTCGGAGATAGAGTCCAAGATAAATCGAGTTCTCTAGATCAAACTCGAGATAATACTAAGGACAAGAGATAGGAACAAACGGGGATCAATTCGGAGGAGGATTCTAGAAGATATGGCTCTTGGAAGGTAGCCCCGGAGCCTTATCTGCAGAGTTTTAGTTGAATCAGGATACTTAAATCCTGATCTTGTGACCCAGATCCCGAGAGATATTGTGAATGAAAATTTGATTCCTATGAACCAAATTCAAGATAATATAAAGGGATAGAAGTAGGAAAAAATGGGGATCAATTTGGATAAGAATTGAAGAAGTTATGGACTCTTCAAGAGGGCCACGACGCACAGAAACGGAGCAGACTCCAACACTAATTGGACTCTCAGGTGTGTGTAACGGTCTATCTTAGGACCGTCAGAGTTATGTAACGGACTAGGGTAGGTCCGTCACACTCTGGGGGTTGAACGGGGCGATTTCGGGCAAGTTTCGGTGTAACGCACCCATACTAGGCTGTCACATGGACTCTGACGGTCTAGAGTAGGACCGCCACATTCTGGGTGTTGAACAGGGTGTTTCGGGCAAGTTTCGGTGTGACAGTCTATCATAGGACCGTCACACTGATGTAACGCACCTATGTAGGGCCGTCACATTGATGGAGGAAAAACTTGAGCAGATTGCGCGCGACTTTAGAAATTGAAACGTATCCCTCAAACGAGGCAGAACTAGCGAAAGTGATAGAAGAAGAAATTGTAGATAACTGAGAGAGGAACAACTTTTATGAAGAAAGTAAGATGAGAAAATGATCAGAAGAGGGAGAAAATGGGGCTGGAAGATAGAGGAAAATTCTGAGACATAGGTGAACAGCACAGCCCGCTGGAAAAATGTAAATAACTCACAATCGGGGCAGAACTGGCCAATGGCGTAGAAAAAGAAATTGTAGATCTTTGAAAGATGAACAACTTTGATGAAAACAACTTTTTGAATAGAGGACTGGAAGAGGGTGAAAAAGAACCACTTTCAGGACTGTGTAGTGAGAGAGAGTCGATTACTTGAGGGAAGCCGGCCTAACTGGGCCGTAAGTTGACTTGGAAGCCGGAATTTGATAAGATAAGCTCCAGGGCTCTAAAAAATTATGATCTCCAAGACTCAAAGGATAGGGAATGGTAAAAATGGGCTCAAAATCCATCCAAGGAAGCTCCAAAATAATGGCTAATTCGGGACATCAAAAATGATGAATAAGAGAAATGACACAACTTGTGGGCTAAAACGGGTGTCAACAGATGCCCCTCCTTGATGTCCGCTTTGCAAGGGAATGAGCGAAAGCGACGCGAAGGCGAAATGAAAAGGAGATGGAGCGAAAGCGACAGCGACGTGAAATGGAGATGAAGCGGAGATGAAGCGGAGAGAACTGATAAGCGGGCATCAAGGCAAAAAGACACCCGTCACAACAAACAAGCGACAGGAATTCTCCCGAAAACGCTGAACTAACCACAAGGAATGATTGACAAGGATGAGACATGTCTGGAGAACTAACTAAGGGAAAGGAAACACGACCAGCCTCATTGGGGACACAATCCACGGACAATGAGTGGGTCGGAAAGAACACAACGTAAGAGCTGGAAAGGAGAATAAGACTGAGATAAAATCCAGACAGGAATCACACTGGCCAAACAGACCAAGCGGCAAGATCAGAAAAATCGTTTGAATTCAGAGTGGAATGAGGAATCTCTTACCCAAGAGAGCTTAAGTGCAATTAACCATTGCTGAGGAGAAATCGTTGAATGGATCACGAGGCATGAATGCTCAAAATGACATGATGCATGCTCGGCTAAAATAAAGAAATCATCAAAACGAATGTAAAGAAAGATAAAATAGAAAGTACTCAAGGATAATATTGCTAGACTGAGCAAAATGGGGTCAAGAGTCTTCTTGCAACCACGGCGTGCGAGACAGAGTCCATCGTCCCCCACTCGACCCAACCGAGCGGCCTATCCAACGATTAACCATATGTTCCTAGATCATCATCGTTTTTGTTAAAGGGGAACATCAGATCCTAGAACACACGGCCCACCAGCCGGTCCTTGAGAGGCTATAATAACGTATATATCATATAGTAATGCAACAATGAGCAGGGATAGAGAGCCATACCTGACTTACCTGCCAAGCGAAACGGCATCTTTTTTAGAATTTTTAATTTCTACTTTTATGGATTTTCATCATAAGACACAACCACATGACATGACATGATGTGAACATGAACGAATATGAACGAGCATGACATGAACACAACATAATAAGAGAAATATGAACGAAACATGGCACAACATAACATAACGAAGATGGATGAAACATAACACACAAACAAATGGCAAGCATACATGCGACTAAAGGCACGGTGGGATAAGAAAATACGCACACGGCGGGACAGCACACGCAGTGGTATAAGGACATGGTGGGACAAAGACACGTGGGATGACAATACCACGGAGGACAAAGACACGTGCGATGAATGATATGGCAAGATGGGGACATGCGTGGTGAATGACACAGCGGGATAAAGATACGACCAACACGAGAGGACATAGACACATATGACAAGGACACATCGGGACAAAAGACATGGAGGACCATAGACATGATAAAGACAACAAACACATTCTTCAATCAAAGCCCAAGATCAGATGAAGCGGAACCGCCAGGTTCAAAATCGTGGGACAATGCCTCTCATGGAGATATGATTAAGTAGATAAGCGAAAGCTGAGAAGGCCATGAGCTTCAGAATAGATATTGAAGAGATGAGAATAGATCGAAGAATATGAGCAGGAGGCAGAGCGAAAGATAGAGCAAAGAAAGCTTGAACCTGCAGCCTGCACACTTAGCAAACAGATTACGTATCTGTCCTCAAGATAAAATAAAAGGAACAAAAAAGAAGTATTTTTAGATTTTTTATATTTCTGATTTTTTTGCCATATTCAAAATTTTTGAGATTTTTTTGACATATTTGATTTCTTTTTTGGAATTTTGACATATTTGATTTTTTTTTTGGAATTTTGACATATTTGTTTTTTTGGAATTTTGATAATATTTCATTTTTTTTAGATTTTGATAATATTTCAATTTTTTAGATTTTGACAAAGCAATCTGCAGCACCCAAAGACGAGCTCAAACTATTGACCAGGGATCGTCGTTCTTACCCCTTTCATTAAAGACTTCCCTTAAGTAGGGCGTGCATGTTAGGGTGACTTACCATAACCAACCGCCTCTAAAGAACGGTGCCCCTACTAAGGCCATACCCGGGATACAACCCAGCCTAAGAGGGAGAAATAGAAGAAAAATTAGAGATAAGCTTTATGCAGGATGGGATACATCAGGACTTGATTTCCTTCCAGGGCACCACCCCTCAAAGAGTAGGTCTGTTGCGCCGGGGCTTTGTGTCTTTGATTTTGAAACCCATATTTATCAAGCACGCATGCGACCGGGCTCATAGCGTCCCGCGGGAAACTGTACTGCCACTCTTGCTATGCCTTTGATTCATAATCTTACTTTTTGATTCATCATTGATTCGTCCATATATGATTTTGACAGCCCTTATTGGCTAGATATTACATGAAAGCTCACTTTCGAGGGTCAAGACCACCCCTATTTGAGACCTCTCTCGTATTGGGGAGCACCTAGGTCGGTCATCTCATCCATCCATCTCTTGCCCCTACACTTGGCCGAGTAGAGAAGAGAAAATGCCTTCGTGCATACCCAAAGTATGGCCAAAGCAGCAACGGTGTTGCACCAGAGAGATTAGCTATGGCTTGCCGTGTAGTGTGTGAAAAACCCATGCTCAAAGGTCACCCTCAACGATCGGGGAATGAACTGGACTCCCAGCGCGGAGCTATCACCAGCCTAAGGATGCTGCAGAAGCGAACTCATTTTAAATGAACTAAGCAAATTTCTAAAAGCCACTTAACCATGTAAGGAACCAACGTTAATCTTAACAATGTGCAGGAGTAAATAAGTGATAATAATAGCATGTTCTTTGCACAAACTAAAGATACCTTGCAAATCCACGGAACGAAACTAGCATCCTGAAGCAATTGTGATCATCGAGCTTCGCGCAGCACGAGCTTCATATTCCTTGCTTGACAGGACGAAAGAGAGAGGATAGCAAAGGATCAAAGATTCCTCTACATGGAGGAGCGGCAGACATTAAACTAGACGAATAAGGATAAAAAGGAAGAGAGACGAGGGCTAGAACTCCCTCGTTAAGGCACAGAGACCATGATAACAAGGAACCAATTACAGAAGAAATCAGATTAGCTCAGATTAAGGCGGACTAAAGCCTCGAAAATAGCAAGAAAAAGGGCAATGACCCTGAAAGGGTGAAGAGGAGAGAGTAGAAAGATGATAAGAAGAATCATCCGACGTGGTCGGAGAAGAGGGATGAGAATCATCCGACAGTGCCAGAGAAGGAGAACGAGAGACACCCGACAAGGTCGGGGAAGGAGAACTAGAGATGGAACCCAAAGATACTAGAGAAGAATTCGGAGATGTCCCGAGATCGGGATGAAAAGACATAAGCCGAGGCCCAGAATTGTGAGAGGAGGGATAATCTGGAGACTCCGTATGAAGAAGAGAAGAGGAAGAATAGGGGCTTGCGGACCCAAGAAGAGAGGAGAAGATCATAGAAGCTGGATCTGAAGAGGGAAGATACACCACCCAAGGGTGGGAGCTGAGCAGAAGAAACGATGAATAGAAAGGAGAAGAAGAAGAAGTGGACCCCTGAATGCACAACCGACGGTCCTTGTATTTGCGTCGCTGCCTCTTCTTGGTAGAAATCCCTTGAAAATGGGCTCGCCTGGCGCAGGCTTGAATCCTTGGGCACCTTGCCTTGCAATATCTTCTCAAATAGCGAGCCCATCTGGCAGATGGCCTGGCTCGGCTATGAACATACAGCTTTGCTGGGGCAATTACCCCTAGACACCCCGTGCTAACAATAGTAAGTGGGCATTCTTGGACAAGTAACCCTTCAGAGTGATGAATATCACAAACCCATAGGGTTTTGTCTCTCAGCACTAGAAGCATGAGATTCGGCAACTCCACTCGGAACTCAGCCTTGAAGCACAACTCCCTTGATAAAAGAGACGGGTGAAGCTGAGGGAGAGTAATACACAGCGTTGACATGGCCGGTTTGCTAATAAACTGAGGAAGATTGCATAACAAGTGCAGAATATCCTTGGAAAGTGTAGAAGATACGGCCAATTGCCCCTTGAACATAGAATCCATAATCTGCTTGGCGGCCGTATGCGTTAGCACAACACGGGTAGAGAACCCTTCTTGGCCTGTCATCTGAACAGCAATAGAGTGAGGAGAAATAATAGCATCAATGGTGAACTCTCCGGCGAGCAAGGAGATTGCCACCGGCCTCGCTCAGGAAGAAACTGGCATCAACTCAAGGGAACTCTTCTTAGCAACTCTCATCTTTGAAAGTAGAGGCGCATCATCCCCAAAATAACCAGGGACGAGGACACGAACCGGCATCCGACAGATAAAATCTTGAATCTTGAAATGCAAGGCCGACACTGAATCATCCTGACTTGGCTTATTGTCTCCCTGGGGATTAGACCCGAGGGGCACCAAAGGAAGCGCACACCCGCTCCGTGGGGTGGAAGTGGTTGGAGAAGTAAAGGGAATATGTTTGGGTGGAACACGTGAAGGTTTGTAAGGCATGGAGGCTCCAACGGGAGTGGTGATGGAAAGTGAAGGCGCAGGCGATGTGGCGATGATAGGCTCGGGTGGCGACAAAGGTGAAGGTGAAGGCGTGGATGAGGGTAAAGGTAAAGGCAAAGGTGTAGCTTGCTCAGGCTTGGGCAAAGGTGATGGTAGAGATGGAGGCGAGGGTGGAGATGGAGGTGGTGATGGAAGCACTGGTGGTGGAGAGGAAGGTGATGGTGATGGCAATGGAGATGGTGAGGATAGTGATGAAGGCGATGGGGGTAGTGGACATGGAGGTGGAGAGGGTGAAGAGGGAGGTTGTGGTGTCCACCGTCGACATGTCAACACAACGTGTCGAGCGGTGTTAGGGATAAAAGTAGTGGTAGTGGTGGCGGGAGAGGAAGGGGAGTCACTAGCATGAGCAGAGGCTTGGGTTTGTGGCGACGATGGAGCCGGGGTAAGAGATGGTGGAGGTAACAGAGTAGGTGGTGAAGCGAGTGCAGCACTAGATGAGGAATCACAGGGGTGCCCCTGGCCTTGAAGTAACAGAGACGGCTGCCCGGGCGGCACTTCTTGCTGCTGCTGTTGGCTGCGAAGATGTAAAATGACTTTGTGCATAGCGGCCCAATCAATCCTTTTCTTAGCTTCCAGATCATAAACATAATCCTGGAACTCGAGGCAATCCTTAACCGAATTCCCCTGCTGGCGGTGGAAATAACAGAACTGAAGCATATCCCCGACCGCGGGTCGGTAGGGCACAGCCGGAGAGAACGGCAATGCGTGAGTGGCCATCAAAGCCCGAAATATATCGGTGAAACACTTCGACAATGGAAGATGAGGAGCCTGCTTCGGGCAAGGTGGATGCCGAGGGATATGTAATGGTGGAGAAGGTTGTGGAGACGGAAGTGGAGGTTGTGTAGGCAGGAGTGCGTGGCTAGTGGTGGAGAGCTTCGGTGATGGCATGTGTGGAACATGATGAGGGGGTATGTAGACGGCATCTACTTGCTCGGGATGTGGTGTTCCCTTGACCGAAAGTGGAGACGGAGATGGGTATGTGGACACGGGAGGCTGACTCATGGAAGGTTGATATGCGGAGGCGTATGGGTACGTAGAGGCGGGAGGTTGGCTCGTGGAAGGATATGTGGCGGAAGGCTGACTCATGGCGGGCCGGCTCATGGGAGCGTAGGATTGGCACGTGGAGGGTGAAGGTTGATATGTGGAGGTGGATGGTGGAGACTCGGGGTCAAGGGAATCTTGGATTTTTTGGCGAATGAAGCGGGCTCGGCTGTATAATTGTTGCCAGGAGGTGATGTCGTTGAGGGCTAGGATGAACCGATACTCGGGCACGGCATTGGATATCAGCATCTTGATTTGCTCTCCCTCCGATATGTATCCCGGGACCTGCGCGGTAAGGCGACGCCAACGATCGGCAAAGGTAGAGAACTCCTCTTCGGGCTTCATCATCTCATGGGCCAGATCCACAATAGAGTACTTGGGCCCAACCTGGTCTTGAACTGCTGAATAAATCCCTCTTGTACAGCTTGAAAATTCACAACTTGCTCTTGCGGAAGAGAGAAGAACCAATCCCGAGCCGGGCCTTCCAATGACAGACCAAACAGATATGCCATCAAGTGTTGGTCATGTCGAAATTGGGCCGACTCATAAACAAACTCCTTCAAGTGCACATACGGGTCACCGACTCCACTATAACGGCGATATGTGGGAATTTGTGATGGAGACGGAAGCCGAAGACCTTTAAATGCGAATGGAACACTTAAAGAGGATTTGGGATCGATCCGACGTTAAAGCTCATCAAGCTGGCGTTGGGTTTGACCAATCATCTCCTGGGTAGGGAGACATCGAGAAGAATATGGGCCAACTTGAGCAAGAGGTTGTGAATTAGGACCAGTATGATGGTAATGGGCCGGATAAGAGGATCCGGGCTGAGAAGAAGAAGGGCCCGTTCCAAGAATGGAAGGATATGTGGGCCTGGAAGAAGCATGAGCATAATGACCCATTGGGCTGGCAGCAACATGGGCAGAAGGATGAGGCCCATTAAGAGAATAAGTCCCATTAGAAATCGGGCCAGTAGCATATGAAGGAGAAGAAAGAGGCCCATGAACAGAAGATGGCCCATTATGAGAAGAAGGCCCATTAAGATGAGACGTAATGATGCGTTGGGCCTGGGCCGGGTCCATTTGACGAACAAGGCTTGAAAGATGGGCCATGAGATTAGCCTGTTCCTCGGATGGATCAGAAGGACCACGAGAAGATGGGCCCGCGTGAGAAGAGGATTCCACGCGGGAATAAGAAGAAGATTGGGAAGAAGAATGATACAAGCGGTTAGAATACTGCTCCATGAGGGTAAATGGAGACTTAATACAAGGATATCAAGGAGAATACAAGTGGGGAAGCAATGGCTTAATGGGCTCGAGGACAAGAGGGGACTGACCCACTAATGGACAACGGATCAGGGGACAATGGACTAGATAACGGACACACAAAATGGGCCTAACAACAACAAAACATATGGATGATTAAAGAATGCAACACAAAAACCACTAATGGGCTTGGACAAGCCCAAACAACACAAACAATGCAATGTGAGAGTTTTCACCCAAGTCAAACAAGTTGATATGATGGGAAATCTTTTAGTGGTTTTAATAGACCTTTTAATGATTTGAATTAGGAAAAATTCCCTCAAGATAGGAATCCTATGGGAATAAGGTCCAAACTTTTTGTTGACTAAGGTTAACTCCCTTACACGTATGCAAATGCAAGCCTAAGGTGTGGAAAGGTACAACTGGCCCGACGTACGTGTGGGAATTCACGGCTCGCGGGGACTTATGGAGGTCCCGGATAAGATCACCTAGTCGAGTCCAAGGAATATGGGAGCGAGAGGATCACTTACCAAGGTAGGAAATGCAACTATGATATGCAATGTATGACCCTATGTGCACCGGAGTGCATGTAATTTCTAACTTAAAACTAGAAAATCAAGACAAGATTAAACTATGCAAACATGATCCAACTAAAACAAATAGTATATGGATGGAAAGACAATACAAAGGTCTGCACAACGGGCCCAAGAACAGATCAATCTGACCCCGGGAGGTCAATCAAATCACTGAGCAAAGTTGCCCCCGTGAACCTGTGCGCAGACCACATGCAGATTTTATGGACAAAATGTTAAAATGATGACAATTTTTAACTAAGCAAATGAGACCCAAATGATGCAAATAAGCTATGAATGGAAAGACAATACAAATGACTATCCAATGGAACAAAAATCAGTGCAATCAGACACCGGGAAGGTAGTCAAATCACTGAGTAAAGTTGTACCTGTGAACCTGTCCCTGAGCCTGCCTGCAGAACTTATGCAGAAAACTCAAAAAGTTAGACAATATTAGAATATGTAAATGTTAACCAAATGATGTAAATGATATATGGATGGAAAGACAATACAAAGGGCTATCCAACACAACAAGAATCAGCTCAATCGGACTCCGGGATCAAAAGTTATGCCCCGATGAATATGGCCCCGTGAGCATGCGCGTAAGACTGCCAGAAGCTGTAATGGTCTACCAAATGACCGTTATATGAGCGTGACGGTCTACCATAAGACCGTCACATAACCAGAGCCCATAAAACACCGAAAATAGTGGGAGAATGGAGGAAATACTACCTAAACATGAACATGTACCCACCCAACCTACAAAAGAGCATGAAAACAAGCGTGATGGGCATTGGTGTCCCACCGTGATCGCCAAAAAACTGTTGATTTATTTTTTTAATTAGATTCCTATCCTGCCCCCTTTAAATACATACATGCATAAACATGTGAATCAAAGACAAGGGGGATGAAAGGATGAGAAATACTAACCGTGATCGCCACCAAGGTTCCAACAACGCCAAAGGATGAAGAAGTGTAAAGAACGGCGCCGTGTACCTTGGAAAGAAAACTTGATCGCGCTTGACAAACGAGGTGCGGGGAACTTGTGGATTCAAACCTCCTCTCCTTCCAGCCAGCTAGAAGAAGAGGGCCTCACGTTGTATTCATGCTCTCCTGCAAAACAAAGATGAAACACAAAGGTAAAAACCCATTAGAACATGAAGTGTAGAAATCTGCCCAAAGTGATAAAATAGCATGAATAAAAGGAGGAGAACGCACCGGGGGGAGGTTTTTAACCCTTGTGGAAGGGTGCAAAAGATAGGTGGGTGTGTTATGCATGCATGAGATTTGAAATCACGAGATTTGATTGAGAGAATAGTGAGAAAACGATGATGCAAAACGGAGAGAAACGCATGTGTAGCAGAAAGTGCAGAAAACTATGATGATTTATGATTTTGAGGAGACTAGAACTAAGAGTGTAGACCATGAAATCAAGCCCAGAAGGATGGAATTGAAAGCTAATACTTCCCTCTTCAAGCCAGGGTCAAAGGATTGAGTTGGCGTTGCAGCATGGCTTCGCCCCACGTCCGGAAAGAGCCCCCCGTCGCGACTGCGAACTGGGCAGTTTTTATAGAGTTTTGTAAGAAAGCCTCATCTTCTTATCATGATTTCCAGAGATAGAGTCCAAGATAAATCGAGTTCTCTAGATCAAACTCGAGATAATACTAAGGACAAGAGATAGGAACAAACGGGGATCAATTCGGAGGAGGATTCTAGAAGATATGGCTCTTGGAAGGTAGCCCCGGAGCCTTATCTGCAGAGTTTTAGTTGAACCAGGATACTTAAATCCTGATCTTGCGACCCAGATCCCGAGAGATATTGTCAATGAAAATTTGATTCCTATGAACCAAATTCAAGATAATATAAAGGGCTAGAAGTAGGAAAAAACGGGGATCAATTGGGATAAGAATTGAAGAAGTTATGGACTCTTCAAGAGGGCCACGACGCACAGAAACGGAGCAGAGTCCAACACGAATTGGACTCTCAGGTGTGTGTAACGGTCTATCTTAGGACCGTCAAAGTTATGTAACGGACTAGGGTAGGTCCGTCACACTCTGGGGGTTGAACGGGGCGATTTCGGGCAAGTTTCGGTGTAACGCACCCATACTAGGCCGTCACATGGACTCTGACGGTCTAGAGTAGGACCGCCACATTCTGGGTGTTGAACAGGGTGTTTCGAGCAAGTTTCGGTGTGACGGTCTATCGTAGGACCGTCACACTGATGTAACGCACTTATGTAGGGCCGTCACATTGATGGAGGAAAAAACTTGAGCAGACTGCGCGCGACTTTAGAAATTGAAACGTATCTCTCAAACGAGGCAGAACTAGCGAAAGTGATAGAAGAAGAAATTGTAGATAACTGAGAGAGGAACAACTTTTATGAAGAAAGTAAGATGAAAAAATGATCAGAAGAGGGTGAAAATGGGGCTGGAAGATAGAGGAAAATTCTGAGACATAGGTGAACAGCACAGCCCGCTGGAAAAATGCAAATAACTCACAATCGGGGCAGAACTGGCCAATGGCGTAGAAAAAGAAATTGTAGATCTTTGAAAGATGAACAACTTTGATGAAAACAACTTTTTGAATAGAGGACTGTAAGAGGGTGAAAAAGAACCACTTTCAGGACTGTGCAGTGAGAGAGAGTCGATTACTTGAGGGAAGCCGGCCTAACTGGGCCGTAAGTTGACTTGGAAGCCGGAATTTGATAAGATAAGCTCCAGGGCTCTAAAAAATTATGATCTCCAAGACTCAAAGGATAGGGAATGGTAAAAATGGGCTCAAAATC
This sequence comes from Amorphophallus konjac, assembly GCA_022559845.1. Classification (NCBI taxonomy): domain Eukaryota; kingdom Viridiplantae; phylum Streptophyta; class Magnoliopsida; order Alismatales; family Araceae; genus Amorphophallus; species Amorphophallus konjac. Next base: position 433,262,607 of record CM040120.1, on the reverse strand, counting down.
CATGCAAGGAAGCTCCAAAATAATGGCTAATTCGGGACATCAAAAATGATGAATAAGAGAAATGACACAACTTGTGGGTTAAAACGGGTGTCAACACTCACCTGAAAGAGTAAGGGTGAGTCTCAGCCAGACTCTGTAGGGGTCATGCGGATCCCTACCTCGCAACAAAATAAAGGAAAGTAATTAAAGCATGCATTGACAGAATTAAACAGCAATTCAGTAAAGCTGTAAAACTATCTAAGCAGTTTAATAACAGCTAACTATAATACCAATTGAATTTAAACGTGAGTACTCGAAAACTACCAATAGAATAAACTCAACATTTCCAAGTGACAAGAGAAAGAAGGACCACTAGAAAGTGAAACCAGATGCGTCCACTGACGACTTACACTGCGTCTCAAGCATCTACGCAAGTCTGGATCGCGGCAAGCGAGACACGTAACAGTACCAGAAACAAGTAACTAGTCAGAGTAACACTCGTCAGTGTCAGTCCAAGCCTCTGACCACATGTGCACACACCGGCTCGTTGCCTCGAGCCAGGCCTCTAGCTAGTTTTCCCCCCAGTAGGACGCTACTGTAAAGCAGGGGCCCACGGAAACTAGCTTAAAAACCGTAAATCGGGACTATCCCACCACCTCTCCTAGGTGGGCCGACACTAGAGGTCATCGGGCTATGACTAGTGGTTCCATCACAAGGAAAGAGAACTAATTCTATCGGGATCTAAAAACATGCCACAGTTCTTGCAATAATTTAAACATGGCGAATATGCAACATGGAAAGCATAAAGAAATGAACATGATTAAATTGAAATTCTGCAGAACATGGCGGTCTAACATTGGCCCGCCACAGGCTCTGGCGGTCGAAGGTCGAGGCGCTACAAGGGCTGTGGCGCTCCACTAATGGGCCGCTACACTCCACCGCCATACTGTTTTAATATTGTAACAACATGCTATAGCGGTCCAAGCTTGATCCGCCAAAGGCCCTCTGGCGGTTCTATGATAAGCCGCCACACTAACCGCCCTAACGGGTCAAAGGTCAACTGACCGGGTCAACAGTCTCTAGCGGTAGAAGTATGAGCCGCTATGGGGAAGTAGACGGTCCAATGTTGGGCCGCTACAAGGGTTGTAGCGCAGGGGCTGTGGGCCGCCAAGGTCCACCGCCTCACTGCTTTAAAGAAACGGTCACTGGAAGGACCGCTACCTGCCCAGTGAACCGAATCCGTGGGGTTTGTAACCGGAACCCCTCCCGATTGACCTAGATCGACGGGATGCACGATTTTAACCTGTTCCTTGCCATTCCACCATCATATAAACATAATTTACAGACTAAGAACCCAACAACGATGGCCATGGAGGATTTAAAACATAAATACGATGTTCATGCTCCAAAAATAAAAATGACGAGGTTCGGGCTATGGAAAACATAAAGATGATGGACATGGCAGAGGAAATGATCCTAGCGAGCTCGGGAAGCCATCCCTTTACCTCGATCGCGCCAAAATCACCACTACGGGCGCATGCAAGCCGAGGTAGCCACGTCGCTCTCTCGCGCCCACCCGTCTCAACGCGCCGCGGATCGTCTCAAAGTTGACGTCAACGCGCTCCACGCGTCACGATCATTCCGTTGACACCTCCCACGCCTCCATCCGCGACCCGAGTTGGCTGCCCCACCAAGAGAGGGGGAGGGAGCTTCGCGTGAGAGAGAGAGAGAGAGTGAGAGAGTGAAAGAGAAAGATGGGGAGAGAGAGGGTGATCGGCAGTGGGTTAAAATTTTTATTATAATATTATTTTTTTACTTTTAAACTCTATTTGCACTTTAATCCCTCCAAGAAGCATAATTGTAATTATGCCCATTAATTTCTTAAAAGCTTTTACTAAATGGGTTAAATGCTTAGAAAAATCCCATTAAATTCTAAAAAATCACCTAAATTCCTGGATTAAAATGCATTTTAATATCGATAAAGATCCGTTAATGAACGGGCCTTATAGTCCCTCCCTCCTAATAGAAATTTCATCCTTAAAATTTAAAAGGGAGAACTGAAAGAAATTATACCTTATTCAAATAAGAAAGGAAATTGCTAACGTATTTCATCCTCACGTTCCCAAGTCGCTCCATTACCAGAGTGACGCTGCCATACAACATTAACCAGAGGAATTACCTTATTCCATAGTCGTTGCTCACGACGACCTTCAATTCGGATTGGGTACTCTGGCGTAGACAAATCCACTGTCACTTCAGGCCAACTGAATCATCTAACACGTGAGATGCATCAGGAACATACTTTCTCAACTGGGAAACATGAAACACATCGCGGATTGCTTGCATCGCCACTGGTAACTGGAGTCGATAAGTCACTTGGCCCACACATTCCAGGATAGGAAACGGACCAATATAACGGGGACTAAGCTTTCAACGCTTCCCAAATCTCGTAACGCCTTTCATCGGAGATATTTTTACAAACACCATATCTCCAGGCTCAAACTGCAATGGTCACCTGTGCTGATCTGCATAGCTTTTCTGTCGACTCTGAGCTGTCAACATTTTCTGCCTGATCAAGCGAACCACATCAGCATATTGCTTAACCATATCCGGTCCTGTCAATAAGCGATCACCGGATTCAAACCAATTTAATGGTGCACGACAAGGACGCCCATATAAAGCTTCATACGGTGCCATATCAATGCTGGAGTGATAACTGTTATTATATGCAAATTCCACTAATGACAAATGCTGACTCCACGAACCCTGCCAATCTAGGCAACACGATCGCAGCATATCTTCTAAAGTCTAAATTGTCCTTTCTGACTGACCATCATATTGAGGATGATATGCTGAACTGAAAGCTAATTCTATGCCCAACGCTTTTTGAAAACTGCGCCAGAAGCCAAAAGTAAATCGTGGGTCACGATCTAACACAATAGATATTGGAATTCTATGCAATGGCACAATCTTTTTGACATAAAGTTCGACCAATTTCTGAACACTCCAAGCAACTTTAATCGGCAATAATCTTGTTATCTTAGTCAAACGATCAACTAACAGCCAGATTCCATCATAACCTTGTGAAGTCCGGGGTAAACCCACAACAAAATCTGTCGTGACATGATCCCATTTCCACATCGGAATTTCTAAAGATTGAAGCATTCCGCCAGGCTTTTGATGTTCAGCTTTAACATGTTGGCATGTCAAACATTTAGACACAAATTCAGCTACATCCTTTTTCATTCCTGGCCACAAGAACTGCCTCTTCAGATTTTGATACATCTTGGTAGTGCCGGGGTGAATAGCATAACGGGATCCATGGCCTTCACACAAAATAGTATTTCTGAATTCATCAACAGCTGGAACATATAGTCTTCCTCTGAAGCTGACCACTAACTCATCATCAAACTCAATATCATGCATCATTATAATGCGGCACAACTCAGAATCTACTTGTTGAGCTTCCTTGATATGCTGATAAATAGTTGGAGTCATCACAAGACTAGCACACACAGCTACCATCAGATCAGAAGGAATTTCCACACTAAATGTCTCGCAAGGAAACTGTTCCCACAACTTCCATTCATGAACCAACAAATGACCGATTTGTACTTTCCTACTCAGAGCATCAGCCACCACATTCATTTTACCTGGCTGATAGGAAAGAGTGAAATCATAGTCCTTCATATATTCCATCCATCTGCACTGTCGGAGATTCAATTTTTTTTAGGAAAACACATACTGCAAGCTTTGATGATCTGCAAAGATCTCAAATTTCTCACCATATAAGTAGTGTCTCCAGATTTTGAATGCAAAGATCACCGCTGCAAGCTCTAAATCATGAGTTGGATAATTCTCTTCATGCTGTTTCAATTGCCGGGATGCATAAGCTATAACTTTACCATGTTGCATAAGCATTGCACCCAGACCTACTCGAGAAGCATCCGTGCATACCACGAATCCACCCGAGCCAGAAGGTAAAACCAACACTGGAGAAGTAGTGAGAAGCCTTTTCAGTTCATTAAAGCTCTGCTCACACTGATCTGACCAAACAAAAGGTACATCTTTGCGTGTCAGACGAGTCATTGGCGCGGCAATCCATGCAAAATCTTGAATGAATATTCGATAATAACCAGCAAGACCCAGAAAACTCCTGATCTCTGTCACAGTTCTCGGTCTCTGCCATTGAAGAACAACTTCAATCTTTGCCGGATCAACTGCAACTCCATCACCAGAAATCACATGGCCGAGAAAGTGAACTTCCCGAAGCCAAAACTCACATTTACTTAATTTTGCATAGAGCTCGTGATCTCGCAGAGTTTGCAACACGATCTTGAGATGCTGTACATGTTCTTCTTCAGAAGCAGAATAAACAAGAATATCATCGACAAAGATCACAATAAACTGATCCAGGTATGGATGGAACACACGCTGCATCAGGTCCATAAAAGCTGCTGGAGCATTCCTTAGCCCAAACGGCATAACCAAAAATTCATAATGACCATACCGCGTGCTAAAAGCAGTCTTTTCTATATCAGATTCCCGAATCCTCAATTGGAAATAGCCAGATCGAAGATCAATCCGTGAAAAGACAGTAGCAGACTGTAATTGATCAAACAAATCATCAATCCTGGGCAGAGGATACTTGTTCTTGATAGTCACCTGATTCAATTGCATGTAATCAATACATAGCCCCAGGCTTCCATCTTTCTTTTTCACAAACAAGACTGGAGCACCCCATGGAGAAAAGTTGGGACGGATATAGCATTTTCCAACAAATCTAATAGCTGTGCTCGTAATTCTTTTAATTCAGCTGGAGCCATACGGTAAGGTGTCTTTGCTAAAGGTGTCGTACCTGGAATCAATTCAATCACCATTTCTATTTCTTGCTGAGGAGGTAAGTCTGGTAACTCATCAGGAAATACATCAGGAAATTCACAAACCACACGAATCTCATTGATGTCCTGCTGTGGTGTCTCAACAGCAACCACTGAAGCTAAGAATCCCTAACAACCTACATTAAGTAATTTATAGGCTCGAATAGTAGAAATAATCATGCGAGAAGAACGCGATCGAATACCTTGGAAATAGAATGTTGGTTTCCCGTGTGGCTGAAAATAGACTTTCTTTGATCTGCAGTCAACCACGGCTCCATACTCTTCTAACCAATCCATTGCCAGAATAATATCATAGTCCATCAGCTGCAAAGCATATAATCTAGCTGGCAACTTGTGATTGCAATCACAATAGGAGTCTTTTCTAGACAAAGAGGAGTGAACATGAAATCCCCATAAGGCAATTCCACAAGCAACTCACAATATATCTCAGATGTCGGCTCCTCAATACTAGCAATAAAGTCTTCAGAAATAAATGAGTGAGAAGCACCTGAATCAAATAGAACACGAGCTGCATGAGCATAAAGCATAATAGTACCTTCAACGAGATGAGACGCCATAGCTTCAGTGCGAGTTATATGAGAGACCTTCCCTTTTTGTTTCCTGCCCGCTGTAGTAGACTGCTGGGAAGAAGACATTGAAGCTTGAGGATAATATTGCTGAGATTGTGGTGGTGGAGGATGTCGGAACTGAGGCGGCTGTGGTTGAGGAAACTGAGAGAACTGCACCGGTTTCGGCCTATAAGGATAGTCTCGAACCACATGCCCCGGTTGATCACAACGGAAACAAATCATCGGCATCAAATAAGGCTTGCCCAGATGATAACCACCACACCTCGGACACGGTCTCGGCTGACTAGCCACTGATCCCTGTCGTTGGGAAGAAGGTGCTGATTGCTGTTGCTCGGTACCCGAAGAAGCTTGACTGCCATACCGCTTCTTAAACTTCTTGAATGACTTCTTAAACTTGGGCTTGGAAAAAGAAGTGCCACTGGCAGCAGGTACAACAGATGGAACTCCTGCCACAGACGACTGACTGAATTGTTGAAACAGCACACTCGGCTGAACAGAGTCAACTTGGGTACACCCTCGGGATCTTGCCATATACAATTCTAATGCTGCCGTCGCCTGATAAGCCGCATCCATTTCTGCTACTCGGGTTGCAATCAGAGGCTGCCTTAATTCCACTTTCAACCCACGCAGAAATTGCTCAGTCTTCAGACCTTCATCAGCAAGAATATGAGGCGCATATCGACCCAATTCCACAAACTTATTCCAATATTGCAGCACAGTCATGTCACCTTGAGTCAGTTCCATGAATTGGTGCATCTTGTCCATCCTGAGGTACGCTGGACTGTAAGTGCGCTCGAAGGCTGTGACAAACTCCGTCCATGTGATCTGACGAAGCGGACGAGATCTGAAAGCAACCTCCCACTCCGTGGTCCACCACGCGAGTGCTGCTCCTTGCAATTGGAAGGTAGCTAGCATGAGTTTTTCATCCTCCGTGCACTCCATAGAACGGAATACACATTTGGTTGCATCAAGCCACACTCTGGCTGCATCAGGAATTGCCTGTCCTTCATAAGTCGGTGGGTGGAATAGCAAAAACTCTTTCAATGCCCTGCCACGGCCACTTGGAGGCAAATCAGCTTGAGGAGCAGGATCAACTTGAGTTGGCGCTGGCACATTAGCCGGAGGAGGAGAAGTGCCACTTTCCTCCCTAAGTACACATGCCCTTCTATGAGGCGACATTTTAAGCTAAAAGAAGACACATAACAACGGAAAATTCATCAGTAATCACGGAAAACATCCTAAACCAGCAGTAGTAGACTCACTTGGACTTGTTCTGGACTAATGCAATTTTGATTCCTTATACATAACCTCAACACCGCTCTGATACCAACTGTAATGACCCGGAGATCCGGATACCGGTAAACCGATACCAAGAACTCGGGGAAGCCACCCAAGAGGCTGATGAGGCCCCGTAAGGGTTGTAGGGTTTTGTCGAGGGGATGCATACCGAATTGGAATTACACGCGCGCAATATTAATTATAGCAACAATTGAACTATAAACGGAAGTAAATTAAATATCAGAGTGATAATTGTGGACGTATAAAACTGTACGTCCATATGTCCCACCAAGCTCCGCATTAATATCAAAGTCAAAAGGAGAAGACTCGGGGAGACTGGCCATCCAGGGCTCCGGGAGAATACTACCGTCCGGTAAACCCCACATTTGCACGGGCGCATTAAACGACAGAGAAAGCACATGATCTCCTCCTGAATTTATATACTGCTATGGACCCACCCTCGGGTCCCTAACGGTGAAGAAATATCCCAAAGAATGCACAACTTCAAGTTCATGAGGTAAAGGCAGAAGGCCCTTTCAAACGGCACACTCCCTACCCTTTCAGCGGCACACTGCCGGCAAATCCCCAGCGGCACACTCCTCGGGTGCCCCAGCGACACACCCCTTAGCGAGCCCCAGCGGCACGCTCTTCAAGTGCCTTCAACGGCACACCCTTAGGTGCCTCCAGCGGCACACCCTTGAGGTGCCTCCAGCGGCACACCCCTGAGGTGCCTCCAGCGGCACACCCCTTCAAGTGCCTTCAACGGCACACCCAAGTGGCCGTTCAATGGCACACCCCTCAGAGGCCCCTTCAACGGCACAACGCCCCAATGCCTTCCCAGCGGCACGCTTCAGGCGAACCCCCAGCGGCACGGGCCTTATGCCTCTTCAGCGGCACAGTCAATGCCCCTTCAACGGCACAGCGGCCTGGCCCCCCCAGCGGCACAACTGTGAATTCCCCTGAACGGCATTCATCGGCAGAAGATACAACGGTCAATAGGCAGACCCATTGGCGCGCATCTCGGCCACTTCCAACGCCAGCTAGTGCCCCCCTTGGTGTCGCCTTCTGGTTGGATGAGGGAGATCCCCACCCGACGGAGACAAGATCTGGGTCAACCTCAGATGGCAGTGCCATCATGAGATCCTCCCGTCAACGGCCCGCGTATAAAAGGCTCTCACAACGAGAGAAGAAGAGGGACAGGCGAAGCCACCCGTTCGAAGAGAATAGCAGAGATGAAGAAGAAGAGAAGAAGAAGAAGGTAGAGGAGAGGACGGAGAAAAGAGAGAGTGTGTGTTGTGTAGTGGAGTGGGAAGGATGGCAGTGAAGGGGATGATCACCCTTCCTCCTCCTGACCCTCTCCCTAAACCTTCTTCTTTTCTCTTCCCCGTTTCTTTGAATATACTGAATCATGTTAGGCATTCAGGCCACAATCTTCGTTATTTTGAGTTTGCCATGAATGAAGCATCTTTGGGCTTTGCCCTATTCAGTTGCATTTGTCTTTTTTTTCGTGGGTGGTCTGTAATCTTTGTTGTATGCTCCCTTAGCTGCCTAACTCCCTGTTTCGTTGGCTCTCCCATGTCATCGGCCCACATAGGCAGACGGTTAGTGTTTCTAGCTTGATGATACAAGGTTAGCCTCCCCCCCTCCTTTTGGTGATGCTCTGCAATGAAATTCACTTTTCCTTCCCACAGAGCATGTTGAAGTTTTGAGGTCCTCTACTTGGTGTGTGTCACCCATCTGCCGGCCAGAAGGCTCCCCAGCCTTTCCTTCAAAGTTCACGGTGTACATACACCCATTCCAACCTCCTACCATCCTACTGCTCGAACCCTTCAACAGCACACTTCCCTTCTGTCTGTTCAACGGCACGCCTCTTTTGATTGCCCAGCGGTACACCTCTCCGGGTCGGCCCAGCGGCACACTCCTCCCCGGGTCTGCTCAGCGGTACACCCTCCCCATTTGTCTGCCCAGCGGCACACTCCCCCTCATTTGCTCGATGGCACACTCCCTCTAGCTGCCAGCGGTGCACCCTCGGCTGCCAGCCCGGCACGCCTTGGCTATCATTTCTCCGGTGTACTCATGGCTTGGATTAGTCTACTGGTTTCTCGTTCGGCGTTTTCTCCGAGTTTTCTGAAGTTTTCCCAAAGGTGGCTGCTTAGGCACACACCTCAGTTGTTGGTTCATGCCACTCCATGTGGGCATGTCCCTTGTATTCCCTTACCATCTGGGTCAAGGGGAGATGTGTTGATATTTATTTGTCTATCTTCTATCTTTCTTTTGAGGTTTGGAGAGTGATATGGTAAGATGACAAACAAGCAATCAAAGATCTACTCAAACCTATGAACATGTGATCATGAACCTAGGCAATCATAACTAGCTCTAGCATGGGCATGCTATCTCAATCAAACTACGCTAAGGAAAAGGAAAACACACGCCGGGGCGTAGAGCAAGGAATAAATAAAAACACACCGTGTAGGTGGAACAAGCAAGGAAAATAGGAAGATATGATGAAGAAGACAGCTAATGCCCAATACCAAGGAAAGATGTGATCGCCACCAAAGTAAAACAAGTCAAAAGAACCTGAATATACCTTGGAAATAGGTGGATGAAACACCCGCCCACGGGAGAGAAAACCAGAGAAAGCCTGCAGATCAACTTGGAAGTAACGGCCAGAACCCCGTGCGTCGCTTGGAAGTGACGGCCACACGATAGACCGCCGGAGGAGAATGACGCGCCTGCACAAGGCCGTCAGATAACCTGCAGTAACAAAGCTTGAATTCTTTTAACTCCAACTCTTCCAGCCGGCTAGAAGACCTGGGCCTCGTGTCAATGAACCTGTAAACCTGCCAAAGATGTAGAAAGACCAAACACAATAACCTCAATTAGTCCTTTTCACAAGCATAGCATCAATTCTCAAAGGACTTAACATCATCAAAAGGAGAGGGAATTACCGGGGAGTTTTGGTTTTTTAACCCCTCTGGGTGTTTTAAAAGTTTGGGAAGATGTTCATATGCTTAGAGGACAGTGAAAAACGTGGAGAAGGAAGAGGGACAATGCCTTGATTGAGGAAAAACCAGGGAAGAACTCAAACATGCAATGATGAACTTGAAAGACCAAAACCAAAGTACTCCCTTGATTATGAGATGGATGGACGTGGGAAGCAGTTCCTCTTGGATGAAGATGGCTCCTGAGTTTGGCAGCACTTCGTCGTGAATTCAAAATCTTCCCCCTTTGGCCATGAAGTCAAGGGTTCTATTTATAGACCCTCAAACTCTTAGGTCGAGCAGAGGATAATTCAAACAAGATAAAGAGATAACTCTTAGCAAATCCTTGAAGATAATATCACCAAGAGTCCATAGAATCGAACGGTAGGTCCTGAGGATCAGATTTAAAAGAGATATCGTCAATCCAAACCCTTATCTCGACCACGGAGTAGCAGAGAAAAGGCCTGAACTGCCAGGACTCTCGGAAGGAAGTAACGGCTGCACGACAGACCGCCGCTTGGAAGTAACGCATCAAGGAACGACCGCCATTTTCAACCCTATCCCAAAGGATAAGATCAACGGGAAGAAGACCCAAACAATAGGACTCTGCAAGGAAGCGACGGCCAAGGCATAAGGCATCATAGTGAAACAACGACTGCACGACAGACCGTTATTATCAACGTGGAATCAAAAGGATAAGCTTTACAACGAGGCCTTAAGCCTTATGGCTCTTCAAAGAGTAACGGCCCAGGATCTATCCGTCAGAAGGAAGTAACGCGCCTGACTGGGACCGTTATTAACATTGAGGTTCCAAAAATAGAGTGAAGGGTTTTGCTAAGCTTCATCCAACGAAATGCCACCGGGAGCCACATCTTAATCCAGGAATTAAGACCCAAGAAACAGGCTTCAACTGATCAAGAGACTCAATGAAGAGTGAACAACTCGGAGCATCATATAGAATGAAATAAGGAGATGACCCGACTTATTGGGTATAAAACGGGTGTCAACAGATGCCCCTCCTTAACGTCCTCTTTGCAGGGGAGCGAGTGAAGGTGAAGCGGAAGTGAAATGGAACATGGAGATGAAGTGGAAACGGAATGGAGTGGATCAAAAAGAGGGAGTTAAGGTAAACGACACCCGTTCTGTACCAACAAGCGATAGGAATTTTCTGGAAAACTTCAAACTGATCACAAGAAAATAGCCAGCCAAAGGACGCAAGTCTGGAGGAACTAATTAACTAAGGAAAGGAAACACGGCTAGCCGCCGGAGGCAACGGAAAGGAAAGAGACTAAACTCCAGACAGGAATCTTCAGCCAATCAGATCAAGCGAGCAGATCGAAAGAAACCTTCAAATTCAGAGTGGAATGATTCTCCTTATTCGGGATTAACAACACAGCCGTTCACCATCAACGAGACACCTTGAACAGATGAAACTCATGAACGCTCAAAGAATGCGTATGATGCATGCTGGGCTAAATAAAACAAATCATCAAATCAAATGCAAAGAAAGATAAAATATCAAATACTCGAGAATAATATTGCTAGATCGGAGAAATCAGAGTCAGGACACTATCTGCAACCACGGCGTGCAAGATAGAACCATCGTCCCCAAATTTTCCAATCTAACGGCCTATCCAACGATTAAACATGTGAACTTAGATCATCATCATTTTTGTTTAAGAGGAACATCAGATCCCAGGACACATGAATGACCAGCCGGTTCTCGAGATAATATATCATAGGTATCATATAGTAATGCATTAAAGGAGTGAGGGAACGAGATACAATACCTGACTTACCTGCCTGACGGATGATAAAGCATGACTTCACTCATAATTCCTTCATGAAAGATAGGTTAGCCAACAATAAATATAATCATGAATCAAGGCATAACCATTTGTACATGCGAGAGGCATCAATAAGGAACAACATGGAAGAAAATGGAACCATTTTGACATTAATTAGACCATTTAATTCATCAAGAAACTTGCAAGTTTGTAACGGTCTCATGTACGTGCGTCACATCAAGTAACGGACCACCCCTAGTCCATCATAAACCAGGCGGTTCACATTCTTCAATAAAATAGGGCCAACACATGTAACGGTCAGATCCAGACGCGTCAGAATGATGTGACGGTCGGTCGATAGACCGTCACATGTCCTGAGCGTTCAAAAAAATAAAACCGAACGGTCACGGCCTTCATTCACATTCATCACCCAAAAACCAACCGAGAGAACCCACTGGCGACCACCGTCCCACTACTACCATGGCCGGCGACGAGGCTCCCCAGCCACCACCACAGAAGAGGGGGAGGGGAAAGAAGAAAGCAATCCGGCGGTTCCACCGCCGGCTCGAACGAGAAGCAATCCCGCTGGTGGAAGAAGAACAAACGGCGAGAAGAGATCCAAGGGAAGAAGATGAAGATCCCACGGCCGTGGAGAACCCAAGAGAAGCCCCATTGGATGAGGAAGAGCCCAAAGAATCAGCCAAGAAGAGGAGAAGGGGCATGGACCATGAGGTAGGTCCTCCCGCCCTAACTCCAAATTTTAATTTTTTTGTGTTTTTATTATGAATGTATGTGGGGAGTAGGGGTAGAAATGGGTCTATGAACCCACTAGGAACAATTGTAGGCCATTTGGCCATAGTGGGAGACCACAGGGATGCAAGGGAAAAAATTCTCAAATGCAGACAATGTGACGGTCCTGCCAGCGACCGTCACTCGTCTGACGCACCGTGATGAGTCCGTCAGAGTCAAACGACGCCCTAGCTCAGGGCCGTCACTCATGCCAGGGACTTAAACTATTTTTTAGGGTTTTCAATTTTCAAATTTTTGTTTTCTTTTTAATTATGAATGTTTATGCAATGATTATATGATGCAAATTGGACTAATTAATGATCTAATATGCAATGCAGGGGAAGAGACGATCGCGGATCTCCTGGCTACAGATCCGGGCAGTGTACCAGGCAATGCCCGACTACCAGAGAGAGAGATTAGCCGGCATGGGATTCGCCGAGGTGCTCAGCATCGAGGTGATCCGGATGGACACGCCGCTACTGTACGCCTTGCACGAGAGATGGGACCCGATCAGCCGAGCTTTCATCTTCCCGTGGGGCCACATGATCCCCACGCTAGAAGACATAGCGAGGATTACCGGATTGAGAGTCCACGGAGCCGCGGTGACAGGGTGGACATACGGCGACTACCGAGAGATGGCGCAGCAGCTGCTCGGGCTAGATTTGATCAGGCCGGGACAGTCCTCCTCTCAGCTTTCGAGATCAGTGCTGCAGGAGAGCTTGGGACTGAGAGGAGCGGCGATCACCGTGGGAGAGCTACCCGAGGAGCATCTGGGTAGAGTGATAGACCAGGTGCGCCCTCGCGTGGCGGCGGAGGCTGGACCAGAGGGAGATAGAGTGCTCAGACGCTTCCTGATGCTGCTATTCGGGATGCTCCTCTTCGCGACTCGGGCAGATGTCATCAGCTGCAGACTGCTGCCGATGATAGAAGATTTGGGCAGAGTCCGGAGATACGCCTGGGGAGCGGCAGTGCTCGCATTCCTGTTCGAGTCCCTCAGCACTACTGACCGGCAGACGATGCTGGGCGGCTTCTCGCCTTTCCTACAGGTAAATGCACTTCACATGTTTTCTATTATGCCATGAATATTGATGCTATGATTTATGCAATGATGCGACTGACTCGATTTCTAAATGCAGATCTGGAGCTATATGTATCTCCCGGGCATCGGGAGAGGCGCATTACTCCATCCCGGCCGCATACCGATCGCGAGGCGATGGTCGGTGGCGAGGGACACAGGGTCGATCATTAGACTGACCCGGACGATCCAGGACGACTTGGACTCCTTCCCGCATACATCGATAAGTCCAGAACTCAAAATGATTTCTATATGCTTCTAAATGCTTCTAAATGCTTTCTAAATATCTCTAATGTCTTTAATGCTTTTATATGCTAATGCTAATGAATGAACTAAATGCTCTCAGGTGAGATGGACCCCATACCGCGACGAGGGTTATACGGGACAGCCATGGGTGGAGGCGACCTTATCGTACCGGGGGCGAGACATATGGTTGCATTGCATCCATATCATCGAGCCTCTGCACTACAGGCTGATCCTGCGGACCCGGGGACTACACCAGCCCGAGGTGACCTTTCCACGCCACAGCGATGACCACCCCGGCAAGTCAGCAAGGGGCATCAGCGGCAATGTGGATTGGTGCGCCCGGAAGGTGAAGTACGTCCACGACTGGAATAGGCGGGGCCGAGCGGTGAAGGAGCGAGATGAGAGCGACGAGGCATATCTGAAGGCCTTCGCTCGACTCTACGGCGACCGGGTGTACCGAGGCACCCGACGACCGGTATGCAAACTAAAACTCTAAACTTTTCTATTATGCAATGTGCAATGTGATATATGCTGACTCATGCTTTCTAAAATGCAGCTAGACCCTAAGGGACGGATAGCCGAGCTGGAAGGGCTACTCCACTCCACCATCCAACAGCGGGACGGGTACCGGTCTGCCCTGGAGCTCCTGGTGAGACTAAAAACTTAAATGCTCATGATTTATGCAATGATGTTCATGATGCAAATGCCAATGTCAACTAACCATGACTTCTAAATGCAGCGGGCCGAGGGAGCCCAACGCGCTGGACCGGATGCCCCATCGTCTTCCTCGCAGCCTGCGGGAGGCAGGGCTGAGCAGGAGGCCGACTTTGCTCGGGCGGTTGCCCGGGCCAAGGAGGCGGAGGCCACCCTCGCGGAGCGGGTAAGAGACTAAAAATGCTTATGATTATGCCTAATTAAATGCTTCATGACTAATGATATGAAATGCAATCTACAGGCGAGGGATCTAGCAACAGCAGTGGCCGAGGCCAGCCAGGCGAGAGCAGAGGCAGAGAGAAGCCGGGCCGAGACCGATCGAGCCCGAGCAGAGACGGAGCTGGTACGGGCAGAGATGGCCCGGTTGAGAGCGGAGACCCTGCGACGCCCAGATGATGCAGAGATGGAACAACTCCGGAAGGAGTTAGCGTGGGCACGAGCTGAGGTGGAGGAGCTTCGGATCGGGACGGCCGACTTGGATCACTACCGGACCGAGGCACGGGAGACGCGGCGTCAGATCTTTACACTAAAGATCGAGCTGTGGACACTGGAGCGGACGGTCCGGATGATGGGCTGGGGACCGGAGCGGAGTGCCTCCCAGAGTGGGGTACATAGGAGTGCTGCTCCGAGCGGCTCAGTAGGAGATTTTCTTGTCAGCTCCTCTGGCCAACGGAGGAATCAGCGGGCGGAGCAGGGACAGCAGGAGGAGAGTGCTTCCATAGCGCCGCCACCCGCGAGGAGACCCGAGGATAGAGAGGATGAGGGCGGTCCGGCGGATAAGCCGACCGAATGATGCCTTTTTATGTTTTCTTTATCACTTGTATAGAACTTTTGGCAAAATGGAATGAGATCCCTTCTTTTTAGTTTTCTGTTTTGTTTTAATTTTATGCAAGCGTGAATGAATGAATGTGAAAAATGCAGGATGGACGAAATGTGAATGAATGAATGAGATGTATGCAGGAATGTATGAAAATGGGAAGAGAATGAGGTGTACAATGTGAAAGACCGCCAGGTCTAGGCAAGGGCAGAAGGAATAGCCTGAACTCAGCAGCAGAGAAAGTGACGGTCTAAGATCTGACCATCATAATCAAACGACGCTCTGGTGAGAGACCGTTAATCATCAGAGGCCCACTCTAGCAGTGGGGCATCAGGATAAACGACGGCCAACCGAGGGTGCGTCAAAGATAAATAACGGCCAAGGGTCAGACCGTTGATCATGGCAGAACGATAGTTGGTCAGGGCAACTAGCAGGAAATGCGACGGTCTGAAGGAGACGCGTCAGAATCAAGAGACGGTCATAAGCAAGACCGTCAGGAAGTGTTTAGCCTAGAAGAGAAGGAACTGAGTGGCTGGGAATGCGACGGCTCAGGGTTTGCGCGTTACAGAAAGCGACGGTAGACCCGTAGACCGTTATTCTCCACA